>CM071860.1:4085776-4117235 GCA_036759665.1 Gynandropsis gynandra
ACAAGCAAGACGGAAAACAAGTTTGTTTCTGGAGGAGATATGAAAGAAAGCATGAAATGGAAAGAAAGACAGCTAACTCATAACACTCCAAATAACAGCCAGAACAAACAAAATTTTGACAGAAGAAGATTCTGAAATGATCACGCTGTTGATTACAGACCTAGAGGACAATATCAGAAATCCTACCAACACTACAATCAGAGAAGAAATGTGTCAACACAGAACCACAGACATAACCATTGGAGAACGCATTATGGTAAGAATAGAAAGAGGAACTCAGTTTTCTGTTACTTTTATGGAATTAAGGGTCATAAGCAACGTACGTGCTACAAGAAATACAGGTATGATGCAGTTAAGTCATCAAATTGAAAACAAATCTGGGTAAGGAAAAGTGAGTTATACTGCAATGTTGCATACATTTCTGCCCAAAATGAAAAGTCTAACACGTGGTACTTTGACAGTGGATGTTCGAGACACATGACATGTAATAAAGAACTACTCTCAAATTTTGTTGAAAATAAGAATGCAGGGAGTGTAGTGTTCGGAGATGGGAACAAAGGAAAAATTCTTGGCAGAGGAGATCTCAATTCACCTGGACAACCAGCAGTGACAAATGTTCAATTTATTGCGGGTCTAACAGCTAACTTGATTAGCATCAGTCAACTTTGTGACAGTCATCACCAGGTTAAGTTCACTAACAAAAAATGTTTAGTGATGAATTCTGATAATAAATGTGTGCTTACAGGGTCACGGTCCTTAAATAACTGTTACGTGTGGACTGAAGAGAAAGTGTGTCTTAAAGCAACAGACGATGTATTATCACTGTGGCATCAGCGACTAGGACACGTAAACTACAGATCCTTGGTGAAACTGTCCGACTCTGCAGCAGTAAGAGGTATGCCTAAGCTAAAGTTAGATAAATCAGAAACGTGTAAACCTTGTCAGCTAGGTAAACAAATCAAAGTCCATTATAAACGAATGCCCAAAGTGAAGACAGAAAAAATCTTGGAACTGATGCACATGGACTTGATGGGTCCAATGAGAACATAGAGTTTTGGAGGAAAAAGATACATTTTTGTCATTGTAGATGATTTTTCTCGATACACTTGGGTAAAATTTCTGAGAGAAAAATCTGAAACATTTGAGCTGTTTTATTTTATGTTTCTTCAATTGAAAAATACTAAAGGTTGCATTGAGCGAATCAGGAGCGATCATGAAAAAGAATTCGAGAATGACGTATTTAACAAATTTTGTCAAAAGCATGGTATCATTCACGAATTCTCAGCACCCAAGACACCGCAGCAAAACGAAGTTGTTGAAAGGAAGAATAGGATACTGCAAGAAATGGCTCGAGCAATGCTGCATGGGAAGTCCATATCTATCAGGTTTTGGGCAGAAGCGGTAAACACAGCATGTTATATCATTAATCGTGTATACCTTCATCCAGGTATGTCGAAAACACCATATGAGCAATGAAAAGGTAAGAGTCCAAATTTGAGTTATTTTCATGTTTTTGGATGCACTTGCTTTGTACTAAACGATACAGAACGTCTCGGTAAGTTTGACGCAAAAAGTGATGAGGGAATTTTTCTCGGTTATGGAAATAACACAATTTCCTTTCGAATTTTCAACTTACGAACAAGGAAAGTTATTGAATCAGTAAATGTTGTTTTTGATGAGGATCATTCAACTGATAGTGTTATTTTTCCTTTTTCGTCACAAACTGTGCAAGAACAAACAGACTCAACACATGAACATTTAAGTGCACCTGCTGACCATTATACGATTGAATGTGAAACAGATGGAGATGCCCCGGAACATGAAAGCCCTCGAACCAATATGAAGCAAATAACGATACACAAAAATCATTCTATAGAGGATGTTATTGGTAATCTTGAGGATAGAATACGCACACATAATAAACCACGAATAAACTATCATGACATGGTAAAATTTGCATGTTTTACTTCACAAATAGAACCAAAGTGTGTTCGTGATGCGTTAGATGATGAATCCTGGATCAAAGCTATGCATGAGGAGTTAGAGCAATTTGTTCGAAATGATGTTTGGATTTTAGTTCCTAGACCAATGCACCTGAATGTGATAGGCACGAAATGGGTGTTTAAAAACAAAACAAATGAGCAAGGGGAGATTGTCAATAATACACAAATATATAGAATCGTATACTAACACTCCCCTGCAGTCATAGCAGAGGCTGTGGTGACGCAAAGACTGGATCTGAACTCGTGAAATAGAACAACAGGGAATCCTTTGGTGAAGATATCCGCGAATTTCCGTGATGACGGGACATGGAGCACTCGGATTCCTTAACGGGATACTTCAAAAGGAAGTATATGTAGAACAGCCGAAAGGATTTGAGGATCCACATAATCCAGAGCATGTCTACAAGCTAAAGAAAGCCTTGTACGGACTAAAGCAAGTACCCCGTGCTTGGTATGAAAGACTCACAAGCTTTCTTGTGCAGAACGACTACAAAAGAGGGGAGTTGATAAAACATTATTCATTCATGATTCCGATGGTATTTTATTGGTTGTACAGATATACGTTGATGGCATTGTATTTGGTTCGAAATCGCAGAAAAAAGTGAACTGGTTTGTGCAAACTATGAAGAGGGAGTTTGAAATGAGCATGTTTGGAGAACTAAGCTACTTCCTTGGTCTACAAGTCAAACAACTCGACGATGGACTGTTCATTTCTCAAAGTAAATACGCCAGAAATCTGGTAAAAAGATTTGAACTAGATCACAGTAAATCGGAAAGTACCCCCATGTCAACAACAACAAAGTTGACAAGAGATGTAGATGGTGAAGACATTGAGGTTAAACTATACAGAAGCATGATTGGTAGTCTTCTTTATCTCACTGCAAGTAGACCTAATTTATGTTTGAGTGTAGGGATTTGTGCCAGATATCAAGCTAAACCAAAGAAATCCCATTTGCTTGTTGTTAAGCGAATTATCAAATATGTCAAAGGTACCGCAGAGTATGGCATATTATATTCCAAAGATACTAACTGTGAATTTGCAGGTTTCAGTGATGCTGATTGGGGAGGAAGTGCGGATGATCGTAAAAGTACATCTGAAGGCTGTTTCGTTCTCGGAAACAATTTAGTTTCATGGCATTTTCTGAGAGAAAAAGTTGAGCAGAAACAAATGAAAGTGGAGTATGTGCCTACGGAACGTCAGCTCGCAGATATTTTTACAAAACCCCTGGATTTAAATCGGTTTGTTTCTCTGAGAAAATCACTTGGTGTTTGTGAGATTTGATCGTTTCTTGCATATTACATTGGTAAAATTGTGTTTTGGAGTGTTTGATGATCTTACGAAGAAGAGGGAAACTACTGAAATGTCTGCTTGATTTAAGTACACTTAACTGCTCTTTGTTCTGTGTTTGAACACTGTTACTATATCTGCAAGTTACAGGTCTTTTATCTGATGACCTAAGTGCACTCAAAACTCTACTTACTCCTCTGAAAATTTTTATACGCATTCATATGCAAAAATAAGATTAGTTTGTCATGAGTATATGCTCGGGTCTAAGTTGGGAGATATTCAGTTTCAGCTATAACGTCCTATGACACAAAGCCAAAATTGGTGCTTAAATACTCCTCTATGCGTGCATAAGAGTATACCTAAAAAAAGGTAGTCAAGGAGCTTGTTATATGAACAAAAGGATATCTACACAACGTCCTAGAAGCTGTAAATGAGTGGTTTGAATAAATAAAAAAACGAACAAGGAGAAAATGAAACAATGATAAGAAGAAATGCAATAGAACAGATTGCTTTAAGTGGAGAACAATTTTCAGTAAGTGTACTTAAACAATCAACCATTTACAATTTTTGACTAATTCTTAACGGTCTGATTCTGCTTTGATTCCTTTTATCATGTTTCATGTCAAGGAGTTCACATTGATCTGACGATTAATAGCAGCACTTGAGTGTTTTTCTCTTTCAAATTGACCGACAGTTTTTTTAATGTGATGGGATGTTTTTGTGGGCTGATGTGACTAGTGCTGTTAATTCAAATTTTTTCAAAATTCCTAAATTCTCTCTACAACTGCACTTAACTTCTCTTAAACTGCTCTATTTCACATTTTGCTTCCATTTCTGAAACCCTAACCCACTTTCTCTCGAGAAAAAGAGCAGCAGTTTTTCCATTTGCAGATTCTTCTTCCACAAAAAAATGCAGACTCGTAGCAACAACTTCGGCCTCAATGCAGACGACATTCTCCTGGTTGATGATCAGGAGGTAAGGATGGGGGATTTGGTGTTTATACGAAATCCTTCTCGTGTAAATGGTCGCCGCTACAAGGTGATGGCGACAAAATTCTTTGCACCAAATAAACGTGAAAATCTGAGATCGGGTGCATCTTCGATGGTCCACCTTCGCACATATCCTGATAGCGACATCAGAGCCCCCTCCGTCTCGACCCCACAGAATGACCCACATCAACATTCCACTGAGCCAAGGGAAACGTCTACTTCTTCCATCCCACCACGGGACACCCATACTACCTCGGTTCCTCCATCGAGTGATGCTCCGTCCACCATTCCATCACCGACGGCGTCTACTGGGAGACATGTTCCGGCATTTGGCACACAATCATCTGCCTCTTCAAGACGAGGTACCCCTCTCTCTGTCTCCAAAACCTATTTGCACAAAATGTACAAGGAATCATACCTGAGTAGGTTTAGAACCCTTAAGGAAAGGGAAATTTTCTCTGAGATAGGACTTAGTGTGCATCAATTTCAGCATCTCTCTGTGTGGGACTTATTGGTCAATAGGAAGCTGACAAACACGGTCACCACTGTGACTCCTGTTTGTAAGGAAATCGTCTATGAGTTCTATGTGAATCTCGTTCCTGATATTGAAGAACTAGGATCTGCTCTGTTTGGCACCATGTATGTTCGTGGTCATGTTTTCAAGTTTAGTGCAGAGGTAATAAACGATTTTTTGGGGATTCCGCATATTCCGGTGACTCGGGCCAAGGAACTTCAGCTTGACTTAGATATGGATGTTGTCACAAAGGAGTTGACAGAGGGTAGGTTAAGTTCTTGGCCAAGGCAGATTCCAAACTCCAAACTTCAATGGGAGTATGCGTTGCTGAACAAAATTTCCCGCACAAACTGGGTGCCTAACAAGAAATCCGACGTAATAAGGCAGGATACAACAGTCTTTCTCTACTGCTTGGAGAATGATATTCCCATCAACTTTGGAAAAGTATTTCTGGACTCGATCGTTGGATTGGGGTTATCTAACTCCACAAAGTTTATTCTTCTGTTCCCCTGTATGATTCAGAATATTTTGGTTCAACAAGCTGCCGATATAATTGGGAAAGATGAGGTTCGAGAGAATACTCCATCGTGGATTATACTGGAAAAGCGTTATATGGCAAAGATGTCATCTGCTTCAGCAGCTGGAACGTCCCAGAATAGTACAGTTCAGGAGCTTACTGAACTTAAACAAACCTTAAGTGCAGCGCTCCGAACCATCGATGGACTGCTCTTGCGTTTTCAGAGTAATCAAGTGCACTTATATTGTTGTGTGATTAATTATATTGTGTCTAATCTGGTTTGAAATCTTATCACATAAACAGGGGGAGAAATGCAGGATGACGAGGAAGCTGTGGATGAAGAGGTTGAAGAGATTCGTGGGGAATCTACTTCAAGGAGGAGCAAATGAAAAGGGAAGAGGAACTGATATGTTCCCATATGTTCTTCATTTTTCTTTAAGTGCATTTAAAGACAACTTTTTAAGTGCACTTAATGCTTACATTTCCATGCTTGAACTTAAAGTGGTCTGGACTTAGTTGCGTGAATTCATTTTATGTTGTTGGATCTCATATTGTGATTGTCTTGTGTCTGAATAATTTTATTGCATTGTTTTGAATTCTGTATGTTTGATTGACGTATGTTTTTGTGATAAGAATTCAAAGGGGGAGATTGTGAATGCAATAAAAATAGGATTACAGTTTAAAATTGTTATTTCAGGAAGTTGAGATATTTAAGGAGCACGAATTCAAATCGAGGAGAACTGGAGGAAGTCAACGAGAAGACTAAGGAGAAGAAGGATGAGTCAAGTTGAATCGGGCGGATTCAATGCCGAAGAAAGATCAGCATGACGGCGCGGCTGAAGAACCGGGAGTGGTTGCTGAGCCGAGCGGAAGACAGATAAGTTGACCTGGAAAACAAAAAGAAGGTTAATGATTCTGGGAAGTATCATTGGAGTACACGAAACAGAGAAAGAGAGAGCTTTAAGGTTTTAGGTGTACTTAGTTGGTACTGTACTGAGCGAAGAAACAGTTGAGGTTGTATTTACATCTAACTCAGGGGAGTTATCCGTGGAGATCTTTAGTACATTGTATAAACTGGCAAGTGTACTTAAAGATTGACAAGTAAATAAACGAATATTGTTTGGTATTTTCTGATCTCTTTGGTTATCGGTTCAATAGTTATCTTCTACAAGTTTTCAGAAACAAAATAGACTCAGGACCGCTCTACAAACATTTTTCCGTTAGTTACTAAATATAAGAACATTTGACTTCGTACGTGAACTCCATGTCCACGGAAAAAATAGGCAGTCTACAGCCTGTGGTTCTGGTCCATGTCTCCACGTTGATCCTGAGTTTGTCTCCAACTCCTTTATGTCCTTTCTTGCTCTAGGACCCTTCTAGCATTCTTCAGCTATGTTCTTGTTCTATGGTTCAGCTCTCTTGGTCATCTTGTCCCTATTTTCTTGAATCATGAAGTCTGCAACTCGATCATGGTTGACTCTATTTTCTTCTGGTTTGTCATCTTGGTCCAGACCTTCTTTGTGGACAACTTGATCAAGTCCTTCAACATAAACCTATTATGTTTTGTATTCTGGCAAACATTTTTAATTTGGACATAGCTCAATTTACCAATGTTATGGTTGTCATTGTTGATGTGATAATTTTGGAGATATGTTGTTGTTGATGATGATGATGATGATGACGTGTCTTGCAAATTAAAAAATTGGGTTTGAAACAGTTACGTGAAAAACCATGTCACCTTTGTGACAAAAAATGCAAGATCACAAATTCAAAAATCATGGTCCTTGGCAAAATCTTCTGAGTCGTCGATGAATATAGGGTTGTCCAACTTAACTTCCCATGTTTTGTAAGATACATGATCTAAGTTTTGTTTTCTTATTCCTCATCTTCTCGTTTATGTACTTCTCGAAGAACTTCAAATGAATGTTCTGCGACAAAAAGCAAAAAGAAAAAATAGAGTCATGTCTCTACATGTAATAGAGAGAAAGGGAGGGAGGAGATAACAATGTGGTGTTGAAAGCCAAGAAGAAGTGGTTGGAATAAATTTGGGTTTAGAGATATTTTTGAAAGATTTTGAGAAATTTTCAAAGATTTTTCCTAAAAGAATGAGACGAAGATCATAGAGAGATAGGAGGTGAGAGTTAGAAAGAGATGGGAGATGAGAGTATGATCGTAACATGAAACTCAAAAGTTTTAAGTTTCTAAAAAATGGGAGTGACATTAACTCAAAAATACAAGAGTGACATTCAAAAAGACAAAGTGATGTCAAAATGACAAAATGACAAAATTGTATAACATGTGTGATATAAGGTGTGTGGTATTATGTCTTTTGTTATTGTTTGTGATGTTGATTTAAAAACATACTGCACTAAAAAAAGAATGTATGAAAAACAAAGGATGTGTGAAATTACAAATAAAAAATAAAAAGAAGTTAAAAAATCACAAATAAAAAATTTACAAATTTCAAAAATTTAAACGATCTTGCCATTTTGAAATACGTCGCATGCAAGTTTGGTCAAAGTTCGACCACGTTGCGGTTGCTTATTTCTTGTAATGGTCGTATTCGATAAAGTTAAGGGGAGAGGTCCATAATCATTTCCTATATAACAAACCAAAATATATTAATTAACTCATTTTATAAAATATATAATATAAAAAACTAAAATTACAAAAGTTACCTCTTAATTTCATTTTAAGCGATGTCTTCAATGTGTTTGTGTTTCCACGATTCATCATTCAATTGGTCAAACCATGGTATACCAAATCTTTTGAGAAGGTGACCACGAACATAGGGCTACATATATGTGTATGCTCCTTGTTGTGGAGTTCATGATCTGAATATGATATCGTTCTTTCCGACAAGTCAACCATTCGTCTGTACTCATCCTTCATCGACAAATTGTCCTGGAATTCTAAACCACATCATTGCGATAAAAGGCTCCATATTTCCCAGAAACTTCTCTTTTTGAAAATATGGAGCCAATATCGCAACGACGTCGTTTAGAGTTCCATGAGAATGTACTATCACGACTAAAAAAACATATAAATATCAACGGATGGATCAACGAATCCGTCCATTGAAATATTTACCAATGGATCTAACATATCCGTCCGTTGAAAGTTGTACCAACAGATACCAACGGATTCCAACAGATCATTCCGTTGAACTATTTATCAACAGATTACAACGGATCTATCCATTGAAAATATTTACCAACGAATTCTATGGTGAACCATTGAAAATCCTTAAATTTATCAATGGATACCCATTGCAATTTTTCAAATTTCCAACGGATATCCGTTGGAATTTTTAATATACATCCCTTGAAAATTCCAATGGATGTCTCTTGGAAGAAATCATAATTACAAAATTTTGCACCTAACCATCTTATTTTTTTTCTGTTGAAAATGTCAACGGATGTTCGTTCAAAAAAATCATAATTACCAAAATTTCAACGGGTGGATCCGTCTTCATGTTTTCAAGGGGCATTCATTGGAAATTTCAACGGATGCCCCTTGAAAAAACTGAAAGGTTGCGATTTGACATTCTTTAATTGGACATCTATTTCAACGGGCGTCCGTTGAAATTTCCAACGGATGTTTTATTTCGGGTATTTAAGATATTGAAACAAATCATTTTTAACATATTCAACAAAATCTCTCAAATCTTATCAAAACCTCTCCCGAAAAATCTAAACACAATACACTATGATGTTCAATGTAATATGTTCAATGTTCCGTTGGAAATTTTTCAACGACTTTGGTCGTTGAAACTCCGTTGAAAATTGCAACGGATGCATGTTTTCAATGATCGATTACCAACTGTCAAGAATCCGTTGGAAATGACTTATTTCAACGGAAAATTTATCATTTCCAACGGATTTATCCATTGAAAATGACTGATTTTTTTGTAGTGTATCAGAGTGAACGGTATCAAATTCAGATGATTAAATCACTAGTTTACCATTGATTATTTTTTGGTTAATGACTGAAGCAATCGATTTGATTTCTTGTGGTAGGTGTTTTTTTTTTGTAACAAGTGATACAACGTATGTGGTACAAACGTTGTGGTATAATAATGTGCTTGTACAATGTGTAGTTCAAGAACAAGTTTGGCAACCAACGCCGGATGGCACGAAATTGTCCCATAACAATTTATCGTCACCTGCAAAGTTGTACCACGTTGTCACACAACGCGGAGTGTCACAATAGTCCCATAATATGATACAATGTGTGTAAACATGGAAAAATTTTAGAGAACTAGTAAAATATGAAAACTTTTTATACGAAGATGGTAAAAACCTAACAATGAATTTTATCACGTATACATACCTTATCCGACGGTATCACGTGATATTTATCCGAAGATAATGATAATATTTCAAGATTTTGATATATTTTTTAACGAATTTTGAAAACTTTTGAAACTTTTTTAATGAAATCAGAAAGAGATATGAGGTGAGGTGAGATATTTTTTTACCCTAAAAACGGTAACTCAAAAATCACAAATTTAAAATTTATCATGCAAGACCAAACAATATATTTATAATATTTGTGTAGAATATAAATATTGGAATTAATAAATAATCTACTTTTTATAAAAAAAATAAAAACATATTAATTAATTATTAAAATGAATTCATTTTAGAAAAATTATGTTTGACCGAATCAATTTGAGATTGAATTCGAAACGAATGAAAATAAAGAGGTTAGAGAAAGAAGGGGTGGCTCTTCACGGTATATCCCTTTTTCTTTTCTTTTACTATGTTTCACTACCGATTTTTGCCCCCTCTTCTTCTTCATTACCATTTTAGAGCTTCAACCGGTAGCTATGTTTGTGAGTCGTGGAAGTTCCTTAAATAAAACAACATAAGCCATAAAATTCATGCATTTAACCTAATCACCTTTAAAAAAATAAAAATAGAAAATAAATATTTTCGAGTGAGGTGCCTCCACCAAAATCACTCTATTTTGTATTTTTTTATTAAAGAAACAAAGTCCACTGAAATAAAGTCTACTGAAATTCTTACTCAAAACAAATAAACCGAAAAGATTAAACCCTAGAATCCAAACCATCCTTTGGGTTGCCTGCAACAACATCATCTGGAATGTACTTAGCCCAAAATTTGTGTGACTTCCACACCCTTCCCATCTCCTCGATCGGGACACCCATTGTCTCCGGCAACAAGAAGTAGACAAAGGTTGTCATTATTATGACCATTCCGGCGAAAAAGTAGAACAAACCAAACTTCATGTGGCAGAGCATGGAGAGAAAGAATTGTGCGATGACAAACGTGAAGAACATGTTCACGGAGACATTGATGGACTGTCCAGCAGACCTAATCTCCAATGGACAAATCTCACTCGGCACCAACCATCCCAATGGTCCCCACGACCAGGCATATCCCGCGACGTAGAGGCAGATCATAGCCAAGATCATGTCGGCGTCGAACTTTGACAATGTGCCTTCTCCACGCAGTCCAAACTTCCACCCAATCATTGATCCCACACCGATCTGTATTCAATTAAAGTGAGATGAGTTTTGAGATTACTTGATTTAGGGTCTAAACAGTAGTTTGATTTGTACACGCACCTGCATGAGGATCATCTGAATACCACCTTCAAGGAAAAGAGCCCTGCGTCCGAATTTGTCGACCGTGACGATCGAGACGATCGTGGAGAGAGCGTTAACCAGTCCGGTGATTACTGCAGACATAAGAGATGCGTCGTTCCCGAACCCTAGTGTCTTAAACAAGACAGGGGCGTAGAACATGATCACATTGATCCCTGTAAGCTGCTGAAAAAAGGGAATCATGCAACAGAAGGTGAGCTGAGGCCTGTATCGTGGCTTCATGATGTTTTTCCACGGGTGCACGACTTTCTTCGCGGCCTGACTCACGGCGTAGAGGTCGTTGAACTCGTGTTCAACGTCCTCGATGCCTCTGATTTTGCGCAACATGGCCTTGGCTTCCTCAGTGTTACCACGTTCGAGGATGGAGTTTGGTGTGTCCGGCAAGAAAATTGATCCGACAAGCATCATGACGGCAGGAACACCAGCCAAGCCGAGAGAGACTCTCCACCCGGCGACTTGCTGGAGCTTGGGGGTTGCGTAGTTCACAAGATTGGCCACGAAGATGCCGATAGTGATCGCCATCTGAAAGCCCATGTTCAACGCTCCCCTGATCTTAGCCGGTGCCATTTCAGACAGGTAGACAGGAGCAGACTGTTGAAAGCAACAAGATTAATACATCATCATCATCATCAGATTATATAGGTAATCATCATCATCATCAGATTATATAGGTAATCGTCATCATCATCAGATTAAGTGATGTATGTACCTGGTTTGCGAATCCCACACCGACACCGAGCATGAGCCTACCGATAATAAGCATTTGGATGTTCATGGCAAAACCGTTGAGAAGGGCGCCGGCGAGGAAAGCGAGGCCGCCGATGCACATGGAGAGTTTGCGACCAAACATCCTTGTGACCGTGGAGGCCAAAAAGGAGGCCAAAAGGGCCGCCAAGTAGAGAGAAGACGTGAAGAGCGTAAGAAGCTCGTTGTCATATTTGCAGTACTGAGTGTCGCTCTTCGATTTCTGCTGCTGAAGGCGAAGCACTTGGGGGAAGAACTTTGTCAGAAACTCCTCCATAGATGTCACTCCTCCTGCAACAAGTGCATACATACATGCGCATATTATATTTGTCATCTTCATATTAACCTAAACCATGACGTTGCTTCGATCATATTAATTAATATTGCATCATTCATTGCATTACGTATGGGTTCATGAAATGTATGTAATGATTACCTGATATACCAATGTCGTACCCAAACAGAAGGCCACCCATGGCCGCTACCAGACAAGTGATGATGACGAAGGCCGTAACGCGACCTTCGTATATGGTTGCTCCTCCGCTTGTTGCAAAGGCTCCTCCGGCCATTTCTGAAAGCCGATTAGTTTAACAAAGATGCGATTAAAAAAGAGTGAGTAGTGAAAATAAAGACTTTAACCGAACTATATATATACGAGAAGTCCACAAATAAGGAGAATCAGTCCACAAGAGAGAGACTTCAGCGATATTGTTGAGATTCAGCGATATTGTTGAGATTCAGCGATATTGTTGAGATTTAGCGATATTGTTGAGACTTTAGCGAATTTAAATTTATACGTCTATAAGGAGAAATAGTCTACAAGCCATGCTCAATGGCTTTTTCAGTGTGGAAGGTCCCGTTCTTGCCGGTGATAACCCTAACAGATGACGCGGGGTTTTTGTCGACGAAGACCGCCGGAGGAGGCGGAGGCGCCGCCGTGTCGAGTTTATATTTTATGCAAACGAAGACGTTGAAGTTTTTGTGGTGCATGGAATCCTTATATGAATCTTATAGATCCCAAATAAACAATAAACGGACGGTAGAGAGGTAAGGATTACGTTGAGATAAGATAATCCGCGATACAGAGAATCGTAACCCTTAAACCCCAAAGCAGGGAATCCTAATATCCTATCCAGTATCCTCGACCATCATCATCATCATCGTCAACATCTCTCAACTCCGATCTGAAATCTACAATCTTTTCAATTCCCATAGCAAATCCAACTTCGTATCTCGTTGCATTATCACCGGAATCCATGGGCGTCTCCTGTTCTCCCTCCCCTGTTCACCAAGTCGCTTTCTCGTTGAAACCATCTTCGACGGTCAACTCTTGCTCTATCGGGTCTGTCTCTGTTCTTGGCCTCTCTCTGCCTCACCTCATCTCTCCACCGTCCGCTGTATTTCGTCGAGGTCGGAGTTCCGCTGTCATTAGAGCCTGTGTTACCGTAGAACAGAAGACCCGGACGGCCATTATCAGAATCGGTACGAGAGGAAGGTAAAGTTCCCTCCTCTTTTTCGCAGGCCTCGTTTGAATTGCTGATATTGGTGGCGTGCGTAAATTTATTGTGCCATGAAGCTTCTGGGTATTAGTGAGTTCGCCTTAATTTTCCAAAATTGGTTTCCTTTTTACCAAATTTTACTGTTTTGTGAGATGGGTCCTCGAATTGGACCCGCTCCTGATTTTTTGGCTGAAATGGTAATTACGTTGTTTGGGTGAATCGTTGCGTGGAAACTTCTCAATTGGTTTCGGCAAATGAATCAACGAATCTCATGGTCGACTGTTAGCTTCGATCTGATCACGACAATCCTGTCGGTTTTCTAACGTTTAGTCTATCGTCTATGTTGTTTTACGAGTGACAATAGGCAATGTAAGTGTCTATTTGTTCTTCATTAGGTCTTGTAAAGGGAAGAGGTGAATGAATCTTGTGGCTCTTGTCTGCGTTATTCATCTTGCATTTATTTAACTTTGATTTCCCTGTTTCCAATGGTGTATGATTCACCTTATCTTCTTCTTTTGGCTTATAGTCTTCCCATATGTAGGACAGCCCTCTAGCACTTGCTCAAGCATATGAAACGCGGAAGAAGCTCAAGTCGATGCATTCAGAACTAGCTGAAGAAGGAGCCATTCATATTGAAATCATAAAAACCACTGGTGATAAGATTCTAACTCAACCACTTGCAGATATAGGAGGGAAAGGGCTTTTCACCAAAGAAATAGATGAGGCCTTGATAGATGGTCGTATTGACATTGCTGTCCACTCAATGAAAGATGTTCCTACTTACTTACCCGATAAGACCATTTTACCTTGTAACCTTGAGCGTGAGGACGTCCGGGATGCATTTATATGCCTGACTGCAGCTTCATTAGCCGAGCTTCCTGCAGGAAGCGTTGTAGGAACTGCTTCTCTTAGAAGAAAGTCGCAGATACTCCATAGATATCCTTCACTGAAGGTAAGTTATCAGGTCTTATCTGGTCATATTTCCATACATATGAACGGAAAGATGGAAGCTTTAAAGAATTTGGCATGTTCGGATGGATGGACAATTCCATGTTGGCCTTTACTCATGTCTGAATTCTTCCGTCATGTACTGGTTGGCCAATTTTGTGAAAGGGTTCTACTGTTGCAGGTCGAGGAAAACTTTAGAGGTAATGTCCAGACAAGACTGTCAAAGCTTCAAGGAGGAACGGTCCAAGCTACTCTGTTAGCATTAGCTGGATTAAAGAGATTGAATATGACAGAGAATGTCACGTCAATTTTATCCATTGATGAAATGCTCCCAGCCGTTGCTCAAGGGGCGATTGGAATTGCCTGCAGAAGTGATGATGCTAAAATGGTATGTAAAGCTCTCTTTGAAACCCTTAAACCGTTTTCCCCTTGTATGAGAGTTGTATCTTTATTGTATGCTCAAAGACAAAAAAAATTATATCTTTCATAAATGCTCAAGTGCTTGTTCTCAGATGGGTAATAGGAATTATATCTTTATTCTAAGGTAGCAAGGCTTCTATTGTGACCTATGGTTCTGCAGGCAAAATACTTAGCCTCGTTGAATCACGAGGTTACAAGATTAGCGGTGGCATGTGAGAGGGCTTTTCTCGAGACATTAGATGGATCATGTCGTACTCCAATTGCTGGATACGCATCAAGAGACGAAAATGGCAACTGCATTTTCAAGGGTTTAGTTGCTTCTCCAGATGGAACTCGTGGTATGAATACACCTTCTTATACGTTATACATGTCGATCATTCACATTACATCGTGATAAAGATCGTTCATTTGTTAATCCAGTGCTTGAGACCTCGAGAAAAGGTCCGTACGTCTATGAAGACATGGTGAGGATGGGAAAAGACGCAGGACAAGAACTGCTTTCTCGTGCTGGTCCAGGCTTTTTCAGCATTTAAGCCATTAGAAAAAGACGAACCGTGACCACGAATGAGGCTTAGGGTTAGGTTTTTCGCATCATCCAAATCTGTTGTAATCTTTTTTTAATGAGAGAATAATGTTGTTGATTGTTGTCATTCAGATGAAAGTTCTTCCACTGTATAAATATTGCAGAAAGGAAAAAGAGAATCTAAATTCCAATCCATGAAATCAGTGTTATGAAACACAAACTAAACTATATACAGTTCAAAGGGTTTATTAGGCTCTCTCTCTCTCTCTTCTTTTATTCTCTCAAGAATCAATCTAAAGATGATATCATGGAAGAGAAGGCTCAAAAGGGAAGTGTTGGGAGTTTCTTGTTGCCAAGAAAATGATGGAGGAGCTGAAGAGCTTCTCTTGGTTTGAATGTCGGAACTTGGTGCCCCGCTCCTCTCACCGTCACAAACATCAACCCCTCGTACTCCACGCTCCACCCGCCCACCTTCAAAATAAAAAGTTATTTTAGCACGTGGATCTCTAGAAATTCTCGATTAAATTTGAAACTATCTGATTTCAAAAGCTAGTTTAATAGTTAGAAATTGAATTTGTTTAATATTATATGTCAAATGTGGTTTTAGGTTAACTATTTACGTTATCCAAAACTATATACATGAGTTTATAGTTCATATCCTAACAGATGTGGGACAACACAATATTTTCCACGTAGGTTTAACGAGACCAACATCGATATATTTAAATCGAGACAAATCCTCTGATATGAGTTAATTCAAGTTCATATATATGAGTTTATAATTGATGTCTTAATCTATGTGAAATGACACAACATAGCATAATAGATAAGAGACGAGAGGATGAAAACCTGGGTTTTGGTGTACCAAGGTGTCCAGTCTTGGACAGTCTTGAGACCAAGTTTCTTCAATGTGTATCTAGTTGATGTCACCGGGATTCTTCCGTCGGTATCCCCACTTTACATCAACAATTTTTCAAAACATGAAAACGTTTTTCATTTACGAGTTGTTATATATGAATACAATGGATATTGTACCTGAAAACCCAAATGCGAATACCACCCGCGATTAGCTTTCTTAACGTAGGAAGAACGGAAGCGGGAGCATCTTGCCAAAGCGTGATCGCATCACTACAAAACAACGTTCACATTAGTTTCAATCTAATCCACAATAAAAAGAAGCGATTTTCTTAGAGTTTTTGATATTTTCCTTAGACTTAAGAAAGATGAATATATATATCGTACCTGCAATGAACCCAAGGGTATGACATCTTGGTCACATTGGCGTGAAGCGCCTTTTGTACGTCTGGTCTGTTCATATAGTTTGACGTGTAATCTGAAGCACATGGATCGTACCCTGCAGCCATCCTTCGCCATCCCCCCTAACATACATCCCCAATTATTATATATATATATATATATATACACACATGAGCCTTTCATTCGTTTTTTATTTGATGTAAAATAACACAAGATAACATCTTTACATCTAGACTCGATTTGACCTAATTCAACTTAAAAGATAAGATTCCAATGGTAGTTTAACATTATATATATGAGTTTATGATTAATGTTGTCACGTATATGAGACTTACATGTTGTGACATCAAGAGGGGACGGAAGAGTCCTCGAAGAGCAGGAAGGTTTCGGCTCGTGGATAACGAAGAAAGAGAGGAATTGTCGGTGGAGACACATGTAGGACTGTATAAGCTGTACATGTCAATGATTTTGTACACTTGGAAATACTCATCCAATGCAATTGAACACTCCTTAGAGGCATGTTCTTGGCTAAAGTCACAATACTTCTTCACTTTCTCATATAATCCATCCGATATTACAGCGTGATCCCACGCGTAATCTATCATCCCTTTCTGATCCGTTTCATCGTCCAACAATGCATTTCCTATCTGTTTGTTGCACGTTCCCACGAGTTTAAATTTGATTATATGTTCCACAGTATACTTATATTTATGAATGATTCGTTAGAGAAGAATGGAATTACCATTAAGCCCTTGAAATTTATCATTTCTTTCTTGGATGCAATCTTGTTTTGCTCATAGATGACCTCTGCTAGCTGTGGAACGTAATGCCCTATACAACAATATACCAACACACTCATTAACAGATCAATACGTAGTTTATACGTATAAATATACGTATTGTTGTTATACCGGCGTAGCTTTCTCCGGCAATGTAGAAGTCGTGGGACTTGTATTGTGGAAATCTCTTGAACCAGTTGACGAGGAAGTTGTAAGAATCTCTCGCTGATTACAACACATTAATTCAAATATATAATTAATTAGACAAATTTCTTCTAATGAATCAAGTAAATATGTAATTATTATATATATACATATACACAACCTGTGATTGTGTCTCCGAGTTCACCGATGTCACTACTTGTGTTAGTGTACGAAAATCCAACTCCGACGGGAGATTCCAAGAACAATAAGTTTGCGGCTGTAGAAAGTTTATTAATGGATTTAATAAAAATGTATAGATATATATATATGTGTATTTTTTAAGTACAAAAATACGTATACCTTTATTCCAACTATATGGGTTGAGCTTAAGGCTAGACTCATCCTTCTGAGGGAAGAACGGTCCAAGCTCCTCTGATGCACCGTACCCAATCGATGAACATCCCGGTCCTACAATTATAATCAAATTTAAATGTTTCAGGAATCATTAAGTTCAATACTTTTTATGGTTGCTAATATGAACTTAGATCTATATCTAAAAATTAAATTGAAAATTATTAATTATTTAATTTATGTCTATAAATCAATTATTTATATTCTAATATATTTGAAATATCACCACATAAACAATTGTTTTATATTTAGATTTGGGTTATAAATCCAACCTAAAATCTGTCTCTTTTATTTATTGACTTGTTATTATACTAGGCCGGTCCATGATTTTTTACACTTCATGGGAAATTTGCTTTTTCTGCTAAAATCAGAAGGTTTTTTTTCACGCGTGCGTATGTGCATGGACCATATTGTGTGTATCTATATATATATTATATATATATACACACACGAAATGGACCGTATGGCTTATGGATATTTGATGGATTTGACTTTTAATGATGAATAATATAATGTATTATTAGTGTAGGAAGTTCTCGTAATCTTAAAGCAAAAGGGCTAATGTACCTTACGGAAACTAAAATAAAGCCGAAAGATATGCAATTAAATACATTTACATAAATAAATGCACGTGTATATACACACATATATACTTGTAATTTTTCGTTTGTTTCACCTAATTAATAACCTTTAGTGCAGAATAATTAGTATTTAAACTTAATTAAATTTCATATAGAGTATAGAGTTTAATGTATAGCGAAGAATAATATATTATAATAATTAAGTCCATAAAATGAAAAACATGCACGTGGAATTATTACATGCTTCCAAATTTAACACAACAATTTCATAAACACAGACACGCTGTGTTCTTGACATTATGTGGGTGAGATTGAGATATATCATAGGAAAGCTTCACCTAATATTCTCTCTATCATTTACATTGTCTTTATCTATATAAATAGATTTTTTACCTTCATTTTTTGTGAATTATATAATTCACATTTTATTAATATATGCTTTTACCATTTTGGATCAAAATAATTCTCTCACGTAGGTTATAATTCCAACTGAAATATCTTTTTTCTTACAACGGTACTAGATTCTTATTTTGGTAAAAAAAATTATGGAATATATATATATATATATATGCTTTATATCATATCTTGGGTTTTACTCTAACACTACAAATGATATTTACGACGGTGAAATTCCACCATAGTCATTTGGTAAGTTTTTTACGTATGTGTATACAACCGATATTTTTTGTGTTTTTATTATGTATTTTGTTTCGAAATACATTATGAATCTGTATACGTGGAAAATATAGTATTATTTGGGGAGAAAATATATGTATTTATTGTAAAATGGATTGATGAAAATTACCTCCATTGAGCCAAAGAAGGAGAGGTTTCTTGCTGGGATTACGAGTGGCTTCAAAGAACCAATAGAACAGTGCTCTTCCATGAGTTTCATTGACGGTGACATAACCGGCGTATTGCCGGAACTTAACCGGCGGTTGACCGGGAAGTTCTCTAACCCTATCTGCTCGTTGTCGTGACAAAACACGAGAATTCAGACACGACCCTTCATCGTCTTTGCATAGCTTCCTGGCTGAACCAAGACAAGTCAATGACAGAACAAAAAGGAGAAGCAGAAGAGAGACAAGAGGAGAAGCCATTAATGATCAGAAAGAGAGGTTTGGTCTTCTCTTGGGACCCTTCTTTTTTGTTTGGATTTGTAGAGATTTAAGCTTTGTGGTGTATATATAAAGTGGTAGGAGTGGGCTTATCGACTCCAAGACAGGTAAGAACACTCTGTATTTTCATAAGATAAGATGCATATAAATTGAATTAAGCGATTATTTAAAATCAAGATTTACTAATAATAACGGTAGTAATATTAACTCCCCTTTTACGGGAACTTTGCATTCTATTAAAATATCTAAAGGATTTTGTTAACAAAATAACGATTACAATATTATAACTTGTGGATCTTGGAACGACAATGTTTAGAAAATAAAGATTTTATCATGTATTAAGAAAAAGGGTTTGTTAAAAGAATGTAAAATAAGTGGCAGAAAAGTAGGAAATTGATTGGTCAATGAATTGGAATAGAAGGATCCAAATAAAGAGGCGAAGTGACGGTCCATACGATACGATTACACATTATAGAAAGATTTGACCAACGACTAAACTGTTAAATACTCATTCGTATTCTTCTCCTACAAAACAGCAAAACCGTATCTCTACAGTTTTTATTTTATATATATATACACATATATAAATGTTATTCAAAAGATACCCACATGTACACAGTTGTATCTTTAAATATATGAATATTCACAATTTGTTATAACGTCAAAAGTGTTATTTTTTTCATTAAATTTGCGTAACAAAGGAACAAATTTTAATAAAATAACGTCATTTCATTCTTGGGAAATGTATTACGATAAATCCTCTGCTCTATAAAGTGGCATAGATGATGCATAGCGGTTAAAAAATATTCGTTTTTAGTAAAGTATATTTAAAATGTATTCGTTATCTTAATTTTTTATAGAATTTTTTCCTAATTAATACAAATGAAAGGAGGCCCATACCATTTATTTTATATCCTTATTTATAATTCAATTTTTTTAATTATATTGTAATAAGACATTAATTTCATACCAAGTATCAAACAATAGGTGGATATTTTAATTCGGTTATATAAAACCAAATAAAATTGAATTGAATATGGTAATTTGGTTCAAATCGGATATATTTAAAATATATTACTGAATATTAAAATTCAAACACTGATTGAATTTGATTCGATTCGATTATTAATCAAATAATTTTAGATAATCAATTGATTATTTAATCTATGAAATGAAATTAATAGATTCAAAACAAATTTATCTACATATGTATATTCACATAAACATAAAACAATATGTAATACAATTCAAAGCAAAAGAAATAGTTCTACGATATAAAATTATTTATATGCATTCTATAATAATATGAATTATTCACATATTCTTACATAATGCAATTAGGTATATAAAAAAATATAATTGATAGTTACTTAATTTGAAGTCATTTATGAGATTTTTTCGTGTTGTTGTCAATATTAAAATCTACAAAGATGCTATATATATATATATATATGAAGTAATATAAAATAAAATGAGTTCATAAATATAAATATCTTTACATTTTCTCCTTCGACGCTCTGGATTATTATCTGATTTATTTTCGTGTTGATCTCTCATGTATCTTCATATCTCGTACGCTTTTTAATCTCATGCAGTCGTATCATGTTTTTTCTTTATCATTGTTAAAAAATATTCAAGAAGTTCAATTGGATTCTCTCAAGTGAACGTTTCGATTGTCGAGTTCAGATTCAGCGTCTACATTGGACTTTAGATTCATCTGAAGCTAAAATTAGATGAAGTATCAATATATGAATCTGTTAAAAGCAGTTGTAGAAAAATTCTTAGGACCTAATATTGCATTGATTATGATGATATATGTGAGCAATATGTGCAACCGCAATCACTTAGACAAACTTATAAAATTTTCCATCAATTTGGTTTTGAATAGCAAATTTGGTGGCAACCCTCGCAACATTGCAACTTTCTTAAGTATTTGTATACTTCGTAACTAATGACTTCCAAAAACCAATATCTTGGTTCGTTCATCAGCAACATTACACTCCAGTTCAGCATTTGTATACTCTATGATAAGAGACTCAAGTTCCAATTATAAAGAAACCTTATTAAACCAAATTTACTGTTGGTTCTATAATTTAACATAGATAACTTTAAAAATGCTTCATGTGGATGTAAAAAGCATGCAGACAAAAGATTAATCCATCATTAGACTCGAAACCAATCGTAAGCTTCAACAATTCAATATATAAACATTAAGCAACTCGATATCATGTGAAATATCTGCTAAAGATGAGAATAGGTGGAAGTTTGAATTCATGAACTTTGATTAAGACAGAACTTTGGAACCCCTACACAGAAAGAGATCGAAACAAAACACTACGATGTGAAGATAGACCCTCTGACAAATATTGTTCAACTGTGAATCTGTTTATGGAAACACATATGGATACATTAGTGACACTCGTGGCGGTGTTGGTCGGCATACTTACCGAAAACTTTGATAGTGTTTAAACATGACATTAGCGTCAATGTCGATTCTTCTCATCTTGAAACTTCCAATAATGGAGACTACAACAGTTGCACCAAGAAATACTTCATCCTAAAGTAAAATGGAAAACATCACATGTCAAATTACAGAATGCACACACAAATAACACCTAATCCTCGCTGAAATTGCTACAACAAAATATTTGAGAGAGATTTTCTCTTGCTAGCTCTATTACTCAGCATAAATGAGTTACAGAGCCAACAAAGGTGTTCCCTCCACCAAAACTATAACCTACCAAGAGATGTTTCTGTTAAGATCTCTATGACACAATCAAACACAAATCATGCATAAAATGAATCAAGATACATTGTGATTGTATCTTCTTACCCATTCAGTTTTAACATCTGCTACAACATCAATTTGTGCAGACGTTGAATCAATGCTCACATCCGAGTAGCTACACTTTATAGAGTTAAATAATCTACCACACAAAAAGACAATCAAGCTTCATTCTTCATTGTGTCTTAGACAAAAATATAGACACAACTAAAAATTTTATCACATTGAAATTCTTAGTATTTTTTCACCATTTTCTACGTTGTATTATGTATTTTCTCCTCTCTGGCCATTCTTACCAAAGTTCAGTTCTTAGTTGATCAAAAGGAGCACAATGCACCAACTCCATAACTTGTAGCAATGTCCTACTCATACACATAGAACTGGTATTGCTTTTCGTTGTCCGATTGAGGTTTACCCTGAGAAGAGAACTGACAGACCAATCAGACAACCACGTCTTTTGTTTTCAAAATGTATCAATTCTACGACTAATTACATAACTCCAACCACCAGATCACATTAAGATACGATGTTTGTATCGACATTAGGTCCAACAACTCCAACTCTATCAACAATGGCACTTTTTGATAAACATCTATATAGCCTCTACGTCATAGTTCTTTGGAGTTAGGGATCAAATACGAACCAAAATCTAGACCATGATACGAAAATACACAAACACGCACCGACACATCAAATACTATATGTTCGTTACACAAATCTCCACCGAAAAGATTCAGAAACAACTCAATGTGTCGATTAAAAAACACACTTGCAAAAACCCGCCACAAATCGATAATGTGGTGTAAGAAATCGAATAAACTACTAGAGAATTAACGAGAAAAAGGGCAACTTACCCTGCTCGACGGCGATGGCCAATCCGGATGCTATGATCTAGGATGAAGATTGTGATTATTAGGAGCTTTGACGCCATGGAAATGGTCGCTGAGCTCTCTCTCCCTCTCTCTCGGGTTTATTAGGAATGGTTTCGATAGGCTAACATCATTAAAGGTGTGTACCTTTGAGTATAAGGTATGGGTGGTGATACGCGCACGGACCTCCCGTCTCGGGCCGCGTATGCTAGGTCTCGACTCCGCTATCGAACGACGTGATCTCAGCCTTGAAGCTCAGGTCATGTTCGATGGAATCCACTTCTGATGCCAGATCGTATTAGGATCCGTAAGGATTCTTAGGACGCTTGTGAAGTTGACCTCGAATCACTCGAGGTTTTGGTGGAATGAATGACACCACAAGAGGTGCGACAATCTCTTGATACTATCGTAAAGCGATTCAATTGTTCCCAGAACAAATTGAAGACACTATGTTCCCCGGGAACATTTTCGGGACGAGGAGAAACTCTCAACTCAAAACTCAAATCTTATTACTTCCAAATTATCCGTCCTTACAAAAGAGGGATGAAGTTCCTCTTATAGGAAAATAGTCATGCCCTTAAGAGGTGAAAAATACATTAAAATAAGGTTAAAATGGGGTGGAGCATCTTTGTGACGTTATCAGACCGTTGGTGACGTCATCTGACTGTTGGAGTGTCCATGTAATGTCATGAGTGATGCCATCCAACCATTGGAGCATCTAAGTGACATCATGGGTGACGTCATCCGACCGTTTGAATTTGGAGAGACGTCATTCCACCGTTGGAGCGTCCTGATGGCGTCATGAGTGACGTCATCCGATTGAAGCGTCCTGATCACGTCATGAGTGATGTCATCCGTCCCTTTTTTCTGGTTTTGGCTCGCGTCTTTGCATCTTCGTGTCCTATGTATCTGAACCAGCATTCGGCGTGTGGCGGGAGATGGATGTCGCCTTTGCGTGACTAGGTCGTCAGACTGATATGCATACGGGTGTGGTGGCTCGGGTTGGATTCGCTTGAACTCAATGTTATTTCCAAATGATGTCCGTACGGCCTCGATTCCTTGGGTTGCCATTCGGCTTCCTCGGGTCGCCTCTTTACCTAGATGTTCCTCTTCGATCTTGTGATCTTCTCTCGGGTTGTCTTTGAGGCCGATGTCCTCATCATTCCCTCCCTCTTGCATGCGTTCCATCCTTGGAATGTTGTCACCTACGTCGAAAGGGAACAAATCAGCAACGTCATTCGTTGTTGATACAGTAAGCTCACTAGGCAGTTCAGTGTGGTAAGCATTGTCATTGATCTCCTTAAGGACACTAAGGTGTTCGTCTCTTTCGGTTGGGTGTCCGAGCTTGGCTTGTCGGGTTTTTTTTGGACCGTTTGTAGAACTAATCTCTTTCTTCGAACACCGTCTTGGAGCAGGCTGTATAGAACGCCATTTGGGCCAACTTGTCGTCAACAACAAATACATAATCTTTGTTTTGGATTTCTTAGAGTCCGAGAACAAGGTCGTGGGCATGGTTGTGAGATGATAACACTGAAAGTGTATCAATATTATGATAGGTTTTAGAGTCATTTTCGCTTATATTCCTTGTATACATGTACTTATCCGATATGATATCGAGCTTCACACACCCGTTTTGTTGGTTTTCAGGTTTTTAGGCGACAAGGCCTAAATGAGCTAAAAATGAAGGATTCCTATTCAAAACCACCTGAATTGAAGAAATATCTACTCAGAGCCAAGAACGAGCTCCAGAACCCAAAGGAACACCCGAGCAACGAGCGGAAAAGAGAAATTACAAAGAGATAAGGGTGCCCGGTCGGGCACTATTCATCCACCCGCTCGGGTAAACCGACGGGGTTTTATCCGCACACCCAGCACGACCCAGGCACAAAGGCAACGAGATTGGGTAGCCTCACCCGATCGAGCGCAAGAAGAATACCCGCTCGGGCGTTGATCATCCAGTTTGCCCCGAAAGTTTGCACGACTCGGGCCGCTCAACCATGTGATCGGGTGATGTCCACCCGATCGGGCACCAGACAGTTACACGACCGGGCGAGCCTCTGCACGACCGGGCAACACCTGTGTCCGAGCGGGCCGTGTAATCCGCAACAACCTAGATCTAATTTTCAAACGAGCGGATTTAAACAACAGAAGAGATCTAGGGCAAAGGGGGCGACGAACAGGGCAAGGAAAGGCTGGAAAAAGATCTGGAAAGGATCAGGAGGAATCGGAAAAGAACAGAAGCATCAATCCGTACACTGGTAACACAATAGGGAAGGTCGAGGCATCGAATTCCTTAGAGTTTATCATGTATAGGACTTTGTTATCTTCCTCTACCGGTAACACAATAGGGAAGGTCGAGGCATCGAGTTCCTTAGAGTTTATCATGTATAGGACTTTGTTATCTTCCTCTTTTGTTTCTTCCATGAGTGAGTAGAGTCCCTACTGCGGGTAGGGATATCAGATTTGTGTGTATGAACGATGTTTTGCGTTAATGCTTAGTTTTATTAATTTATTCTTGATTTACGGTTCTACGCTTAGCATTATCATTCCTACGCTAGTGCTGACCGCTCAGCAACATAGGATTTCGAACAATGCTGGAAGGTTAAGGAACGAATCCGGTCCGCTAAGTTGTAGATTAAGATCTGCTAATGAGAATCTGACAGGTCGGTTAGTCACCTTAGGGATAGTGATTGCGATCGTAATGCTGCCATGGTATGTGTTAATCACTGCTGGAAGGTAGGGTTGCACGTATCCATGGTTAGGAGGTTTAGGCTTGGAAGAATCACTCCTCACTGTAGGGCATGAATTTCCCGTTGTCAAGAATAGTTTATAGATGTATAATCCTTAGTCATTCATCTATGCAATTCCCGGTATCCCGTACACCCGTAGTGCTTACTATATCTAGTTTTATCCCAACCTAGTTTCATTGTCACCATTAGGATTAGTTTTAGGATCACATCCCCTGCTATCTTTACCTATCTTAGTTTAGTTTTGTTCTTAGTTTAGCTGCTTTAGTCCCTAGAGATCGACCCTGGTACTACACGATCCGTATACTTGCGGTGAAGTGGTCTAGGAAAAATATAACTCGTGTTAAACCCACGTCAAGTTTTTGGCGCCGTTGCCGGGGACTAAAAACGGCCTAGACTACGAATTAGCTAGATTAAGATCTAGTCCTTTCCGGAGTCTTCTTTTGTTTATTTTTGTTTTGCTTTTGTTTTTCTTTTCTTTAATAGAGTAAAAAAATGAAAAAAAATATAATTTACCTCACAGAGATTAATCGAGTTTGATGTCCTTTGTCTTGCGAGGTAACATGGACGACTTCAACTCTTCGGGTGCCGACATAGCTGAATTGAAGTATCAGATTTCCAAGTTTCGTCGTAAGTTCTCCGAATTATACCATCCACAATACTTTGAGCAATCACGGGAACGAAACGCTTGGGGGTATGAGGAGGAGATCTATGACAGCTACGCTCACCCTTACGGGAATACCTACAATCATGAATGGAGCGATCACGCATACGTCCTGTATAGGAACACCGAGAGCATGGCGAATGCACAGCCATCGTTTGGGAATTTCCAGCCATGGACAGAACCCCAAACTTAGAGCAATCAATCCTATGTGCCTCAACCATACTCGACTCAATCCGTAGCAGTCCACGAATATCCCGCCACGTACAACTACCTCCGTGAAATGCTTGAGAATCGAAACTATTTATTCATTGGAGTGGAGGCGGGACAAGAAAGCGCCAATGAGAAAATAGGCAATTTATTTGGATCAGTGGGCGTGCAAGCTTCAGAGCTTGCACAAGGGGCATTACAACTGCAAGAGGTTGCATCGGAAAGTTCGGAATATTATCCTCGTGAATATGTCAGCGAGATCTACCTAAGAGACTGTGAGACGGTAGATCAGCCAAGTCCATCATTGATTGAAATAGAAGATGAATCTAACACGACAATGGATGAGGCTACAGACGTTGATGAGTACACGAAGAAACCCGAGGTAGAAGAAGAATAAATGTGGAGCGGCAAATCAGTACATAAATGATCCTAAGATGCCGAGATGCTGCATAAAACGTCCAATTCATAATTGGGACATCGACAAAGCTCCCAGGGTAAAGATGAAGCCTTCACCCGAAGGGCTTACATGCACAACATTTCTGGAAAAGCTGAAGGAAACGAATGACAAATGCCTAACAACACCTAGGAGAAGCTCAACCAGAATGTTTGGACAGCACGATCCAGCCCCGAAAATAGAGAGTATCATGGACAATATTAGGGACCACAACGTCGATCGTGCGAGGAATTCGGCAATTTCGCGTGTCACACCATATCGAGCACATATTGCACACGAAACGCTACGGACACGACGACGTCGAGGACGTCCACCTGATAAGTAGCATGCCATGGTCAAGCTAAAGACCTTAAACAAGCACTTCTCAGGAGGCAACCCGAGCATATCCTTTAGTGTTTTTGATTTTCGAATTTTCAGACTCTTTTTCATTTTTTTAGTTTCAAACAATTTTCTAGGATTTAGGAAAGTGGAGATCTATGATTTTTGCTGCGTATTGTTTTCCTCGTCTAATCTTTTCGAGTTTGCAGCAATCCCCGATCGGGCATGAATACTCTACTCGGAACATGAATCATTGATTACTTGTTTTAAAAGCTAATGTAAATTTTAAAATGTTTACTAACTGGTCTAAATGCAATATCCTACATCTTGAAGATAAAAAAATTAATATATATGATTTTTCTACTCGATTTGTATGGTGTAAAACAAAAAAAAATGACTAAAAAAATAAAAAGACTTTGCACTTCGCTTGCATCACGTAGCATACTACCTACGAATGTTTTTGAAAAAAATTACTGGGTCAACTTTTTTTGATGAACTACAAATGATAAATGGAAATACATATTCAATATTCAAAGATGTATTCCGATCTCTATATTATTAGATGAGGATAAGTAATAAATATATGTCATCGAAAAAGAAAACAATTGGGCATCTCTATCATATACGTGATACTTATTTGTTGTTCTCTTGGCATAATGAGTGATTGATCATCACAACATGCATGGTCGGAAGATTTAGAGTGATTTTGGTCGGATTAGTCGCAATTCGCGAACTGCAGATCACGAATTCGTGATCCCACCCGATCGGGCTAGGCTAGCAACCCGGTCGGGCAGCACGGACATTCACCCGATCGGGCAACGTTCTCGCCCGAGTCGAGCACTACTCACGGAGATCACACCACCGAGAGCACGGATGGCCAGTGAGGTCGGATATGATTACGGAGCTGACGCTGTACATGCCGATCACCGCCTCTCATCAGCAATATAACTACAAGACGACGTCCTTCCTGCCCCGCCACAAGTCGAGATTCGCTGAACTACAGTCGCGGATCTTCCCATCCCGCTTTTTATCGTCCGAGGCGATGAGCGCACTCGGCATCAGGGAGCATATCGATACCATCTTCCACACATTGGGATGGACGGGACTGCGGACAGCGAAGGAGTACACCTACCACAAACTCACGGCGGAGTTCTTCTCAACTTTCACAGCCTTCTTCGCTGAGTCCGGAGACCGGGAGAAGACCTTCATGGAGTTTCGCCTGCTGGGACAGAGCTACCGGATCACCGCACGTCAATTCGCGAATATTCTTGACGTTCCGCATAGCGTATATGCGAAGCTACCCGAGATCAACCGGAACCGTCAAGCAGAGTTTTGGTCTCAAATTGCATATGGCGAATATTCGACGAGATCGAAGGCGAGTCACATACGCCATCCAGCCCTCAGGTATTTTCACTACTTCCTAGTTTCCTCTATACTAGGAAAGGGAGCACAGGGTGGTGTCAACCACACCGAATTAGGCTACTTGAGGCGGGTGGTACAGACGGAAATTGCGGATGATGAGTTGGACATCATGACCGTCGACCTAGCATCGCTGGTCATTGGGCATTTCCTCGACATATCCACCGAGAAAGTTTGCACAGATACGAAGATAAATTTACGCAACCGACGAGCAATCACATTGGAGAGGTACAACGTTATTTGGTGCTACAAGGATGAGCACGGTCGGAGTTTAGAAGTTGACATCAGCGAGATCGTGGTACCGGGCTTAGACGAAGAGGGATCCCGATTCAAGATTGATCCGAACATCGGGCACATCGGCCCGAGGGCAGCAGAGATGGATCCACCTCCCGCCGCCGCACCTAGATCGTCTACCTCGAGGCAGCGTAGCCGACACGCCACACATTCACGCGCACGTCCAGAGTACCCGCACAGCCGCTCCGACTTCCCTTCGATGGAAGGAGTCTCCGACGCCCTCAGGTACGTAGCGGAGGAGACGAGGTACCAATCTTTCTTGGCAGAGCAGAGGTACGACCTAGAGGCTGCGAGGTATGCAGAGCAGCAGCAGTTCCAGGAGCAGTCTATCCAGCATACCTACTACCTCACCGAGTCCGTCCGGCGGTTTCAGCAGCTCAGCATGACGCACTATCAGGAGCCCTACATTCCGATCCCGCGGGACTACCACACCGGAGCCATCCCCTACCGTCCTCATATCCCGTACGAACTGGAGAGATTCTACTTCCCACCTGGGGAAGGAGCATCGGCGGAGCCAGCACACTTACCGACTACCCGCGATGGAGCGGATGAGGATTAGATGATCTCTCCCTTTTTCCTATTTCCTTTTCTTTTCTTTTTATCTTTATGAATCTTTTTATCATTTTTTTTTGTTTTTAGTTTAGCTATCTTGTACGCTCTTTTTCAGACTTTCACAGGTCTTTCACATTATCAAATGCATTAGAGCGCAAGAGTCACTATGCACGGACGTATCACGGTTCGAGAAAGACACACACACACACACACCAGGTGTATTTGCCACCTTTTTATGCTTTCTCGAATTATCTTCATGTAGAGGTCCCTTATAGGTCTAGAACACCGGGACTATGTTCCGTTCAGGTCTGGGGGATATTCATTCATTTAGTGATACGATACGAATGCACACTTAGAGTGACATGATTAGGATTAGGATTAGGATTAGGAATTAGAAATAAGATGGATCTAGTGAAAATTTTTTCGAATTTAGCCATATTTTTGCGACTTTGTTGAATCGTGGATAATGGTCTAGGTTTGCTTAGAACCTCTTCGATTACCGATTAGTCGAGTAGTTATGTTTGAAACCCTTTATCTAGTTGAACTCACTCCCTAGATCTCGATACCAAGTAGACATATCTCCGTATATACCGTATAGCTTAGCTTCGTTGATATGTTTTAGCGTTCAAGAATTAGATTCCACACGCTTATACTCCGCTGTCATCTAGGATAAGTTTTTCGCTTTTCCGAGTTAAGATTGACATGAGTACATCGATATTCGATGGTTCGGGTCTAAGTGGTGGATAGAGGCGCTATCTACGTCCTAAAGGTTAGAGTGTTGCGTAATTAAGAAAAGAAAACACCGAAAAAAAAAGAAAGAAAAGAAAAAAATCAATAACGCACCTCTTCACTCCTTTAAGGTCGCGCAACCTTATGAGTGTGCCATAGGCAGCCTGGGTCTAAGTAGAAAGCCAACCCTCTTCGACTTCGACGTCCTAGGAACAAAGCATGGATCTAAGTACTGAAAAAGAAAAAACAAAAAAAATGCATAAGAACGAAGAAAAAATTCAAATGATATCAAAAGCTTAGAGAATTCGGTATGGAGATTGCTTGGACGTTATCTAGGGTTGTGAAGTAGACTTAGATTTTAGGAAGGATTTCATGGCTCAGCACTTTCGGTAGACATAAGGCTATACTCGGTACGCTTAGGCTCTTATCCATGTGACGCGCTGATATGAAAAGTGACTAATACTTCGATATTTTTGAGCTAGAATCCATCGTTATTAGATTCTTCTTAGGCTAGACTTTAGTTTTGTTTGAGGACAAACAAAGGTTTAGGTCTGGGGGAGTTTGATAACACTGAAAGTGTATCAATATTAGGATAGGTTTTAGAGTCATTTTCGCTGATATTCCTTGTATACATGTACTTATCCGGTATGATTTCGAGCTTCACACACCCGTTTTGTTGGTTTTCAGGTTTTTAGGCGACAAGGCCTAAATGAGCTAAAAATGAAGGATTCCTGTTCAAAACCACCTGAATTGAAGAAATATCTACTCAGAGCCAAGAACAAGCTCCAGAACCCAAAGGAACACCCGAGCAACGAGCGGAAAAGAGAAATTACAAAGAGACAAGGGTGCCCGGTTGGGCACTATTCATCCACCCGCTCGGGTAAACCTACGGGGTTTTATCCGCACACCCAGCACGACCCAGGCACAAAGGCAATGAGATCGGGTAGCCTTACCCGATCGGGCGCAAGAAGAATACCCGCTCGGGCGTTGATCATCCAGTTTGCCCCGAAAGTTTGCACGACTCGGGCCGCTCAACCATGCGATCGGGTGATG
>CM071860.1:4117276-4131728 GCA_036759665.1 Gynandropsis gynandra
GAGGCATCGAATTCCTTAGGGTTTATCATGTATAGGACTTTGTTATCTTCCTCTTTTGTTTCTTCCATGAGTGAGTAGAGTCCCTACTGCGGGTAGGGATATCGGATTTGTGTGTATGAACGATGTTTTGCGTTAATGCTTAGTTTTATTAATTTATTCTTGATTTACGGTTCTACGCTTAGCATTATCATTCCTACGCTAGTGCTGACCGCTCAGCAACATAGGATTTCGAACCTTGCTGGAAGGTTAAGGAACGAATCCGGTCTGCTAAGTTGTAGATTAAGATCGGCTAATGAGAATCTGACCGGTCGGTTAGTCATCTTAGGGATAGTGATTGCGATCGTAATACTGCCATGGTATGTGTTAATCACTGCTGGAAGGTAGGGTTGCATGTATCCATGGTTAGGAGGTTTAGGCTTGGAAGAATCACTCCTCACCGTAGGGCATGAATTTCCCGTTGTCAAGAATAGGTTATAGATCTATGATCCTTAGTCGTTCATCTATGCAATTCCCGGTATCCCGTACACCCGTAGTGCTTACTATATCTAGTTTTATCCCCAACCTAGTTTCGTTGTCACCACTAGCATTAGTTTTAGGATCACATCCCCTGCTATCTTTTTCTATCTTAGTTTAGTTTTGTTCTTAGTTTAGCTGCTTTAGTCCCTAGAGATCGACCCTGGTACTACACGATTCGTATACTTGCGGTGAAGTGGTCTAGGAAAAATATAACTCATGTTAAACCCACGTCATGAGACTTGGCTTTGTGACACGTGATACTTCGTGCACAAAGTTGTATAACGTCTCGCTCATAGCGCAACCCAAAGAAATGCTTCTTTATGGTGGCCAAGGTCCCTTCTTCGGCCATCTCTTGAGGTCTGGCAATCATGCTCGGGACGTTTTGTATCTTCAGTGACTCCCCGTTTTCTAGGTACTCGGTCTTATCACTTTCCTCGTTGCTCGATTCTTCGTCACTTGCGGACTTATGGTCTACCTGGTTTGCGAGGATTATGACTTGTGGGCTAGGGCTTGCTTGTGTTGTGTACCCTTACGTTCCAAAATTCCTCGATGTCTCTGAAGCTTTATCCCTAGAATGTCTGTCCTTCCTTGGTTCTTCTACCATCCTTGGGTGATATGATCCTGGAGGACGCTGAAGACGCGACCAATAACAGTGAGGAGGACGCGACCCGTAGAAAGGAAGAAGAGGGAATCTCCGCGACTTGAGACGTCGCGACCCGAGACGCCATCCCTGCGACCCGAGACGCCGAGGCTGCGACCCGAGACGCCATTCCTGCGACCCGAGACGCCATTCCTGCGACCCAAGACGCCGATTCCGCGACCCGAGATGCCAATCCCGCGGCCCGAGACGCGACCACCTCTTGCGCGACCCGAGACGCCATTAAGTCAAAATACGTCGGTCCCGTGACCCGAGCCCGAGCTCTAGAAGAGGATGCCTTGATCATATCCGCTGGGCCCATGACCCGAGCCAAGGCCTCAAAGCTCAAGGAAGCTATTATCGGGATTCTCACGACCGTCCACGCCCACGAGGAGTATGCTAGTGCACGCGATGTCACGAATTTCAAGAACGTCATCAAAGCCGAAGCTCGACCCGCTACGGTCATTGATTAGGTTAAGTGACCCGCGTGTACTCTTCGCGACCTAATTAATGACCCGCCACAAGACCCAAGACGGACGCATTCCAAGGTGCACGGCCAGCAAGGAATTTATGTCCTTGTTTGAAGATATCAAGGCATTAATGAAGGCCTTTGCATGGAGTTTAGCATTTAATGTACTTTTTGTTTGAATTTTCTTGTTTTTGTTTAGTTATGGCCGGCCACCCCATGGAAAACAATCAATCAAACTTTGAAAATTTTACTTTGAATCATTCTTGATTTCATCTTGAATTCCTTTGTGAGTTCTTTGGTTGTTGGTGTGTAATATCCAGCTTTCTATTCGTTGGTGCGTCATATCCAACGATCCGTTCGTTCTTCCTTGGTGCGTCATATCCATTGAAGACGAACTCGGTAAATCGAGAGCCTTCCGCAACTCTCGTGTGACCACTCGCTCCACACACCCTTGTGCAATTCGTTGCAGCAAGGCATATCCAACACTAACCAAGTCTAGAGCGTCGATTCAGTCGGGATCGCGTCATTGGGGGTCGTTCGCTTGGTCTAGTGGGTTGTGACCATCCTCGACTTTCCGCTGGCTTCTTTTGAATCTATTGCTCAATTTGTTTCGACAAGTGCAATAGGTCTTGCATGTCGTGGTAGTGCAGTCTCTCTACCTTTCTAGCGATTTCCTCATCTAAACCGTTTACAAATTGAGCCGTGACAGTTTCTTCATCTTCGTCAAGTCGTAGTATGTTGTGAAGATGCTCAAAGTCGTCGAAGTATTCTTCGACCGTTTTACTTCCTTGGTTTAACCTTCTATATCATCGTTTCAACTTCTTATGGAAGTCTGGTGGCACGTACTTTTTACGCATGAGATTTGAAGAGAAGTCGAAGAAGACGATAAGGCTCTATCACTCATTTTGAGCAGATCTTTCTTCTGCCTTGATCTTCAATTCCATACAAACAGAGATTTGAAGAGAAGTCGAAGAAGAAAGATCTGCAGCTTCTTATGGAAGTCTGATGGCCCGTACTTTCTTCTGCCTTGATCTTCAATTCCATACAAACAGAGATTTGAAGAGAAGTCGAAGAAGACGATAAGGCTCTCTCTAGAAGGAAACGTTCTTTGTCTTTTCCAGACCCTGCGGTTCGTGCTACTATGGTGAGGAAACTGAAGCTCGTTGTAGGAAAACACCATCCCCAATGAAATATTTATTTCATGCGTTTTCAATATTTTGGAAACTATTGAAGGAGGCTATTGAAGGAGATGAAACGAAAATGAGAAAAAAGGGGAAGCTAAAAGGTTTGTTCATCTTATATGTAATAATTGGAAAAGATATATTAATTGAGAAGTTGTTGAAATTTTTTGTAACTAATTGATTGAAAACAATATAATTAATAAAAAATTGTTTAACTTTAAAATGAAATAAAAACACAAAACTCTATTTATCTTCATATGTGAAAATTAAAAAATTTATTATTATTAATTGATAAGTAAAGATTTTACAATTAATTGATTGAAAAAAATATAAGTAATATAAAATGAATCTATATATTAAAAAGGCAAGTTTTAAGTGTATTCTCAGAGCTTCTCGCCTCTCAGCCCTCCACCTCAGCATAGCTGCATTTATTAAAAACCTCCTCCCACGATATCTTCGACTCTAAGTTCCTTCACCTTCTGAGACGCTTCACTTTCGCCTCTTCGACTCTGAGACGCTTCACCTTCTGAATTTTCCTCTCTCCACCATACTTCCCTCTCTCAGACGATTTAACTGCGTCCATAAGGGTCTTATCGAATACTTGTCCCATGAAACTTCTTTTTCTTGTCTGAACCAAAAAACTTTTCCAAATGCCGTTGCCGGACATCGAGGGCTCTTCCACTTGAATTCGTCAGATTCGATTAGGGTTCAAGCCGCTGTGTTCGTCGGATTCGATTCGCGGCTGTGTTCACGTCGTGTTCGTGACATCGAGGGCTTTTCCACTTGAATTTCTCGGATTCGATTAGGGTTCAAGCCGTTGTGTTCGTCGGATTCGATTCGCGATTGTGTTCGCATCGTGTTCGTGACATCGAGGGCTCTTTCACTTGAATTCGTCGGATTCGATTAAGGTTCAAGCGGTTGTGTTCGTCGGATTCGATTCGCGACTGTAACTAAGAACCTAAACTTGTCAGCAATTCTCATGTATTTGCCTTTTCAAATTCCTTTATTGTCAACAGGAGGAAGAAGACTGGTGCACTATGAATTCCGGCAGACAACAGACTCATGTTTGAGGTATTTGAATCAGATGTTGTTTTGATTTCGGTTTTGAGATTTGGGTTGTCTCACAGTTTGTTATTCGTCTCATTGAGTTAGGGTTTCGATTGGTTTCTGTATCATGTCGAACCGTCTCGAGGTTGATGAGTTTTCTCTATAAAAAGCTTCGTTTAATCGCATATTCCTTACTTGAATCGCAAAGATTAATTCATCGTCCACAGAAAGAAAATGGAGGGCCTTGAATACAACAAACCATGCCGATCCTTACTCCAGGTGACTTTTACTCTTCAGGGCTACCGAGTTTATGCAATAACTTCATAATATCTATTTTCTAATTGATCCATTACTGTGATTGATAGCTTCATGAATACCCTCTACAACTTGCTTGATGGTACATCTGATAATGCAAAATTTGAGGATGATTGTCGTGCTATTATCGGTACACGATCTTAGGTTCTCTTTACATTGGACAAACTAAGCTCATCAAACACGTAAGGCTTTCTTTCTTTTTCTTTAGTTCTTTCTTTCGATTGCTATTCAACTGAATTATGTGTGTTTCTCTTTCAGCTCCAAGTGGTTGCAACTGATGAGATGGACAACAAGCTTCTACAGCTACATGCATATGAGAAATCCAGGAACCTCGAAAATTTTTCTGATGTTGTTTATTACAGCAATGCTCGTGTTCTCCTCCCCGATATATCGAATCGAAAGCGTAAGTTTTTACTTTACATTAATGAATCACACATTGGTACTTCCACTGAGCAAACTCTTGAATCTTAAAGCTTCACAAGATTCATACATATTTTTTCGTTGGTAATTTCTGGAGAGAACATCAACACCGATGAAACTCCCGATTCAGCTTATGGACTATAGATTTGATAAGCTTGATGTGAGAACGGTAATCATGGATCCAAGTTTTGCAGCTTATCTCCATAATGAATTCCTAGCTGCTGGATCAGACGAAAGAGAGAAGGTCGGGAATTATCTAAAGAGGTAAGTAAAGATCACAACGAAAAGACTAGCGTTGCTTTATCTCAAGCCAATGAGCAAGTCTTACGAACAAGCGTGGACTCCTCTGCGGTGGTGATGAATTATATCCTATGGAAAGAATTACCATTATTAATGGCCTTGAATGTAAGATAGCATGTACTTCCTCTAATGTCATAATCATCCAAGAACCTCCCTGGTAGAGAAAAAATTCGACCAAACTATTGTTGCTTATTTTATTGTCTTGCCTCCAGCAGGTCTACAAAATTCTTGAATATCTGGAGACATACCAACAGGAGAATGAACTTAACAACATGCCCATTATTCTCTGCGGGTAAGCATTTGGTCTTTCTTTCTTCAAATATGCCCTCCATATTATGTAGTCTCAGAACTATTGTCTTATTGCAGTGACTGGAATGGAAGCAAATGTGGGAATGTCTACAAATTTCTGAGGTCTCAGGGTTTGTATCGTCATATGATATTGGTCATCAATACAGTGACAGTGATGCAGATGCTCACAGGGTAAATTTCTTTGAGAAACTTTTCTCTGCCTTTCTATTCAGTATATGTATCTTCAACATCTCTGAGAACTTTGTTCGTTGTTGAAGACTTATCCTTTAGTCCTTCTCCCATGTCTTTTCAGTGGGTTACCCATAGAAACCACAGGGGGTACATGTGCGGAGTCGACTTCATATGGCTCCGTAACCCAGCAAGTCGAGAGAACCATTAAAAACAAGTTGGGCAGAGGCAGTTTTCGGTATAATCAAGGTAAGATTCTCCATTGATATCACATAATTTGGCTTTGACGGAAGAATCTTTTGCTAGCTTGTCTTTACTCTTACATGCATGTTTCATTCTTTTCAGATGTTTCTTTTTCTTCAGTTGATACATTTGATTTCTCTTATTGGTTTCAGTATCAACTCCAAAAAACTTCTATAACTGAGGACAATGCCTTTGATGGTCATGGAAATGAAATTAGAGAAGATTGTATATTAGATGGTATTGAAGAGGTAGGTGAAGGTGTTATTGATTCTCATCCATGTTTCCAAGGCAAGCTGATCAAACATTAATGGGTTCAAACCTATTAATAACATGGGGTTATCTGGTTTCCAGGTGAAGGCTGCTTGTCTTCCACCAGTTGAGGAAATCCGAACTTTACTTGACCGTACTATCCGTGGAATGCTTTCAACTTTTTCTCAGGTCAGTTATTGGGATCCTTTTCTGCTCATGTTGGTTTGGTTGAGTGCAAATTCAGGGTGTAGCTCGTTTTTTGTCAAATTACATTCTCATTTCTACAACTGTAAACCTACCATAAGCGGATTGGAATATAGTGATCATGAGTTCCTTGGCTTGTGATAATTGGTTTCTATGTTACAATTTATAAATCAACTCCTCTGTTATCTCATTTAGCATAACTTATAATTTGCTGCAGAAATATGATGGTTATCCTTCAGGATCCATGGTTGACTTTGCGTGTGATGCTGATGGATCTCCGATATTGGCAGTCAGTGGTTGGATTTGATGTGCAAGGAACTTGCTGAGATCTTAAGATTTGAGCCTAGGTGGATCAGAGTTTACTTAGTTTTTTCATTACCAAGGTTGCCATATACTTATGTGACTAAGTTATGTACGAATGTTAAATACATTGAAATTGATATTCTCAAATATAGGGATCATTCTAAGTAGATCAGTAACATAGGCATGTTAGTTCGACGAATGGATTTCTACAGAGGGAATCAACTTCTTTACTGTTGCATTTGTGTTCTTCAGCTATCTGCATTCATTTACCAGTGATCATTTGATGATTTCTTATTCAACACAGTTGTATTCTTACTCTGAAGATGTTGATCATGTTGATATTAAAGAGGACATGGTGGAGGTGGTGGGGAACAGAGTCGATGTTAGGCTGCTTTTAAATGTCAAGTTTTGAAATTGTTGTACTATTCATCGACACTTTTTTGTTATGAAAATGGTTAAGTACTTGATTTCTGACCTAATAGGCTGCTCCTAATACTAATTTGCATTTATTCTAACATATTTTAGAAATTTATGGAGAAGTTTTCAATGAACTACTACATACATGAGGTCAATATACAAAAGATTCATTCACTCATCTTATTTACATATCAATATTATTCTTCATTTTGAACTAATACTATATTTATCATATATTTAGGTCGTACGATCACGGGTCATCTTACCAAGTCATCATGAAGAATCATCGCTTTATCCATAATTAATAATATTGCACTACTATTAAAATGTCGGTAAAATGTCATTTATTTTAATAACATATTTTAGAAATAATGTTCTTCCTCATATTTACTCATTCTATATTTAACCAAAGATCTCATTTTATACATTATAAATATTTATTAATTTGTAACCTCCCGCGCATCGCGCGGGCAATACCTAGTATATTTAATATTGAAAATTTAAAATTTAAATAAAAAATTGTTTACGTAGAACTTTAAAATTGTAAGATAAAAAAATTAATATATAAGATTGATGAATTGAATGATACGTCATTGATGATGTGTCCTCGTCAAATTAAAATTGAAAGTGAACTTTTAATATATAACTAAGATGGTACCCTCGTATTACGCGGGATACATTTTCGTTGTAGTTTTATAGTAAAAAAAAGAGAAAAAGTGTATTGATTGATCAACATAATAATTATTTTATTGAACAAATTGAAAAGTTCTATAACATGTGAATTCAGAATAATGTTATGGAAGAATAATATTTAGACTTTTTAACAAATAAATTTACCATTTTTCAATCCTTTTAAAGAGAAGGAATAAAATAAAACAAAAGTGCATAAAAGCAAAATAATATTAGATGAAAAAAAAAAGTACATTAATTATATATTAAATAAAATAAATAGTATAAAAAGAAATATATAATAGTTGAAATGTAATATGTAATTATTAATTTTCTTCCGTAAACATTAGAGTTGTTGTCTCTTAGAATTTGTTTAGAATAAATTTGTAACATATATGTTAATCATTACAACCAATCAGAAACATTATCATAATTATTTAAATAAAATAATAATTATAAATGTTACAATAAAGGTTAATAACACATTAACATATTAACAATAATAACAAAAATCATGGCTGAAAAAATATTTTTTTTAAATATAATTTGTTGGTTAACATATTTTAGAATGTAAATATTTTTAATATCAATATAAAATATTTTTTATTAATAAATTTATAAATATATTAAATATATTTTCTTAAAAATAATTTATAATCAATATTTATTCAAATAACATAAAAATTAATTTATGTAACTGTGATATTTTGATTTTGTTTTATAAATAACAAAATCAAACAAAAAAGTATAATTTATGTGTATCAATAAATATTTGAACAAATGATTCAAACATATTACTTGTTCATAAAAAATATACCATAATATGATATTATTCTATTACATATATTTACATTAAATGATATTATTTTATTACATATATTTATATTAAATGATATACATAATGTAACATCACATCAATTTTATATTTTTCATATATTCATTTATTTGTAATAAATTAATTTTAAATGTATTATTTAAATTTTCTAAAAATATATAATGCGAGTTATTTTTCTAGTTGTATATAATGGCTGAATATATATATACACAAAAAATATACAATATAGTCATAATATATTTATAATAATGGTAATATATAAACATAATATTAAATTGTTAATAGTTTTAGTGAAAATATAATATTTACAAATTTTAACTTAGTAATAGTATACGATGTATATGTTGTTCTTAACATTAGTTACCGGATTACATGTGTGTATATATATATAGTCACAATATTTGTTTTTTTATATTTATTAGTACTGATTTTATAAAAATCAATTCCCTACGTTGGGCCTTTGTTGGGTCCAAAAACATAAAAACATAAAACCACACGATTATTCGGATGTTCTCACTTGGAGACGCGATGGAAGAAAACTGATCGACGCCTTCTGATATGGTTCTTCGTTGTCGTTGCGGTCGTAAAACTCCTCCTTATTCTGTCGTACAGGAGCACCGGCTTTGATGTCCACCATCATGGGCTCGCTCTCACCCTCTCTCTCCTTCTCTCTCAATGGTACTTCGACGAGACCAGTCCCTGGACCCTTGATTTCCTACCCTTTTTCGCCTACTTCGAACGCTTTCTCTTCGTTTTCACTCCTATCGTCGATCCCAAGATTGTAGATCTTAACGAAGGCCTCAATTACAGCACAGATTTTGTCGTGCTTTTCCAGCGGATCAGTGGGATTGTTTCGGATCTATTTCTTCTCTTCGGGGTTTATTGATTGACCTAGAGTTTGGACTCGATGAAGCCGAAGCTGATTTGGGCAATGGTAGTCTGGTCTCTGACACTGTTGATCGTGGATCACATGCATTTTCAGTATAATGGGTTTCTGCTGGGATGGTTGTTGGTGTTGATTTCGTGTTTGCAAGAAGGCAGAGATCTGATAGACGGGTTGCTATTCGACGTTCTTCTCTGTTTCAAGCATTTGGTCGCTGTCGTTGCGCCAGTCTACTTTGTGTATCTGCTTCGGCATCATTGCTGATCAGATTAGTCAAAGGTTTTTTGCGGCTTTTAACAATCGGTGCGGTGGTTGTGGTGGTGTTCGTCGTCGTTGCCGCTTATGGCCCTTTCCTTACCATGCACATGTAATTTATACTGTAGCAAATGAATCGAAAAGTCATCATCTTGGTACGGGGAGAACGAATCGAGCAGTCAGCAGATTTATAGTGATATAAAGAGGCGGGAATGGTGGTGGAAACTGAAGAGCCATGGGATGTAACATATGGAAGTTGTCTTGGAAAGAGAATATGAAGAGTTAGTACGGTGAATTAAATGGATGTAATATTAAAAATCAATACAGAATAAAAGCGGTCAAGAGACCTAAAAGGTAAAAAGTGAAAAATAAATAAGCTTTTTTATAAAGATGCACACGTGGGTTTACTAGGAGTTAAGGAGATATCCTCTTTTTATATATATTATTAGAAAAAGAATCCGTCTAATGCACGGAATGTTAAATATTTGTAAATATATAATAAAAACTATTTGTTAAAAATAAATCGATATTTTAGAAATACTAAAAATTTTGGTTCATAGCATTGCGTATATATTATTTTATCGAATAATAGGTAATAAATGTTAATAAATAATATCAGAATGTTATAACATAAAATTGATCTAGTTTAATAATAAGATTAAGTGACAAAAATATATTTTTAAAAAATCTTTTAATAACACATGATAGTTTAAAAAAAAACTAATAGAATATCAACGGGGTGAAAATATATTGCATTAATTGAACTATGAATGTGAATATTTTTGTCTAAAATATAAATGATTGTTATAATATTTTTTCTATATCTTAAAATCATATGAAAAAACAAAATAATTGAATCAACTCACTCATAGTAGAGTGAAAAAAATTAAAAACATGTAACATATATAATATATTATTATATGGTGATATATTATATTTGTTTGGTGTTTTATTGATTGGAATTTTAATTAACTTAGCAATCTTTATTTTTTCTTCCACTTCTTTTTTCAAATTTTCGCTGCATTTTCTTTTATTATTCATGTTTATATAACAATATAAAATATAATAAAAAATGAAATCAAAACTCCATCATGTTTTTTGTATGAGTAATGACAAAAAAATTTCAAGAGATTTATCGTATCATCCACATGAACAAATGTATCATTTCCTCTTCTATCTTCATCTTCCTCTTCCATCCTCTCCTATCATTTACCGAAAGCATACCTCATTAGCATAGTTAATTAGTTCAAATTTATAATTCACTCGTCTTCCACTATTCTTTATGTTCACAGCTTCTAAACTCCTATGAGATGTTATAGACTTGATGTTGTTTATTTCTTTCCACTCCAATATCTTCTTAACAACTTGAAAAAAAAAATTATTTACTATATAAAACCATAATTCTTAGTATCGCATACAAAAAGCTTGAATCAAAAAGCATGGTGATTCTATGTTCAAAGAGCCAAACAAACACCTTTATACTCATTTTTTCGGATTTTATGCCACATCCAATTATTTTGGATAATAAACGAATGAGAATTTCTCTAAACCATGATCTGCATAAGATATGATGATGTTGTTCTATGATACAACATCCTTTGATGTGATACACATGATCATAGTTGTTGATTTACCATGAAAGAATCATAATATTAACCAAGTAACATATGAAAATAGTTGTTGTGCGGTCCTGATCCGTTTTCAATGAACATACACCATCTATTTAGATGATATTTATATAGTAATAGAACCCGCACGATGTGTAGAGTTTTATCAATTTTTTATCATAAAATTAGAATTTATATATCACGAATGCATCATTATTTAGAAAGACAAAAAATTAAATGTGATGATATATTTGTTTATATCATTTCACAAAAAAATTAGATAATATATTTAAATTTTTGTTTAAAATCATCAAAAAAATTGGTAGGATCTAATTATAACTCAATAATATATGATAGTGATATCAATGTTATATAAAAAATATGTGATTTTAAAACAAATTTTTTTAGATACAATATAATAGAAGATTATCAATTTTATCATTTGTTTCATTTCATTAGTCTCTAATATTTTTCATATTTTTAGAACCAAACTTTCATCTAAGGACACGAATTTGTTATATATCTACACATCAAATATAAATTTTTAAATGTTAATATATTTCAGAGAATTCGTAAATAAAAAAAATATATGGATTTATACAACGAATGTATATGTTTATTTATTTGTCTCATTTCATTAATTTCCAATATTTTTTAATTTCTTATAACCAGACTTTTATGTAAATATACTATTAATTTGTATTCACATAAATACGTAAATTTGTTATATTTTATATATAAAATTTTAAATTTGAATATTACAATATTTTGTAGTTTATATAGTTTTATATAACATGTTTAAATGATTATTTATCAATATTTTATTTATTTATCTCATTTCATTAGTTTATAATAGTTTTAAATTATTTTATAACTCAAATTTCATGTAAATATAGTATATATTTTTATTCATATAAATATGTAATTTTTTAATACAATTACATATAAAATTTAATTTTTGAAATATTAAAATATTTTATAAACTTCAAGAATAAAAATGTTATACGGATTTACATAACAAATTTATATGATTATGTCTATATTTTATTTATTTCATTACTTTCTAATATTGTTTTTCAATTTTTATAACCAAACTACATATAAATATACTATATTCTTTTATCCATATAAATAAGTAAATTTCATATATAATTACATTAAATTTAAATTTTGAAATATTAAAATATTTTGTATAGTTCATGAATAAAAAACTTTGTATGGGTTTATATTAAAAAAATATGATTATTTGTCTATATTATATTTATTTTTCTCATTTCATTAGTTCCTAATATTTTTTATTTTTTATAACAACTTTTCATGTAAACATGTTATATTTATTTATTTATTCATATAAATAAATAAATAAATATGTTATATAATTATGCATTGAATTTAAATTTTGAAATATTTTGTAGAGTTCATGAATAAAAAAACTTATTTATATTTAAAAGCGAATTTATAAATTAATTTATTGAAATATAATAAATTCTTTTAATTTTTAGAATAATGCATATTAATTGAAGAGAGATGTTTTAAAATATCATTAAATATAGAAAATAAATATTATTAATTTTTGTAGAAAAAATAAAATAAAATAACAAAACAATGGTGAGGTGGTAGCATGAGGAGTAAGATTGGGCAAATAACGTGTAACACCCCCATTCCGGAACAACCTCGGGACTAGGAGTGTCCACCGTCACCTCCAAGAGGTGGCTACAAGTGTAATCGCTCAAACGTATTTATAAAATAAATATAAATGATTTATTCTGAAATAAGAGTGGTCCGGACCAAATAGCAAAACAAATACGTAAAGACCAGAGTCACGTAATGAAATAATAAATACGAAATGCAAAATAAAACTCATCGAGACCTCGTGCACGCCTCTCCCATCAGTCCGCTGTGAACCTTCATGTTGCTGCTCAACCTCGTTACTTTTTCTCCTCGCCATATCCTGTCCATCCACGACAGCCCAAAAATTGGGTGAGTACGACATACGCACTCAGTGAGATCAATACGTGTACGTACTCTGTGCCACATATTCTCCCGCTCGAACTGAATATCATAAAATAATGATATATCCTAAGTCTAAACTAAAGATATACAGATAACTCTACCCAACCCGACTGAGTATCTAAAATCTAAGACTAGTACCACACTGGATCATAACGCACAGAGTCCACATGACTCTAGCTCAGGCATATGCTCGTGAAGTCCAAAAGACCCTAGCATACTGAAAATCTCGCAAGGTCGCAACGTACCCCAGCTATCAGTACACACTGAAAATCTCGCAAGGTCACAACGTACCCCAGCTATCAGTACACACTGAAAATCTCGCAAGGTCACAACGTACCCCAGCTATCAGTACACTACACTGAAAATCTCGCAAGGTCACAACGTACCCCAGCTATCAGTATCATACAGCGCTCCGTCGCTCGAAAGGTTACCACAACCCCAACACGGTATGACGCCGGCCCAGATCCAAGTGTCGCAATACTAACGTCATCGACCCGATACTCCTCACGTGACAACTCTCACCAACGCGCTCGCACACGCCTTCTTCCGAAGGTTCGAGTGTGAAACCACCCGATCGAGCACACTAACAAGATATTCACTCGGTTTAAACACCGAACCCAAATATCGACGTTCTCCGACCCCAACACTTGGTCGCACGTCAATTCTCTAGATCATCTCTAGTCACTTATACAGCTCATATACTTATCATAAATTCTCATACGACAAATTTAGGGTTTTAATCCAATTGCACTTATAACGTCTCATTTTTCCCATTATGATCCTATAAATTCTATCGTGATCATGCCTCATTTTAAAAATATAATCTCTTCCATAAATCGATCACAAATCCAAAATTAGGGTGGAGAAAATCATCACCTTAGCTTCCCGACAATTTGACGATTCTAGCTAATATTACTAGCAACAACACCGACCAATTTTCCCTATCATAGATCCATTCAATTCCATAATTATCCATAATATAAATATTCGAATTAAGTGAATAATCACAACGAATTACTTAGAGATTTACCACAATCGCGATTACAATCCACCCACGAAGAACGCGATGAAAAATTGAAGATCCTTCTCCAATTTCTTATTCTCTTTTTTTTCCTTCTTCCTTCTTCTTCCCTTTTTTTTTCTTTCTCTCTCTCGGTTTAAACCCACGGCGGCTCTCTTTTCTGTTTAAATTTGAAGCCCTAATAATGAATAATATATATATATATACATAGGTAAGTCGGTGAACCGACTTACCATGTTTCACGGACCTCACAATTCTCCCCCACTACAAAGGAATTCGTCCTCGAATTCTACGTCTCCAATTCTTACAGCAACATTTGTATTCAATGAATGGAGGAACCATAAACTTCATTTTCAAACAACTCAGGATATTCATGTCTCATATCCTCCTC
>CM071860.1:4138376-4156177 GCA_036759665.1 Gynandropsis gynandra
ATATAAATATTCGAATTAAGTGAATAATCACAACGAATCATTTAGAGATTTACCAAAAAAATCGCGATTAGAATCCACCCACGAAGAACGCGATGAAAATTGAAGATCTTTCTTCAATTTCTTTTTCTTTTCTTTTTCCTTCTTCTTTCTTCTTCCCTTTTCTTTTTTTTCCTCTCTCGACGGCTCCTCTCTCTCTTTTAAAATTGCACAGATGTTTTTCTATTAACCTAATATTTATAATATATATATATATATATATATGTATAAGGGATTCGGTCATACCGAACTCCCTTATTTTGCGCGTATCACAATTCTCCCCCACCACAAAGGAATTCGTCCTCGAATTCTATCTTGATTCTTACGTTAGTATTTGAATTCGGTGAATAGAAGAACCATACAACTCATCTCCAAACAACTCGTGATACTCATGTCTCATATCCTCCTCTAATTCCCATGTAGCTCCTTCCACGCCATGATGTTCCCATACAACCTTTATCATCGGAATTTGCTTACGCCTCAACTGTTTCACTTGGTGATCCACAATGCGTATTGGATGTTCTTTATACACTAAGTCTTTCCTCAAAGTTTTTGGTGGCTCAACAAGTATCTTCTCTGGCACTGATAGACACTTACGCAACAATGATACATGAAACACATCATGTATTCCCTCTAAAGATGGTAGCATGAGGAGTAAGATTGGGCAAATAACGGATATTTGCAAATATCATACTATTTGTATTTGTATTTGTATTCGACGAATATCTAAATTTAGTATCTGTATTTGTATTTGTATTTATAAATTCGGATATTTGCAAAATGATATATTATATTAATATATTCATTTTTTGTTAATTTTAGTTTATTATAATTCAATTACATATATCTTCAATGCATATGAATCTATTTATTCTTTTGTTGTTTTTATTTTAACTTTTTCTGTAATATTAAATTATAAGATTATTATAAAAAAATTAATTTCCATGTTTCTCTATAATTCATATTTTTGTTATAATTGTTTAAAATATTTTTCGTATATCTTAACTTTTAAGATATTGATATATGGTGTAAAATAAATCATTTGAAAAAATTAATTCCCAATAAATCAAGCATAAAATCAAGTAAATTATGTAAAAGAAATCATTCGTTGAAAATTTAAATATATATATTAATTTATTTATTTTTTTCATGTGCTATATTTTAAGAAATATTTTATTTAACAATATTGAATGAAATTAATTATGTAATAAATAATTATAATTTTATAAATTTCAAATTATAATTACATAAAAAATTTTGACGTAAAATTGACAAAAATGTTATTTAATTTTAAGTAATTAAATGATTATTTATCAATATAAATGTTAATATATAATTACAATAAATTAAATAATTAACCAATACAACTATATACCTTTCATCATTTAAAAATTATATATCTTATACAATATTCCAACTATTTATTATTTTCAATTTTAATAATTTTAAAATTCGTGCTATGCACGGGTAATATCTAATAATATAAATAAAACAAAACACCAATTTTTCACATTCATTCCACACCAATCATTAAAATTTAGTTTTGTGGATGATTCTACGAATATCGTCAATTCACCTAAAACAATGAAACTAATTGTTAGATTACACACTAAAATAAAATTCGCAAAAAAGTTATATATTTAGTGAGTTCTGTATTTTTTTCATATATTGTAATATCTCTATAACATTATCCAACCCATTTGGATTAAAACCAATCTTAAGTGTAAATTAATATTCAACCATATTAGTTATTTTAAAGTATTTGATATTTTAGTCCTCCCATTATAAATATATTACATATTTGGCTATATATATATATATATAATAAATGTTTAAATAAAATTATTAATGTTTTTATTTCCAATTTGATCACTAAAATCAATTTTGTTATACATGTATATATATATTAACTAAATTTTCTATTTAATACTTACGAATACGAATAGTTCCAATAATTGAGTCTACTATTTGTATTTATATTTGTATTTATCGAATATTTGATTTCTAATATTTGTATTTTTATTTGTATCAGCGGATATTTGAATTTTCGGTTCGAATACGAATCGAATACGAATATTTCGAATATTTTGTCCAGCCCTAATGACGAGCCAAGAAAGTTTCTCATTTATATATATATATATATATATATATATATAATCGTTTGATTTCTAATATTTGTATTTTTATTTGTATCAGCGGATATTTGAATTTTCGGTTCGAATACGAATCGAATACGAATATTTCGAATATTTTGTCCAGCCCTAATGACGAGCCAAGAAAGTTTCTCATTTATATATATATATATATATATATATATATATATATTTAATCGAAAAAGATATGGACATTAATTATTTGAAAAATGACTATTCAAGATCTTTTATAATCGGTTGAATTTCTCGTAAGAAAAAAGTGGTTTTTCTTTTAAACTAACTAATAATCTTTTACTCAATAAATATATTAAAATTTGTAAACTTTTAATCAAAAATAAAACGGTTGATAAATTTGGAATATTAATAATTTCAGAATAGTGATTATTAGTTCCTAATAATTTTAGAATAGTGATTAAAGAGAATAATTATAATGGGTATTAAATTTAGGTTAATGGTTATAAAAAATTTGTAACGAAGAGTAAAATTAAATTATAAATTAGAATATAAAATTAAATGTTAATGGTGTAATTAGGATAAAATTAAATTACAAATTAGAATAAAAGAATAAAAAAAGCGCAAAGACCATTTTATCTTTTTGTTATATATAGATTTATAATCTTATATGATAAAATAAAAAATAACGGTTTAATAATCATTTAAATTTTATTTCAATTATAATATTTTATTGATATAATAACAGAATCATTGTACACCTAACTTAAACCAAACTAATTTTTAAATTTAGATGTTATTAGATTACTGTTTTGAAAATCAATTCGAAACTTTAAATGGCATAGGCCAAGCCTATTAACGATGAGCACAAAGGAGAAAAGCCTGAAGACATTTGTAGACTTGTAGTTGAAGAGCAGAAAGAATCTAAGAAGACCAATGTAACTTCTTCAAGTACTTTGACGGCGAGACAAGAAGTGTTGTTCTATTCTTAGGTCTTCAAGTACTTTGACGGCGAGACACGAAGTGTTGTTCTATTCTTAGGTCCCATAATAAAAAGAAAACGATTAATTAACTCCATCTCCTCCTGTCCTCCTCTTCATCCACAGGATTATACCACTCGGGTCGTCTCTTCGAATTGCTCAGCCTGTAGTTTAGCAGCACTTCTTCATTGCTTAAAGCTCTTGTTGCCACTAGCACAAGAGTCTTCAGAACCGCCGAATCTGACCCATTACCCCTAAAGCTACCAGTTCGAAACCAAAAGCTACCGAATCTCCTCATGTTCGCTTCTGCATTCCCAAAAGATACGTTTGGAATGTAGGGTCTCATCTTCTTCTCTGTCAAGGGGAAGTCGAATGGACATATCATCACGTTTGGGGTCATTTCTTTTGCTGGGTGATTCGCATAATGACCCAAAGCCAACGGATTTCTCCTCTCTAGCACCTCTTTTACATTGCCTGTACTTTCAAGTGGCTTACTCAGCAGCTTCCATACTCTGTCTGAACCTTTTTCTTCCAATTTCCCTTCTATTTTTCTCTCCGTCACACTGGATCCATCCCAAACTTGCCGTGATTCCCCTCCAGAACCCCACGGTTGAGCGTTTATTACAGTCCCGTCGTACCTTGTGATCAAGTATGAGTTGTGTGCATCAACCCTCGGATACCCAGGAATGTACCTGTAATAAGCAGGGGAGTAAATCACACCAGGATAGAAGGCTATCACAGCACCGGCATCCGCTTCACCTTCGATGAAACACCCTTGACCCGCGTCTTTGTGAGGAATTTGAGATGGTTTGATCTCAAGAGTGTAGCCCATAAGATCCTTTAACCTCTGTGAGACTTCAGCGAGTTTCAATGGATTCGTCTCTACAACTGTGCTGAACAAGAATCAGTCTGAGTTCTTCAAATATTAAGAAAGATGAAATAACTCGGTAATCGAATCCGGTCAAGTCCATCCTTTTGAATTAAACACTCACCAGAATTGTTAACAGTTGGAGTGTTGTTACTTCCACCGACAGCAAAACTAAGGCCACTCTTTCGAGGTGCACTTGTCATCTCTGAGCCTGTATCCGTCTGTTCCATAGCCTTATTGACATCAGGAAGAAGAATTTTATCCATCAACGAGCAGAAGTTTTCAACTTGGTAATGGAGATTCTCCTGAACTTGCTTCTGTTGCTCAGATATAGAGGCTTTACCAGCCATATCAATGATTTCTTCTGCATCAGCCTCCTCAGCATCTCGTCCCAACCGATTATAGCTAAACAAAGACGATATGAAAACTTTCATTTGTCGAGCAAACTAAGCTAATTTATGCCCCCCAATATGTCTATAAATCATAGGATTTCCTCTACAGAACAATAAATAGATCTTTTCAGACATCATATACCAACCTCGTATACATAAACAGTTTGTTAATGTCCGCTTCAAACTGCAGTTGCCTTGGATTCTTAGCAAATGTGGGACTCTTTGCAAGAACTGCAACAGCCTGGGAACACAAAAAAGAACAAAAATGATACCCGCAGATCATATGCCCTATGATCCCAAACAAAGGTAAGCATTTGACCAAGATGCAGAAGATTTTGCCCAGAATATGATCTAAATCATAGCGTAGAGATCACAGATAAAGGAATCCATTGGCTCAAACCTGCCATTGAAGACGAGCTCAAAACCCGACATAGATTGAATCATTATGATTCAATCCATTTCAACTAATGGAAAACATAATCCAATTTGCTCTTCACTAAACCCTAACTCTGAAGATCAGATAAGCTTAATTTCACGACATAACATTAGGACTAGGCGGCAACACCTGGTGAAACAAAGCTAGGTTAAACAAACACGATCCAGAAAACTGTAATTGGAACTTTCTTAGCTCACGATATGACGAAGAAAAAGAAGAGGAAAAATCATATCAGAGATGAAGTTCCACAAAAATGGAGAGGATTAAACACGTGAAAAGAGATTAACCTGCTGAAATTTGTTGAAAAGAAACGCCATTGCGATTTGAGATGAAGCTGAAAGGGTAAACCCAGGAGTGAAACCCTTCCTTAGATCTTCGGCGGCATAATACGACCGGAGAAGATCATGAAACGCAGCAACTCCATGGACGATGCATTTCAAGGGCGTATTTTTCTTCGTCCACTTCCATGGCTTGGGTCCATACCTTGTCAATGGGCCGTCCATGGCAGTTTATTTTCAGGGCCTCCCCGTCTTTTTCATTTCTTTTCTTTTTGTAAGAAAAAATTTAAAATTAAGGAAAAATGAATAAAGTATTTGAAATGACATTTATGTACACTACCCTTGACGATGAGAAGCATGATTCATATAAAGTTTAGTTTTTGGAAATGTCACGCTTTTCGAAAATTTTATTTTCATAGAAATAACGTTTTTTGTAAAACAAATTCAAATGCCTTGGAAGAAACATACGAGAGATTCAAATGCCACTTAATCAAAATGCAAAAACCAAGATAACAATTACACAACCAATGCAAGCTACGAAATGGGCAAATCAAAAGATTCAAAATTTCAAGTTCCAAAGAGACAGAGAGCATGATGATGATGATGATCAGAAGCGTGAAGACGGCAGAGAGAGGGAAGAGAGGAAGTGAGAGAAGAGAGTGAGAGACTGCGGCGGAGCGAACAACGGAACTTGGTGACCGGCCCCTCTCACGGTGGCGAAGGTGAGGCCGCCACCGTATGTCTCAACCCAACCAGCCACTTGGTTCTTGTGGAACCATGCCCTCCACTCCCTTTCCACCTTCAGTCCCATCTTTTTAATGCTGTAACGCGTCGATGTCACTGGTACTCTCCCGTCCGTGTCACCACTGCAACCACAAATCCAACCATTTGTCTAACACTAACCATATTCAAACAGACCCTTATTTAGCTTTCGTTTGGTTCCCCAAGCCGACAAAACTATTTCGTTTCGGTACTAACTTGGGCTCAAAGACATAACTTTAATAGATACACTAACGACAAGTGGCAAAAGCTCTTGTTTTGGTTCAGAAACAAAGATTCGTTCGGTTTATACACCGGTTAAGGTCTGATTGATCTGGTTTAATTTGGTTTAGACGTAATGAGAGGGTGATTAGTTTGTAGAAAGTAAACCTGTAGATCCAAATCCGGAGACCAGCGTTTAGGAGCTTGTGGACGATGGGAATCACAGTCGACGGCGCCTCGCCCCATCTCTTTATAACGCCACTGAAATAAATCGACATCTTCTATTTTAGCTTGTAATCATATAAACATCAAAACTCAAAAAGATGGACATCCGAAAATGTTAAATGTCACATCACTATATCTCATCAAAGTGTATATATATATATATACACCTGCAAGAGGAGTAAGGATAAGGGAGATTGGTAACGTTAGCGTGAAGCGCGATTTGCACGTCTTTTCGGTTGAAATATTTCTCAACATAGTCCTCCGTGCAAGGATCGTAACCGGTGGGTAGCCAACGCGACAGATCCTGACCATATAAATCATGAACATCAACATTTACACAACCCCTCGTGGACCCTTTTGGTCTCTCTCTTTCTCTCTCTCTCTCTCTCTCTCTATATATATATATATATATAGTCGTGAGAAAAAGAAGAAGAGGTATACGTATACGTATACGTACGTGGGAAGTAAGGAGAGTAGGAGAGAGGGAGAATGTTGATGGCGTGGAGCTGGAAGAAGAGAGGCAAACGGGTGCGTAGATACTGTAAATGTCAATATCGGCGTAAGCTTGCATAAACCCTCTGAAATTGTTCCAGCATTGTACACTCTCACTGCTTTCTTCCTTGAATCTGCACGAGTTGTGGATATTGTCGTAGAGATTGTCCGATATGATCGCGTGACTCCACGCGTAGTCCACAAGACCCGCCATGTCTGTTGCTTCATTGATCACTGCGTTACCAATCTGTAAAACGAAAACAGCCAAAAAAATATACGTAATACTACTAGTTTGATTGTTGGTTTAATTGCTTTATAATGTATACATATCCATTATATCTACTAACAACGTCGATATTAGTTTCCAGGTTATTCTTTATAATGTGCCAGTTTCCATATCCATTATGAAATAAAAAATGGACTTATATACACACACACATATACACACCATGAAACCCTTAAGGTTGATATAGGAGTCTGGAGTAACTCTCTCGTTCCTATCGTATATGAGCTCCGCGAGTTGAGGAACATAGTGACCTGGAAACAAGAACCATCTAAAAAAAGTACTGTCCAAGAATAATTATATATATATCATATATTATAGATATCTATTCACACACACATATATAAGTAATATATATATATATATAGGTACCGGCATAACTCTCTCCGGCGATGTAGAACTGGTTGGATCTGAATTCGGGGAAGCGTTTGAACCAATTGATCAAGAAAGCAAGAGAGTCCTCTGCGGTTACTCGATCACCAAGTTTATGGAATCCCCGGGTGTTGTTTGTATACGAGAACCCCACCCCCACCGGTGCTTCCAAGAACAACATGTTTGCAGCTGATATATATATATATATATATATATATATATGATTACCATGATATATACATATATATATATGTGTGTGTGTGCGTGTTGAATATGATCATTGAATGATCACTGTTTACCTTTGTTCCAAGAGTACTTATTAAGAGTAAGCTTGTCACCGTTGCTATGAACAAGAAAAGGACCGAGTTCTTGAGCTGCTCCATATGCTACAGACGAGCAACCGGGTCCTGCATATACATTTCTACAATTTAATTATTTATATGTTCAAAATATTAGCTTAAATTTTTTAAAATAAAATTATGTAAGTAACTTAAATTCTCCGTTTGTTCAAATATTTTAATAAGGAATGATCACCGAAATAAAACATAACTCTATATTCGTTAAGCTATATAAGTATTATAAATAATTTTATTTATAAAATATAAATAAATGACACAATTCAAATTATTTCCAATCATTAATAATTTACAAATTGAAATATCATATCACATAAAATTTATTTAAGTAATATCATTCACCTAAATTTTTTATTTTTAAAAAATATTCAATCGATTATAGACAATTATTCGTTTAATGTTAGGTTTTGCAAAAGGCTCTAAATTTAATATACAATTAATGTAAATATTAATTAAGATACAATATATGGGGTAAAGGGAGGAGGTAGGACGAAATAATAAAGGGTAAGGGGTAAAAGTGGAAGGAGGAGGAAGGCAAAATCTTGTGTCGGATACTGAAACATGAAGTAGCAATGAGATCCAACGGTGCATATCGTACGACAACAACACGACATCATAGCTCCAATTAATTGCAAATCCCTAGTCAAACCTTATGGTCCCACTCCCTTTGGACCGACCCTTTTCTTTTTGTATTTATTGACAATTTATTTTCCTCGAATCAATAAATTCGAAATGATGTTCCATGGATTTGAAGATTAGGGAAAAAGGTCAATTCCCCATCAAGCTTTATTCAAATTCCTCCTATACTATTTGATACAGTCAATTTCTTTCACATCTTATAAAATATATCTGATTCCCCCCTCAACTATATCAATTCAGCCAATTCTTCCTCCGTTATATAAACAGTATATTGGTGTTAACCGATCCGGTTTTGACCCGATTTTGATCCAATTTTGACCCAAATCAAATACCTAATTTTGACTCGTATTATAACCGATTTTAGCCCGATTTCGACAATTTTCTAACCCAATTTCACTCAATTTTAACCCGATTTTACCCGATTTTAACCCAATTTCACCCAAATTAACCCGATTTCATCAAATTTAATCCGATTTCCACCCAAATTTAACCCGATTTTATCTAATTTTAATCCAATTTCACCCAAATTAACCCGATTTCATCAAATTTAATCCGATTTCCACCCAAATTTAACCCGATTTTATCTAATTTTAATCCAATTTCACCCAAATTAACCCGATTATCGCCATATTTAACCGATTTACTCACTTTTAACCTGATTTACTCTTTTTTAATCGATTTGACTCGATTTTCGATTCACCTCAATTTCATCCAAAGTAATATAATTCCAACCCGATTTCACCCAATTTAATATAATTCCAACCCAATTTCACCCAAATTTTACTAGTTTTCACCGAATTTCAACCCGATTTAACCGATTCACTCACTTTTTACCCGATTTACTCACATTAAACTAGGATGAAATTGAGGTAAATCGAAAATTGGGTTAAATCGGTTTAATCAAATTTAAAGTGAGTAAATCGGGTTAAAAGTGAGTAAATCGGTTAAATCGGGTTGAAATTCGGTGAAAACTAGTAAAATTTGGGTGAAATAGGGTTGGAATTATATTAAATTGGGTGAAATCGGGTTGGAATTATATTACTTTGGATGAAATTGAGATGAATCGAAAATCGAGTTAAATCGATTAAAAAAGAGTAAATCGGGTTAAAAGTAAGTAAATCGGTTAAATTGGGCGATAATCGGGTTAATTTGGGTGAAATTGAGTTAAAATTAGATAAAATCGTGTTAAATTTAGGTGGAAATCGGATTAAATTTGATGAAATCGGGTTAATTTGTGTGAAATTGGGTAAAATCGGGTTAAAATTGAGTGAAATTGAGTTTAAAAATTGTCGAAATCGGGTTAAAAATCGGTTATAATACGGGTCAAAATTGAGTATTTGATTTGGGTCAAAATCGGATCAAAATTGGGTCAAAATCGAGTCGATTAACACCAATATACTGTTTATATAACGGAGGGAGGAATTGACTGAATTGATATAGTTGATGGGGAAATCGGATGGTTGTTGTAAAATGAAGCATCATAGTTAATGAGGGGGAATTGGCTTTTTGTATTTATTGACAATTTATTTTCCTCGAATCAATAAATTCGAAATGATGTTCCATGGATTTGAAGATTAGACAGCCATATCTGATTTTATATAATTTTATAAAGACAACGTCATGAATACTTCTCCTACTTCTATATATAGACAGAAACTAAACGATATTGGACAAGGAACTTACAATATTGGACAAGGAAGAATTTATATACCTCTGCTACACATAAGAACAGTGGCATTAAAATTTATTACCTACTATAGTTGGTAAGAATTTAAGTCGATATATATATATATATATATTATTGCAAATGTTAAGTTTTATCTTGAAAGTTTGTATTATTTGTTTGGATTGAAAATATTTAGAGTAGAGTTATGCAGTTTTCTAACGGTTAGAGCGTTTTAGATGGAGTTTAGATGGTATCTAAACGGACTATATAAATATATATATATATATATATATAATATTTTTTATTTAATATAATTATAATCAAAATATTTATAAATACTTAATTTTATAAGAAAAACAGATATGAATAAATTTAGTATTTATAAAAATATATTTATAAGTATTAAATTCACAATATCAAATTTACGACGACAAAAACTATCATAAAAAAATAAAATATCAAAAAAGACATCGATTGAGAACGATGTTAGACCAAAGAGGATGCAAATGCGAGAGATGAAACCAAAAGTGTAGATGAAATAAAGAGGAATATGAGAAATGAAGGTAATGACAAGAGATGAAGGCGATGGTAACATACGAGTGATTATGATAGATAAGAAAACGATTGATGAAGGTAAAGACGAGGATGAGAAATGACGGCGAGGACGAGAAACTTAGGTGAAGACAATAGACGACAGACGATGAAATAGATAGACACTACTAGAAATTTTTAATTTATGAACGGAATTTTTCGGACAGATTTTGATTTGTCCCTAAATTCTAGAAAGAAATTTCGTCCATCCCTAAATTTCGGACTGATTTTAATTCGTTTATAATTTAGAAACAAACTTCTTTCAATCTTTATTTCCAGACGGATTAAGGACTACCATCAATCCCTCCCTAAATTCTGGACAGATTACGGACAAATTTAATTTTTTTTCAAATTTTTTATTTTAATTTTTATTCGTTTTTATTACTTGTTATTTTAGAAAAAAATTACGGACAAAGTAAAAAAATCCGTCTGAAAATTAGTGACATATTTTTTATCCGTCCGAAATTTTTTATGAGAATAATTTAAAGAATTTTTTAGAAAAATAATATTTATGATAAAAAAATTTAATAATATCTATTTGACAACAATATCCGTATGAAATTTTTTTATAAAATAAAAAATAATGAATAATAAAATCAAAAAAATAAAAAAAAATTCCCTAATTCGTCCGAGATGATGGACATATTTCGTTAATCTATTCGAAATTAGAGTCGAAATTAAGAACAAACTTTTTTAATCCGTCCTAAATTAGGGACATATTTTTTAATCTGTCAGGAATTAGGAACATATTTTTAAATCTGTCCGAAATTAGGGACAAATTTTTTTAACCTGTTTGAAATAAGAGACGGATTTTCTAATCCATCGGAAATTGTGAAATCTAAGTTTATAAATTCAATCGGAAATGAATGACAAGAGTAAAGAAAAGTAAGAAAAATAGAATGAAGAAAGAGAAAGGGAAGGAACGAGAGGTTACGAAGAGGGAGGTGGAGGACTACGGTGGAGGTGGAGGCGACGACAAAGGTGAAGGAGAATCCGACGGTGGACAGGGAGGAGGCGACGATGATGGCGGCGGAGACGGTGGCAACGACGGCGGTGTAAGAGGATGCGACGACTACAGCGACAAAAGAGGAGGCGACGACGGAAGAGGAGGCGACGACGGAAGAGGAGATGACGACCACGACGTAAGAGGAATTTTGTTTTAAGAAATAATTTTTTGTTTTACTTTTTTAAAAAAATCCCGACAAACAAAATAATCTATAAAAATTATGTATAATTTTCTGCAAACATTTTCAGATAGAAAGACGTTTTAAGGATGGTTAAATCCGTCCGGAATTTCGGATGAATTTCGATCGGATATTAAATAGCTACGTTCATTTGCAGACCGACAAAATTCGTTCGGAAAACGTTTAGAAATCGTTTTACAGACGAATTAGGGACGAATTTTACTATTCGAAAATTTAATTTTTCTTGTAATGAAAAAAGATAAATGCAATAATGAAGATAGGGACGGTAAAAAATAAAGACGTAATAAAAAATTATTGTTAGCTTTTTTTAAATAAAACCATTTGGCCTCACCTTTAAAAAAATACACCTAGAAATTAACCGGATGATTAAGGTATATCTAACGTCTAAACGGCACCTAAACAACATGTAAAACATTTTTTAGAGGACAACTAAAACGTTTCTTCGCAATCGTTGTCGCATTGATTGCAAAGAAAACAAGTTCTTTTGGCATATGAATTTGTCTTATAGTAAATTAACTTACTCTTTATGATTATTTTACAGCACAAAAATAGGAAAAATATACTTTAAAAAAAACTTTTTATTAAAATTATAAAAAATATATAAATTAAAAATTTATCATTAATAATTTTAGTATAAAATCAACATAAACATAAAATATTGATTATATTGTATCTTAGTAAGTAACATAAAAAGTATTAACTTATTTTTATTTGAAGACTAATTTTTTAAATTTTTATATTGTAGATAACTTTGATTGTTTAAATGTTTTATGATATTTTTTTAAAATATACATATTTTTTTCATTTTTTATATAAAGGATAATATTTTAAAATATATGTTTTGTTTATATAACCTAAAAATTGTATTCTAGATCGTTTACCTTTTGTTCTGAATTTACTTTTATTTGGAAGAAATAACCGCCACCCCGATTTCAAACAGTACTTTTATTTTTTGCGGATACCAATGATATTCCCGGAAACAAAGTAAAAAATATTGAAAAATGGAAAAAAATGGTTGAGTTTTAAAAGAATGTGCGATTGTTTGAACTCTATATGTAACTAGTATAAAATGTATAAAAAAAGATAAACATTATTTTTTTTACATTTTTTTTATTTTTATTTTATTTTTATTTTTTTATTTTTTTACATAAAAAAGATAAACATTAGGTCTAAATGAAACAATTTAAATTAATTTCTTGCATATAACTACATCAGTTCATCTTTCTAAATATTTAAAAATAAAAATAGACCTCATAAATTTATGCCAAATAGATTTCGCCTATAATAAACAGTTTAAATTCTCCATTCAATAATTATAAATGTTAAGATATTTATTATCAATTTATTATTGTTATTATATATACAAATATATATATAGAGGGAGAGAAGGTGACCTCCGTTGAGCCAGAGGACGAGAGGACGGTGAGGGGAGTTGGATTGGGACTCGAAGAACCAATAAAACAAAGCCTTTTCAGACTGCTTTGGCCGGAGATTCACGTAACCGGCGTAGTGCCTGAACCCTACCGCCGGTTGTCCTGGTAATCCGGTCACCAAGTCATCATCCTTCCTCCCATAAGACCCCTCCTCCAATCTCCGGCAACTTGCTATCGCCGGTAACACCACCGCCCACAGAATCCATACACCTAATTTCACCATTGATTTTCTCCTCTTTTTTTCTTTTTCCTAAAAAAAGAATCGAACTTGGTAGAGGAGTGAATGAAGTAGTGTTCAGAAAGAGGGAAGGAGATTGATATTTTTAAAGCAAGGGGACTATAGGAATGTAATATCCAATTAAGTTTTTCATTTTTCTCACGATTTTTATAATTTATTGACCGGTCCTTTGTCTTTTTCTTTATATATTAGTAATAAAAATTTACGAAATTATGGTAGATATTAATTTTGGGAGGTTTAGAATGAAAAATATAACTAAAAAAATTGATGGGATAAATTACAATGATTGCATTTTTGTTGGCTTTTGTTATTGGAATCTTGTGAAAAAAAAGGCATTGGGGGATGTGAGTTTAGCTTTTTCTGCGTGACAAGAATATTTTAAATAACAATAATAATTAATTATCTTAAACTTTGTTAGATATGTGTGACGACACTTCACCTCAACTCCATTCGTGTAAATTTTCATATACTTTAAGTCAGGCCAACTTTATACCAAATAATAATCTTAAAATTAAGAAATTGTCTACAACTAATGGGCTGTTCCAAGTGTATTAAAGTTCAAACCCATGAAATATCGTGAGGCCCATAACATATGCTTATCCAAATGTAATAACAAATGAAAAGGGTTTTGTACCAAATGAAAAGAAAAAAGATCATAAATTATTTACTACTTTAATTTTCTTCTGAATTTTTATGTTCATCCGATTCTTCCATAAATTATCATTACTTATCATATTTTTTTCTAAACTTTAAACATTTATCATATTTCTAACTCTAAATATTCAATTATCCATTAACCCAATTACTAAATTTCAATTATCCAATTAATATAATTATCCAAATCGAAATACACATTAACCCAATTACCCAGTTAATTAAAAAAAATTAACCTAAACAATAAAAAATATTTTTTCTCCCTCTCTTCCAACTCAAGCCATCGTCGTCGTTCCTTTCTCTGCATTTTTCGGCGTAGCCGTTCTCCTCCGTTGATCGAAGGATACTGCAGCCGTTCGCCGTTGGTTTTCCTGTGAGGTATGTCTTCCCACCCGTCGTCCTTCGCCCGTCGTCCTTCTCCCGTTTTTTTCTTGCCTGTCGTCCGTTCTCACCCATCGTCCTTCGCCCGTCTTCCTTCTCCCGTTGTCTGTTCTCACCCGTCGTTTGTTCTCTCGTCTGGCGTCCGTCGTCCTTCTCCAGTTCGTTGTCCGTTCCCCCGAGGATGCTCAAGGCAGATTGGGACACTCGGGGACCCTCGGGGCAGATTGGGACGTTCGTGAGACGCTCGGGGCAGATTGGGACATTCGGGGGATGCTCAGGGCGGATTGGGATGCTCGGGGTAGATTGGGATGTTCGAGGGACGTTCGGGGTAGATTGGGACGTTCAGGGATGCTCGAGGCAGAATTTATTTCAATAATTGTTGGTTTTAATACTTGGTAATGGTTGATTTTTAATGATTGCAGGAACTACGTTGAGGATGATGATCCATGATTAGAAAGTTTTTGCCATGAGTTATGGATTGATAGTGATGAAAAGCCGAACGTGGAATCAGATTTAGAATCGTGTGATAGTGATAACAAATTAGAGATTAGTTTTAGAGGAAGGAGCGTTATCAGTGTTGGAGGATATGCGTGTTACAGTTAAGACAAACATTCAATTCTTGTGAAGATTTCAGGAGGTGTGTTGTTGAATTAGTTTTGAATACGAGAAAGAATGTATGTTTTAATCGATGGGATAAAGATGCCATTAGTGTTATCTATTGCGAGTTGGGATGCAAATGGAGGGTTTATTGTGCTATGGAAAAATATATTTGGACGATAAAAACATATGTTTCCGAACATATATGTGAACCTAAAGGAGAATGCATGTTGTTAAATGACTCGTTAATAGCGAATATGTTTGAGGATTATTTAAGGAATGATCCATATATAATGACGTTAAAGATGCAACAGTTGATAAAAAAGAAATACAAGTTGATAGTATCAATAAACAAGTGTCAAAAGGCAAAGAAAACGACATTAGAGTATATTCAGAAGGAAAGAGATGAACAATTTGCTAGGCTGCGGGATTATGAGGTTGAAATTAAGAATTTAAATCCGGGTCATCAGTGGAAGTGCAAACCATTGGAGATAGTGGACGGTACAAGATATTTGATCGCTTCTATGTGTGCTTTGAAGTTTTAAAAACGTCATGGAAACAAAATTGTCGACCTATAATAGGGTTGGATGGTTGTTTTTTCAAGAGTGCTATTACAGGTCAGATTTTGATTGTCATTGGTCGGGATGGAAATAACCAAATCTACCCTATTGCTTGGGCCATTGAACAAGTGGAAATTATCGAGATTTGGTATTAGTTTATAACAAAACTTAAAAGCAATTTGGATCTCGGTTCAGTAGAATTATTAACAATTATATCCGATAGGCAAAAAGTAAATGTTGAAATTATTTTCTATGATGTTTTTTATTTAATTTCACGTGTTTACTATCATTTTTAATTTGATGCAAGGTTTATTGAATGTGGTGGAACAAGAATTACCTAATGTGGAACATCGTATGTGTTTGAGACATATTATTTCAAACCTCAAGAAAAATCATAAGGCAAAAGGTATGAAACATTTGATTTGGAATATTGATTCGAGTTACAACGAGCCCGATTTTATTTCTAGTTGTGGGAAACTAGAGAGATTTAATAAGGCTGCTTTTGATGATTTGATGAAGACTCATCCACATCACTGGTGTCGTGCATTCTTTAAACCTGGTTGTTGTTGTAGTGATGTTCACAATAATATAGTTGAATCATTCAACAATAGTAATGTTCCTGCTAGACGTAGACCTATGGTAGAGATGCTAGAAATAATAAGAAGACAAGCTATGGTCAGGATTGATAAAAAAGGCTACAATGCGGAAAGGTACATGGGTGTACACACTCCAACAGTGATTCGATCATTAGAAAAAGCTAAGTTGAAGAGTGGTAGTTGTGTCTCGTATCCTAGTTCATACGAGAGATTTGAAGTTGATGATGTTAGAATATCATATGTGGTTAATTTGAGGCAACGAACGTGTACATGCAGAAGATGAGATATAAGTGGTATTATTTATCAACATGCATATTGTGTGACGACTGAAAGAAGAAAAGATGTTGAGCATTATATCAATGAGTATTATTTGGTGAGTAAATGGCAAGAAACTTATAGAAGAAATATTTCTCCACTTTTTCGTGCAAAATTTTGGATGAAATCAGGTGAAAATCTTATTCATCCACCCGTTGTAAGAAATATGTCTAGTAGACCTAGGAAATATCATAGAAGAAAGGATCCAAACGAATCTCCAAAGAAAAAAAAATCCAAGTTAAGCAAGCATGGAACCTAAGTTCATTGTGGACGATGTGGAGCATCTGGACATAACGTTAGATCTTGTAAACAAATATGAGAAATCTATGTATTTTTTATACTTTGTTTTAGATTTTAAGAAAATATATAATTCTTATGTTGGTTTGTTATTTTTTAGCAAAACGACGATATCACAATATCTTCTCAGCCTCCACAATCTCAAATTATACCATATTATGCTTCTCAAGACGTTTAGGTAAGATGTATTTCTCAATTTCTCTTAGATTATAATATATTCTAATATGTATGTTTATGTTTATTTTATTTTGACAGGTATTTGATCTCGCAAAATCATTTTGAAGATCATTTGTGGACATCAAGTTATATTTTTTATCGTTTAGAAATGATGAACTTATTGTGTAATTGAACATCATGTTATATTTTTTTTATCGTTTTGTAATCGTTAGAATTGTGTTTTCATTCATATTGAATATATTTTAGTATTTTTTATTTTAATTTAAAGTATTTTTATTTTAATATATCTTTTATCAATCATTTGTAATCGTTAGAATTTAAAGTATTTTTTATTTTAATATCTTTTAACTATACAAAATTTAATAATATATTAAAATTAAAGAAAATACATTACGTATATAATAACCACAATTTAAAATTATATTACTATTAGAAAAATCATATAGAATTTTTCGTAATCGTTATAATTTAAAATATTTTTTATTTTAATATTTTTGAATATACAAAATAGTATGTTTCCCTCCAAACTATATGACTTCTAGCCTATCCCTAAATTATATGAATTCAAGTTTATTCCCCCGAACTATATAACCTCTAGCCTATTTCCCCCGAACTATATGACTTCTAGCCTGTTTCTCCCTGAACTAC
>CM071860.1:4156264-4174640 GCA_036759665.1 Gynandropsis gynandra
AAATTGTACATTCAACGTATTTTCAAAATTTTGGTTATTATAAACGTAACATATTTTCTTTAACAATAAAATATTTTTAACACTACAAATTACTCGCAGTTTCCAACGGACGGGGCAACGGATCCGTCCGTTGGAAACACTTACCAACGGATTTTAACAGATTTGGTGAAATTTTCAACGGGCAAAAATCCGTTGCAATCCGTTACAAATTGCAATGGAATTGTAACGGATATTTTTCATTGCAATATCCGTTGAAATCCGTCGTAATTTTTAACGGAGTGTAACGGATTACTTCCGTTGGCCTTTTTCATTGGAAGGTCCGTTAGAAACCGGGGAAAAGGATTCCAACGGGCGTAGGTTGCAAATTCTAACGGATGCCCGTTAGAAATAGCAACGATGCTCGTTGATATTGTGAATTTCGAAGTTCAACTGTCGAATTAAATTACCGCGAAGGAGCAACATGCATCCATTGCAATTTCTAACGGATGTACGTTGGAATATTTACTATATATATCGAAACCTAGGCTTACCCCAAAGCATTAATAACAACCATCTTAATATCTATTGTTGAAACCAAAACAACTTTGATGAATTGTTTCACCGCCGGGATCGGAAAAGGATTCCCGATGGTGTTATAGTTCATAAAGGTTGTTTTGAATTTGATAATAGATGTAAAGATGCTGAATGTAAACCTAGAGTTACCTCAAATCATCAATAACAAATATCTTAATGTCTAATGTCGAACCTAAAACACCCTTCTGAAACTGTTTCACCGCCGGAACCGGGAAAAGGAATCCAAACGGTGATTCAGTTTAAGAAGGGTGTCTTTTGGTTCGATAATAGACGTAAAGATGTTGATTTCGGTTTTTGTTCACTATTAGACATCGAAATTAAATGAATTAGAATTACGAAATCGTAATTCATAAGATCTAACTATTGTACTATGAAAAAAATAACGAATTTGTAAGCACTTGCAACAGGCATTAATCCATTGGATAAGATTTCAACGGGCATCCGTTGGAATTGGCAACGGATGACCGTTATAATTTGCAACTGATGTCCGTTGAAATTGTTAATTTTGAGGCCACCGGTTGAAATTAATTCACGTGAACCTACTTCAACGGTCATCCGTTTCAACTTCCAACGGATGACCGTTGGATTTCACTATTTAGATCATACCAAAGAGTGCATCAAACCATCAATAACAAAAATATTTTCGAAAAAATGTCGTCGTCTTCAAATCGAAATATATATAGATCAAAAGAGTGGATGTATAGAAGAAAAGATCATGTAACCGAAGAGATTACGCAGGAATTCTTACACGGATTGGAGCAATTCATGAGTTTTGCATCGATGCAGCCATTGTGTCAAGAACGCGGGACAACAATGTTATGTCCATGCAAAAGATGCAAAAACATGAAGTATCAAAGTCAAGAAATTGTTTGCAAACATGTTTATAAGGTGGGTTTCGTTGAAAATTACGAAATTTGGGTTTTTTCACGGTGAAAATTGCGGCATTAGAGATATTGTGCAAGATGCACAAGTAGAACGAAATGAAGAAGTTATTTATGAACCATTGACGACCAATCCATATGTGGAAATGGTGTCAGATGGTTTTCCTATAGCTGTTAATGAACAAATGCATGAAGAGATGCCGAACATCGATGCACGTCGATTCTTCAACCTATTGGATTCAACGAAACAGCCTATATATGAAGGTTGTCGTGAAGGTCAGTCTCGTTTATCTTTATCTTCAAGATTAATGAGTATTAAAACATACTACAATGTGGCTGAAAATTGGAACAAACGCATGAAGAGATGCCGAACATCGATGCACGTCGATTCTTCAACCTATTGGATTCGGCGAAACAACCTATATATGAAGGTTGTCGTGAAGGTCAGTCTCGTTTATCTTTGACATACTATGAAACAAAGAATGTGTTAAAAGACTTGGGAATGCCACATGAGAAAATTGATGTTTGTAGAAACAGTTGCATGTTGTTTTGGGGAAATTATAAAGACTTGTTGGAATGCAAGTTTTACGGTGCAAGCAGATTTCAACCTAAAATATCATCTTCACGTAAATATGTACCATACAAGAAAATGTTCTATATGCCTGTTGAAAACAGGTTGAGAAGGTTATATGAATAAAAAAACCCGTTGCGGAAATGAGATGGCACGCAGAACACTCAACGGTCGAAGGTATAATGTAGTATCCATCGGATGGTAAGGCTTGGAAAGATTTCAATGAAATATTTCCCGAGTTCGCGTATGAAACGAGAAACGTCTATCTTTGCTTATGCACGGATGGTTTTATTCCCTATGGACAATCTGGAAGTCTATTCTCTATGGCCGGTGATTTTGTCCTCGTATTATTTGCCTCCCGAGATGTGTTTAAAAAGAGAGGTAATGTTTCTGACGTTGTTGATTCTAGGACCAGAACATCCGAAGAAAAGTTTCGATGTCTTTTTACAGCCCTTAAATCATGAATTACGACAGTTGATGAACGAAGGAATCCTTGCTTATGACGTCAGTACTATGCAAAATTTCACGTTGAAAGCGGTCTTGTTATGGACAATTAGCGATTTTCCTGCCTGTGGAATGTTATCTTGATGGAGCACGCACGGAAGATTGGCATGTCCATATTGTATGGAGGATACAGATGCATTTCGACTAGTACATGGTAAGAAACCATGTTGGTTTGATTGTCATAGAAGATTTCTTCCTCGTGGCCATGCTTTCCGGAAAGATAAAAAACATTTTCGGAAAAACGTGGTACAAAAAGAAGAGGCGTCGTGCATACAAACCGGAACACAAATCCTTTACGAAAGATTGAACACAATGGGTGATTTACAAGAATCGGTTGAATGCGGTGGAGATCGGGGCATCGTAAACCAAAAGGTCAAGGTGAATGGCATAACTGGTATAATCGTAGTATCTTTTGGGAACTACCATACTGGAAATCATTTATATTACGTCATAATTTCGATGTTATGCATATCGATAAGAACTTTTTCGATAATATCATAAATACTATTTTGAATGTGACGGGTAAAACCAAGGTGATAACTTCTATGAAATTTTGCACCAAATCATACAACTGGAATATCCCGGTCTCGTTAGGTTGAAGGTGGTGCTTTTAAAATGTCAATGGTTTGACCCAACCGTAGGACGTGGAATACGAAAAAACCGTTGGGGAGGAGTTAAGTTCAACCCGACACGATAATATGGTAAGTATGATCCATTCATCACAATAGATCAAGCAGATCAAGTATGTTACGTGCAATATCCAACAACATTGAAAAGTCGAAGAGAGGAGTGGTGGGCCGTAGTAAAGATCAAGGCACGAGGGATCATAAGCTCTGATGATAAAGAAGATGCGTTGCAACCCGATCATCCGTAACGGATTTGTTTAATTGATACAGATCGCGAGGAGATTCTTGCGAGAAATGACATAGATGAAGAACTCATACGCGATTATGAAGATGTTGAACCGGAAGATGCTGAAGATGAAAACGACGATGAATTCAATGAACAAGCAAAGGAAGATTCGCCCATCGATGAATCTACTGAAGAAAAAATTTAAATACAATAATGTCTATTATGTGTAATAAAGGTAGACGATGTGATGTAAATGAATTGTAACGTTCATAATGTGTATCGAACAATCGAAATGTTAATACAATCGAATAGGTTATGTAAACGATGTATTAAAACATAGAATTATCTAATACCAACGGGCATCCGTTAAAAATTGGTAACGGATGCCCGTTGATACACGAATTAGCCCCCGACTTTTAGAAAAATTTTCAAAGTTTTCCACATTACTAACGGTCATCCGTTGGTAATTGTAACGGATGCCCGTTAGAAATATTCCAACAGGCATCCGTCGGTAAGTTGCAACGGACGCCCGTTAGAAAGTTTCTAACGGACATCCGTTAGAATATACCCACGGATGCCCGTTAGTCTAGGTAATGATGTCTACCCTAGTGTCCAGAGTTTTCCAATGGCCATCCGTTGGAAATTCCAACGGATGCCCGTTGCGATGGGAGACGAGCCGCCATTTAGCTGTCCGTTACCTCGGGAATGCAGCACGTCACGTCAATTTAATCCATCCGTTGCGGTGACGTGTTTTTCAACGGATGCCCGTTGGAAATTTCGATATATATAAACACGTTGAAAAGTTCTTATTTCAACACAAATCACAAACAAAAAACTCCTCTCAAATTCACATTTCACCCACAAACATGTAGTATTCTTAGACAAACAATGAGACCGAGACGATTCATAGGTTCGGGGGGTTTACTGGCTGGTTCTGCGGGAGCTCCTCCCCTGCCGCCACCACCACCATATCGTCCTCCGTCACCAGAATCGGCACCGTCGATATTTGATAACGATGACGATATGATAGATATCGATTCGTTGATTGATGATTTCTATGGGCGTCCAACCCTTCCGATCATCGATCCAGAACATTCTCCTGGGATGTTATGATAAAAACATTACTATTTTGATTTTTATTATTATATGTTATAAATATTATCTAAATTTGTGTTGTTGATTTGCAGGTTTGATGTTGATGATGTACTGAAACACACCAACAACCTCATTATCCAAGGGTCCTTACAGGATGAATTGTACTATTCCTGGCAAGTTATGCTAGAAGTTGTGCGCCAGTGATGGTGGCGCACTTTTATTGTAAATTTTTTTAATTAAATTTCAACTTTTTAGTTATATATATATATATATTATAAAAATAACAATTTTATAATTTTGTTTGCAGCGCTCATATAGATGGAAGCGAAAAGATACGTTGCGCATCTACACAGCATGGATGCGCGACATGTAGGTGCGGATGCGCCTGATGATGAACGGTGCGAAACACAACTACTACTGCAGTAATAGAAAACCGAGATGGGCAACGGAAGCGGTCTTCAGCAAAATGATTCAGCATTGGGAGTCTGCAGATTTCAAGGCCAAGAGCGAGAAGGCCAAAAAATGTCGCTACGGTGAGAAGGTTCCCGGAGATGGTTCGCATCGCCATACTTCGGGATCAAAATCCTTCCCGAAACGAAGAAAATAATTGGTAAAATTTTCTTTATTTAAATTTTTTGTTTATTTAAATATTTATCTAACTAAATTTATTTTATATTATAGATACAACGGATAGGAAGAGAACCGACTCTTTTTGAGCTGGTATTAGAAACCCTTGCCAAGAAGAAGTCAGTTGTCGGGGAAAAGACCGATGAACCAGAACTCGTCAATCCTCGAGCGGAGCGAACCGTGAGAGCTGCGACAGAGAAGATCACACAACAATCTCAAGCTTGCGGTTCAAGCCCTGACGAACTCAGTCCTTTACAAAAATTTATTTAGAGGTAAAAGTTCATTATTTTATTTCTCGATTATTAATAAAATAATTTGTAATAATCTAATGTTACTTTTGTTTGTCTTGTGGTCGATGAGACCGTATAAGGGACATCTATATGGTCTCGGGGCCTTCATAAGGATATCGTCGAAGACGCCACGACAGTACCTTCCGCAGTGCAAGAGAGTTTTCACGCAACAATGGCGAATCCAGGAGCTCAAAGCCAAAGTTCAGCACTTGGAGAGTGTCATCGAGTTGATGGGGCAAGGGAGGGGATCAACGTCGCAGCAAGAACCGGGTCCCGATTATGATGCAACGCCATCTAGGGGTGATGGCGATCAGAGAGACGATATCGATCCCGCCCATTTAAACGAAATGTATTAGGATAGATTAACGTAGTTTTAGTTTTAGTTTTAGTTTTTGTGAACAATTTAATATTTTAATTAAAAAATTTTTCTATTAGAAAATATTTTTAATTTTTAAAAATTTATTTTTTCTTATTTTTTTCAAGATTTCCAACGGGCATCCGTTGGATATTCTAACGGGCATCTGTTGGACACTATTTCCCGCCAAATGGTAACGGACGTCCGTTGCCCTTTCCCGCCACTTTGCAACGGACGTTCGTCGCTCTTTCCCACCACGTTCCAACGGATGCCCGTTGGAACGCTAAATTCCCGCTTATCTCCCCCGCGTAAATGGCAATAGATGTCCGTTGGAAAGATAAATTCCCGCTCATTTTTCCCGCGTAACTGGCAACAGACGTCCGTTAAAAAATGTGTAACGGACGCATGTTGCCCATTCTCAACGGCTGTCCGTTGCAAATGTGCAACGGGCATCCGTTACAAATATTTCCAACGGGTGTTCGTTACCATATTTCCAACGGGGATGTCCGTTGCAAACTCCGTTACAATATTGCAACGGATACTATCCGTTGGAAGACCGTTGCGAATTGCAACGGATATGAATTTCCGACGACCGTTTCCCAACGGAGGGGAATCTGTTGCCATCCATTGGAAAGAGCCTTTTCCAACGGATTTTAGGTATTTTCCAACGGATATGTCCGTTGAAAAATGCCTGTTTTTTTTGTAGTGTAAATTTTTATTATAAACGTAACATTTTTTCTTTAATAGTAACATATCTTTAAATTTGGCTATTATAAACGTAACATATTTTCTTTAATATTAACGTATTATTAAATTTTGGTTATTATATTTACATTTTTTATGATTGATAAAAAAATACTTGCAAGTTTTTGCTTTCAACTCTTGATTTGAAGTCTTAGGATTCAACTTGACGTAACAATCACATAACCACCTCTGGTTGTGGCGTCTTGACACGTTATTAAGGTTTCTAAACCGAGTTCTTCAGGGGTTTAGGGCATCCTCATTATTGAGAATAGTCTCAAGTTTCGGTTGCTAGTTGTTGAAGAGTTTTGAAACATAAATCCATCTTCTATCTCATTCTAAAACATTGAAATCTGATCCGGGGTCATATCACCGAAATAATATTCAATATTTGAATCCACATGTTTATATTTTTATTATCGAATTGTATTATTCGAGTACTCATTTTTTTTATTTAAATAGAATTGAGTCAAATGTTCCATAAAATATTAGATGTTAATCGCACGGTAACCCAACACTTATAACCTAAACAAAATCTAGACAAACTAAATGGTATATAAAAAATAAAAATAATTATATTTAATAGATACAATTTATTTTTAATTATATTTATATTATAAATATGCATAAATTAATAAAGATCATTATAATTAATCAAGAGTTAAAGGCAAAACTTGCAATCATAAAAATGTAAATATATTATTTTAATATTTTTATATCAATCATTATAACAATTCTAAGAACTATTATGTTATATTTTTTATTTTAATATTTTTTATCAATCATAAAAATGTAAATATAATAACCAAAATTTAATAATACATTAATATTAAAGAAAATATCTTACATTTATAATCAAAATTTAAAAATATGTTACTATTAAATAAAAAATATTACGTTTATAATAACCAAAATTTAAAAATACGTTACTATTAAATTAACGAATATTTAATGGAGGAAGAAAATGATGAAATTTTAAAGTTTAGGGGGGAATAGGATTAGTAATGATAATTCAAAGGGGAATTGGATTAAAGTGCGATGGTTTAGAGGAAATAGGTTTCTTTCCTATAAAATAAAATTCAGATCATTCATATTTTCAACTATACTATTCTATTTTCACCTTTTTTATGTGTTACGATTGTATGTACGATATGATAAAAGTTGTGCTATATCAAACGACGAGGTGTATCGGTCTTGTATATATTAGTGTATGAGTTGGGATTCTTTTTATTTTTTTTGGTATATTGGTTAGGGTTAATCAATTGGTTAAGGTTAATCAAAACCTATTATGGTATCAGAGCGGAAACCCTAGAAGTGGTTTCAAGACGATCACCATACCGACGGTGCCCACAAGATGACCAACGGCACTAAAGCCTTTGGCAGCAGCGCCGTAGCTCGCCAGACGACCAGATCTGCAATGATGGATCATGTATCTCCGTACTACATGACGTATGAGGAGCATACAAGATTAATATTAACTCAGGTTATTCTTCGCGAGGACAGCTGTGATGAATGGACGAAATGCATTTTGTTCGAAGAATAAACTTGCCTTCTTGGAGGTTTCGATCACGAAACCCGTATCCACAGATCCGGAATGAAGATTGGGGTGCAATCAACTTTCTGTTTGTGGGATGGATCATGAATACTATAGATTCATCTCTCCGATCTCATTTGACATACACAGATGATGTTTTGGACTTATGGAAGGATATTCGAGAACGGTTCTCAAAAGGGAACGACATGTGGATCTACGAGTTGACCACAAAAATGGTTATTTGTCGTCAACATGGTGATACGGTGAGCGCCTATTATGGACGAATCAAAACCCTTAAGAAACGTCGAAATTGTATATGTCCCGCGGCAACAGAGATCACTACCGAACGCGAGAAGGATAAGGTTTTTTAGTTCCTCATGGGATTGGACGGTGAGGTTTATCATCTGTTCGTACGAATCTCTTGTGTTAAGATCCATTCCCGACCCTTAACCAAGCCTTCTTTCGTGCCCGGACTGAGGAGATGCATAACTCCATAACGAAGACTCGTGAAACGCGAGTTGATGTCACAGGCTTCGCGATTCATGCAACACCTAAGAAAAAAAAGGCTCGAAACGTGTGACATGGAGACCAAACCTACATGTTCTCATTGTGGGAAGGAAGGTCATGTGGTAGTTGATTGTTTTCAGCTTATCGATGGCCAACGGGGAAGGAAACACGCATTGTGGGTCGTGGATGTGGAGCACGGGTGGCATCAACACACGCGGTAGAGGACAAGAAGTGGCTCATGTCACGTGTGGAAGTGTGTAGCGCAAGAGGAACCTGTTGAGGTGACTGAAGCTGATCGACCATGTAACACCCCCATCCTGGAACTACCTCGAGAATGGGAATGTCCACCATCATCTCCAAGAGGTGGCTACACGTATCATAACTCAAACGCATTTATAAAACAAAATAAATGATTTATTTCAAAATAAAGTGGTCCGGATCAAATAGAAAAACAAATACGTAAAGATCATAGTTACAGTAAATGAATAAAATAAATACGAAATGCAAAATAAAACTCATCGAGGCCTCGTGCACGCTTTTTCCATCAGACCGTTGTAAATTTTCATGTTGTTGTTTAACCTCGTTGCTATTTTTCCTCGCCGTATCCTGTCCATCCACGACTGCCCACAAATAGGGTGAGTACGAAATACACACTCAGTAAGATCAATACGCGTACATACTCTGGGTCACGTATTCTCCTATTCTAAATTGAATAACATAAAATAATGATCTATCCAAAGTCTAAACTAAAGATATACAAACAACTCTATCCAACCCGGCTGAGTATCCAAAGTCTAAGATTAGTACCACACTGGATCATAACATACATAATCCAAACGAATCTAGCTTGGGTATACGCTCGGAAAGTCTAAAGGACCCTAGCACACTGAAGAAGGTCACAATGTACCCAACTATCAGTACAATACAATGCTTCATCGCTCGAAAGCTTACCACATCCCTAACACGGTACGACGTTGGCAGAACCACTAATCTGACTAACTTGACGCTCTGTCGCTTGAAAGGTTACCATAACCCCAACACGGTACGACTCCGACAGATCCACTGATCTGGCTAACTCGACGCTCCATCGCTCGAAAGGTTACCACAACCCTGACACGGTACGATGTTGACCCAGATCCAAGTGTCGCAATACTAACGTCATCGACCCGATAATCCTCACGTGACAAATCTCATCGACACACTCACATACGTCTTCTTCCGAAGGTTCGAGTCTGAAATCACTTGGTCGAGCATACTAACAAGATGTTCGCTTGGCTTTAACACCGAACCAAAATATCGACGTTCTCTGACCCCAACACTTGGTCATGCATCAATTTTCTAGATCATCTCTAGTCACTTATACAATTCATATACTTGTCATCAATTCTCATACGACAAATTTAGGGTTTAATCCAATTTCACGTGTAACGTCTCACTTTTCCCATTATGATCATATAAATTCTATCGTGATCATGCTTCGTTTTAAAAGTATAATCTCTTCCATAAATCAACTATAAACCCAAAATTATGATGATGACAATCATCACCTTAGCTTCTCTGATGATTTGAAAATTCTTGATAATATTTCTAGCAACAACACCAATCAATTTTTCCCTATTATAGAGCCATTCAATTAAAAAAATTCTATAATATAAATCTCCGAATTAAGGGAATAATCACAACAAATTATCTAGATATTTACCACAATCTCGATTAGAACCACTCACGAAGAACGTGATGAAAAATTGAAGATCTTTCTCCAATTTGTTCTTCCTCCCCATTTATTCTTCTTCTCTCTTCTTTCTTTTTTTTCTTCTCCTCTTTCTCTCGCTGCTGTTTCTATTTCTCTTTCTATTTTTAATTACAAAACCCCCATGTGTATGTATACATATATATATTTACATGTATGTCGGTGTATCCACCGACTTAATCTTTTTTTTAAAAAAATGGGCCTCACAGTCCAAACATTCCCGGTCCATCTAACGACCAATGGCGGAAATTATGAACATACTCATTGAAAGTAAGCCGATCAACACAGAGAAAGCGAATGGTAAGCATTTTTCCCCTTGGCTCCTTGATACATGGGCATCGCAACATATGACTGGAGATAAATCTCTTTTTCTTAATCTTCAAGAAGTACGTCCACTCTTCGTGGGGCTTCCCGACGGCAACGAGGCGTTTGCGTGATTTGAGAGCGATTTGTCTATTAGGCCACTTGTTACTCTTCATCGAGTTCTCTACGTGCCTTTCCTCCAATGCTACTTTATATTTGTTGCTCATTTTATTCATGATCTGCCATATATTGCCACATTCACTGATAAGCTATGTCTTTTACAGGACCGTGCTGCGAGGACTTTGATTGGTGCGGGTAAGCAACACAACGAGGTCTACTGGTTTCACACTATCGTAGTGGAAACAATTTGATACGTATTTCGAGACATGTATTCTGATTTGTGGCATCGTAGACTCGGGCATGCTTCGAATAAAGCCATCAGTTTATGATAACACTGAAAGTGTATCGATTTTAGGTTAGGTTTTAGTGTCATTTCACATATATTTCATAGTTAGATTTACATTTCCGATACGAATCTTCGTTATATACGCCCGTTTTGTTGGTTTTCAGGTTTTTAGGCGATAAGGCCTAATCGAGCGTAAATAGACGAATTCCTGAGCAAAACCATGCATTTTGAAGATAAATTCACTCGAAGCCAAAATCAAGCCTCTGAACTCAACGGAACACCGAGCAACGAGCGGAAAAGAGAAAAATCAAGATTTCAAGGGTGCCCGGTCGGGCACTATGGTCTACCCGCTCGGGTAAAACTTATGGGGTTTATTTGCACACCTTGCACGACCCGGGCACGAAGGCAACATGATCGGGTAAGTTTACACGACTCGGGCCGCTCAACCACGCGATCGGGTGCTGATGCTCGATCGGGCATGAAGGTTTACACGACCGGGCGCGCCTCTGCACGACCGGGTAAAAGTGGTGCACGAGCGGGCCGCGTTTCTCACAACCAACTAGATCTTGCATTCAAATGAGCTAATTAATAGACCAGAACGGATCTAGAGCAAAAGGGGGCGGCGTACAGGGCAAGGAAAGGCTTGGAAAACATCAGGAAAGGCTCGGGAGACGCTGGAGAAGGAGAGAAGCATCAATCCTCACATCGGTAACGCAATAGGGAAGATGAGGCATCGAGTTTCCTAGAGTCTATCATGTTTAGGGTTGTGTTATCTTCTTTATCTGTATTCTCCATGAGTGAGTAGGTTCCTAACTATGGGTTAGGGATATCGGATTGTAACGGATGAACAATGTTATGCGTTAATGCTTAGATCTATTGATTTTATCTTGATATTCGGTTCTACATTCAACATTATCACTCTTATACTAGTGCTGCACGCTCAGTAACATAGGAATTCAGACTTTGCTGGAAGGTTAAAGGATGAATCTGGAACTATTGAGTTGTAGGTTAAGTTTGGCTAATGAGAATCTGACCGGTCGGTTAGTCGACTTAGGAATTAGGATTGCGTTAGTAAAGCTGCCACAGTACGGGTTAATCACTGCTGGAAGGTAGGGTTGCACGTACTCTTGGTTAGGAGGTTTAGGCTCGGAAGAATCACTCCTCACCTTAGGGCATGAATTTCCCGTTATCAAGATAATTCGATAGGTTTATGATCTTTAGTTGTTACATCCATATGATTCCCGGTATCCCGACACCCGTAGTGTTCGTCATATCCAAGTTTACCCCAACCTATTATCGTTGTCACCATTTAGCTTAGTCTTTTAGGTATTTCGCACCACACCTTCCTCTACTTCCATTCGTCTTAGTTTAGTGTTATTCTTAGTTTTTGACTGCTTTAGTCCCTAGAGATCGACCCTGGTACTACACGATCCGTATACTTGCGGTGAAGTGGTCTAGGAAATTATATAGCTTCAGTTTCCGCACATCAGTTTACTTCATGTAACTTTCAAGAATAAGAATAGTAGTGCTATACATGAACATTGTGATATTTTTCTACAAGCGAAGCAAACTCGAAAATCGTTTTCATTGAGTCATAAAACGGATTATGCACCTTTTTATTTGATTCATTGTGATGTTTGGGGTCCTTATCGTGAATATTCTTCGTGTGAGGCTTGGTATTTTCTCATTTTGGTGGATGACTTCTCCAGAGTTGCTTGGGTATTTCTCATGGTCGAGAAAATAGAGGTGAATGGTATCTTTCAGTGTTTTCACACACTTTTCAAGACTCAATATGATGCTTCCATCAAAGTTGTACGAGCAGATAACAAGACTGAATTTTACAAGCTTCACGCCTTTTCAGAGACAATGGCATCGTGTTTCAAACATCTTGTGTGGACACATCGTAGCAAAACGTTCGCGTGGAACGAAATTATAGGCATATACTCAATGTTGCCCATGCACTCCAATTACAAGCAAATCTTACGACTCGTTATTGGGGATAGTGCATCCTAGCAGTGAATCATCTCATAAATCGCATGCCCTCTACTTTGCTCGGTGGGTCTTCTTCATTTGAAGTTCTTCATGGTTATGCACGGTATGATGAATTAAAAACTTTTGGATGCCTCTGTTTTGCACACTCTTGGTCGCGGTCCAAGGATAAGTTTGGCCCACGTAGTCGATGATGTGTTTTCACTTTGTATCCATTTGGCAAGAAAGAGTGGCATCTCTACGACCTTATGACAAGCGCATATTTTATGTCTCATGATGTGACCTTCTCGGAGACCATTTTTCAATTTCATGATCAGACCTCACCGACGAGCTCCTCCACGACTTTGTGTAGCCTCCCTGATGATCCCCTCATGCATGTTGTAAATGAGGATGATTAGCCCGAATTTATACCGCTGGCAGACAAGGGGAGCACTGATAACATCGCGATGAGACTGCAGGGAGCTCAACTGCAGCCGCATTTGTTTGACAAACCTCCCTACTTTACCCTTTGTTACAGATGCTAATGCAGCCGATAAGACAACGAAATCCTCTGAACCAGTGGACTCAAACGAACCATTGGGTCGAGAACAACGATCTAAGAAACTACCAATGAAACTTCTTGATTTTGTCTGCTACTCGACCAAATTTGTGAAACCTGTAAATCTTCGTGCTCATCGCCAACCCCTAGCCATGTCCTCAGGTACGTCATACCCCATAGCTAATTATGTGACTTGTGATAAGCATTTTTCTTGTTAACACAGGCAATTTCTCGCAGCTGTGCCCAGCCTCGCAGATCCGTCAAACCTATTTCTCGATTCAATAGAAGTCCAACCAAAGAGGTGAATAGGGTCCCAAACCAAATAACGAGAGATATGTAAATTGGATGCAAGTGGCTTTACAAAACTAAGTTTCAAGCTGATGGTAGCATCGAGCGTCATAAGGCTTGTTTGGTCATTCTCAGAAATACTCAAGTTCGGACTCAATTTTTATGAAATGTTCGCCCTGGTAGCAAAGATGGGCACGGTTCAGACATTGTTGGCAGTGGCATGTATTCAGCAGTGGCATCTCTTTCAAATGGATGTGCATAATGCATTCCTCCGTAGAGATCTCGACGAAGAGGTCTATATGCAAATCCCTCTGTTTATGGTGATTCTTTTCCTGGAAAAGTTTGTAAACTCAAGAAATCATTGTATGGCCTCCGTCAAGCTCCGAGATGTTGGTACTCGAAACTTCATACGACTTTGACACAATATGGATTCCGCCAATTGTATCTTGATCATTCGTTATTCACTCTTTAGAAGGGGAGGATATCTATGATAGTATACATCGACGATCTCATCATTGCATGGAACGATCTTGCAACCATCAATACATTTAAGGACTATCTTCACTGATGTTTTCACATGAAGGATCTCGGTCCTCTCAAATATTTCCTTGGGATCGAGATCGCACGAAACAAGGCATGGATGTACTTTTGCCAAAGGAAGTATGCTACAGACTTACTCACAAAGGTTGGACTACTTAGAGCTAAACCCGCCTCCTCTCTCATCGAGCCAAATCACCGACTGGCATTGGCCTCGGGACCAGACATGGACGATCTAGAGCAGTATCGAAGACTTGTTGGGAAGCTTGTGTACTTGACTATAGCATGACCAGACCTTTGCTATGCGGTTCATGTACTTGCGCAGTTTCTTCAACATCCGAAATCGTTTTAAGGTTTAGGCTGCAATGCGTGTTATCCGTTACATCAAGGACTCACGGGGACAAGGAATTTTCCTACGAGCCGACAATGAACTTCAGCTCCATGCATATTGTGATTCAGGTTATGCTAGATATCTGTTTACCCGATGTTCAATTACAAGCTATTATATCATGTTTGGACGATCACTGATTTCTTGGAAGATGAAGAAGCATGCGGGTGTCTCTCTTTCCACCGAAGCCGAGTATCGCTCCATGGCAGTGACGATATGTGAGTTGAAATGGTTAAAGGGTATTCTCTCTGATCTTGGGTTTTTTCATTCCCAACCGATGCAAGTATTTTGTGACAATCAGGCAACGCTACGTATTGGTGAAAATTCCGTGTTTCATGAATATACGAAATATATCGAGATCAATTGTCACTTTGTTTGTGACGAAATCAAATCCGGCACACTGGTCACCTCCCACATTCGATCTTTCAACCAGTTAACGGATATATTCACAAAGGGGCTCGACAAGAAACCGTTCACGTATCTACTTCGTAAGTTGGGCGTAAAAGATCTTCACGCACCAATTTGAGAGTGAATACTGGATCGTGTATATATTATTGTATGAATTGGGTTTTTTTTTCCTATTTTTGGGTATATTTTGTATTGGAACAAGAATTTTGACGTCAAAACCTATTAAGGTGCTACGTTTTATAGAAATTTAATGCGGAAACTAAAATCATGTTGATATTAATTATACTAGATTATAAATTATTTTATTATTTAAAATTTTTATTGCAATATATATATTATGGTGCATAAAAAACATTAATTAAGTAAAAAAATATTGATGTGAAAATGAAACGAAAAATAAAAAATTAACAATTTTAATAGTTATTGATTTATGAATTAAAAAGAATAATGTTAATATATAACTATTTTTAGATCTAAACTAATTTATAGATCTTAATATATAATATTATATATTATTTCATAAGATACAATATTATTTACTACTAGAAAATATATAAATACTTAGATCATAATATATATTATGGGATGAAATTCAACACGATAATCTTGATCATGACAATTTCATTCAAACCCCCTATTCCTTGTCAATATTCTTCGTCTGAACATGATAAGCATCGATGAACATAACTTATATCATACAAAGTTACAATGATTCGTTTTAATATATAACTTATATAAGTTTTATTTTTATTTCATCGGCATTTACACATGTTGGAAAAAAAGAAATAAAACCAATAAAAAACCAAAAAAGTTGATGACATGATGTAAATAGTTAGCATTACATGTGTGTTGCCATTGCGCAACAAATGGTTATGCCATTGTAATGTAAACTTTCCTATCAACTTTACTTTGCTCTCGTGTCACAACGACTTTGCAATTTTCGACGCATGTGTCGATGCAATTTTAACGATAAATTTGTGTTAGTTTTTTGCTAGATTTGTGTTACAAATGTCTATTCTATAGATTTCCACATATTTTCTTTTAAAAAAGAAAAAAATAAATAAAACCAATGAAAGAAAACAAAAAAGTTGATGACGTTGTGCAAAGAGAATGTATCCTATTTCAAATAATAACTGAAGCATTAATTAAATTCTTATATATATATATATATTACTTGCATATATACATATGAAATATTGTTTTAAATCATACAAAGAACTTTTACAATGATATGTTTTCATATATAACTTATATAAGTCTTATTTTTATTTCATCGGCATTTAGACATGTTGGAAAAAAAAATAAAACCAATAAAAGAAAACAAAAAAGTTGATGACATGATGTAAAGAGAAGCCTCATTTTTCAAAATAATAACTTAAAAATTAACTAAATTCAATAAAAATAGCATTAATTTTTTGGTGAAAGAGAAAAGTAATGGGATAGTGGAAGACATAAATAATTAATATTATTAAGTAATTAGATAAATTTTATATTAATTATAAAAATTTTGAAATAAATATAAAATTAATGTAAACAATTAATATTTATTTTTTTATAAAAAAAACCAACTTGATGATGTTACTTACATATATACATATGAAATATTGTTTTAAATCATACAAAGTTACAATGATCCGTTTTAATATATAACTTATATAAGTCTTATTTTTATTTCATCGGCATTTACACATATTGGAAAAAAGAAATAAAACCAATAAAAGAAAACAAAAAAGTTGATGACATGATGTAGATAATTAGCATTACATGTGTGTTGCCATTGCGTAACAAATGGTGATGCCATTGTAATGTAAACTTTCCTATTAGCTTCACTTTGCTCTCGTGTCACAACGCCTTTGCAATTTTCGACGCATGTGTTGATGCAATATTAGCGATAAATTTGTGTTAGGTTTTTATTAGATTTGCGTTACAAATGTCTATTCTATAGATTTCCATATATTTTCTTTAAAAAAATAAAACCAATGAAAAAAAACAAAAAAGTTGATGACGTAGTACAAAAAGAATATATCATTTTTCAAAATAATAACTGAAGCATTAATTAAATTCTTATACATATATATATATAGTACTTACATATATACATATATACATATGAAATATTGTTTTAAATCATACAAAGAAAATAAAAAATTTGATGACGTGGTGCAAAGAGAATGTATCTTTTTTCAAATAATAACTGAAGCATTAATTAAATTCTTATACATATATATATATATATATTACTTACATATATACATATATACATATGAAATATTGTTTTAAATCATACAAAGAACTTTTATATTAATTAGGTGGCTTAAGGAGAAGAGAGGAAAACATCATCCTTTTATATTAAAGAATTAGATAAATTTTATATTAATTATAAAAAATTTGACATAAATGTAAAATTAATGTAAACAATTAATATTTGTTTTTTATATAAAGACCAACTTAATGATGTTACTTACATATATATATATATATATGAAATATTGTTTTAAATCATACAAAGGTACAATGATCCGTTTTCATATATAACTTATATAAGTATTATTTTTATTTTATCGGAATTTATAAATTTTGGAAAAAAGAAATAAAATCAATAAAAGAAAACAAAAAAGTTGATGACATGATGTAAAGAGAAGACATCATTTTTCAAAATAATAATTTAAATATTACTTAAATTCAATAAAAAATATCATTAATTTTTTTTAAAAAGAGAAAAGTAATGAGATAGTGGAAGACATAAATAATTAATATTAGGAAAAACAGCCTATTTCCCCTTGATTTTCATGCTTTAGTCCTATTCCCCCCTCGATTTTGACCCTCGTCCTATTCTCCCCTCGATTTTCAGTTTCAGCCTATTTCCCCCTCGATTATCATGTTTTAGTCCTATTCCCCCTCGATTTTGACATCCTATTCTTCTCCCCTCAATTATCACAAATCTGCCTAAAACCCCCTCCGATTTTGACCCAATTTTGACCACATTTTGATTTCAATTTTGACCCAATTTTGACCCAATTTTGATTTTAATTTTAATTTTGATTTTAACTTTGATTTTAATTTTGATTTTAATTTTTGTAAAAATTGATTTTAATTTTGACCAAATTTTGATTTTAATTTTGACCCAAATATGATTCAATTTTGACCTAGTTTTGACTCGATTTTTTACTCGATTTAATCCCAATTTATACTTAATTCGGATTAAATCGAATTTTCAATTTATACTTAATTCGGATTAA
>CM071860.1:4175363-4200170 GCA_036759665.1 Gynandropsis gynandra
GAAATACCTTTAGCAAATGTATTGTTTATATTGATGATACTTATAATCAACTGAATCAATTGTTATAATTTGTATATATCAATAAAAATGTAATACGCTATAAAAATTACAAAATTCTTCTATTTGTTTTACAATTATAAGAAATATGATATATTTATATAATATATATTGTTAGCTTCATGCAATAATAAATAAATAAAGTCAGTAATTAATGTATTGATTATTTAAAATTAAATTTTAAAATTTTACACTAAATACAAATTTTTAAGATCATCTATAGATGCATATTTTTTTAATTGAGAGATGAAAAGTTTTTTATTATTCAAATTATATTTATTGTAATAAATATATTTTTATTATTTTATTTCGTTGGGATGTTATAAATTATTGTAAATATATTAATCTAATGTTCTTCCAAATATTTTTTAAATTAATATATATTAAATTTATATAAAATGTGTCAATAATGTATTGATTATTTAAAATTAAATTCTGAAACTTTAAACTAAATACAAATTCTTATGATCATGTATAGATGTAAATTATTTTTCTTAATTGGAAAGTGAAAATGTTTTAATTATTAAAATTGCATGTATTGTAAGAAATATATTTATTAGTATTTTATTTTGTTGGATGTTATAAATTATTATAATTAATGATAGATGTACATTGTTTTATTAATTGGGAGGTGAAAAGTTTGTATTTATTGTAAAAATTTATTTATTATTTATTATTTTTAATACATATATTGGGTTTTATTGGGTTGATATGTTATAAATTATTGTAATCAATGATAGATGTATATTAATATAATGTTTCCAAATATTTTTTTAAATAAATGTATATAAAATGTGTCAATAATGTATTGATTATTTAAAATTAAATTATAAAACGTTAAACTAAATACAAATTTTTAAGATCATGTATAGATATATATAATATTTTTTTTAATTGAGAGGGGAAAACTTTTTAATTATTAAAATTTTAGTTATTACAAAGAATATATTTATTATTTTTTTATTTTGTTGGATTGTTATAAATTATTGTAATTAATGATATATTTATAATTTTTTTTTAATTTTGGACATGAAAAGTTTTTATTTATTGAAATTGTATTTATTATAAAAACAAATTTAATAATAAATTGTTGTTTGCTTAGGTGGCTTCATGAGAAGCCACCAAAACATTCTTCTTTTATATATATTTGTTGTAGTTTTATAGTAAAAAAAGATGAAAAAAGTGTAAGTCATTGATCAATATAATGAATGTTTTATTAGACAACTTGAAAAATTCTATAACATGTAAATTCAAAATAATGTTATAGAAGAATAATATTTAGAGTTTTTAATAAACAAATTTACCATTTTTCAATGCCTTTAAAGATGAAATAAGGTATAAGAAAACAAAAGTGCATAAAAAAAATAAAAGTGCATGATAAACAAAGTACATCAATTATATGTTAAGTAAAATAAATGGTATATTAAGAAAAATATAGAAGTTGAAATGTAATATGTAATTATTATTTTTTTATTGTGTTAGAATGTTATAAATTATTATATTCAATGATACGATATATATATAAATTGGAAAGTAAAAAAATTTTAATTATTAAAAATATATTTATTGTAAGAATTGTATTTATTATTATATTTTTAATAATTAAAATTAGATATAATCAATAACTATATACTTTTTTGGTATACATCCTACCATAAATATATATATATTTATGGTAGAATCTATACTTTTTTTTTGTAAATTGAGGTGTGAAAAGTTTTTTATTATTAAAATTATATTTATATAAGATTTGTACTTAATATTTGGTGTTTTGTTTGCTTCAAGAATTCTAATTACTAATTTTTTATTGTATTGGTATGTTACAAATTATTTTAATTAATGATAGGATGCATATATTTTTTTGTAAATTATAATGTGAAATTTTTTTAATTATTAAAATTTTATTTATTATATGATTTGCATTTATTATTTTTTAGTAATTAAAATATTAAATAAAAAATGAAAGAAAATGTATAATAGTTGAAATGCAATACGAAATACCTTTAGCAAATGTATTGTTTATATTGATGATACTTACTTCAGCCCATTTACTTCAGCCCATTTACTTCAGCCCAGCCCTCTCCATTTTTCACGACCCTGTCCACAGCTTCTTCTTCAGACAGGTAGGAGTAAACTCCATTTCAGCTCTCGATTTCACTTCGTGCCCTAACCCCTCTTCTCCGTCGATTTCAGGTTCACCACACCGGAGGGAAACCCCGCTTTCAAGGGGAAGCATCATGTCGTCAAAGATTTCGTCTGCAAAACACGCAATGACGAAAATACCAGCACGAAAGAAATGAAGTGAGAGCTACCACATATAAACTTGTTGTGATTAGCCATCGTCGGAGGAGTAGCAATTTTGTTGTGATCTGGCTTTTTGGAGCTGAAGTACTTGGGGAGAAGATGACGCGTGAACTCCGACGGATTAATCCTACCCAACACAATGTCGGACTTCGCAGTTGAACGCCGCCTCCGCTGTAGCGACCTCCTCCGACGAATTAACGTCGCGTGAACCCACCACAGAGTAGAAAGGGAAAAGAAAATCGACAAAAGGTAATTCAATGATTTAAAGACTATTAATCAAGGAAAGAGAAGCCTCCACTGTCACGGCTTCCTCCGGTGAATCGAGCAGCCAACCCATGCCAATGTCTAGTCGAACTGTCTCCGGCCTTCTTCCACGCCGCCTCTGCTGTAGCGACCTCCTCCAACGAATTGAGATGCCATCATATATATGATATGGGGAGAATGGTGGTGAAAAGTGAGGAGCCATCATATATATGATATGTAAATTATCTTGGAAAGAGAATCTGAAGAGTTAACATGATATATATGATATGTAAATTATCTTGGAAAGAGAATGTGAAGAGTTAACATGGTGAATTTAATAGATTTAATACTAAAAATTAATATAGAATAAAAACGGGCACGAGACATAAAAGAGAAAAAATGTAACTGAAAAAAAGTGAAAAATAAATTATCTTTTTTATAAGACCTATCTTTATATATAGGTCTTCATAAAAGACAGGAAAAAATCTCTTTGTTTATATATATATTTATATATATTGAATTTATCTTTTTTATATTTTTATTTATCTTTTTTATATCCATATTTTTATTGTATTATTTGAAATAATCAAAGATATATATAAGAAAATTCTTTGTCAAGAGAGGAACTTTTTTTATATATAGAATATATTTAGTTTATGAATAATTATAATGGTTATTAAATTTAAGTTAGTAATTAATTACAAAGAATTTATAATAGAGAGTAAAATTAAATTATAAATTACAATAGAAAATAAAAAAATAAATGTTGTTGAGGTGACGCAAGGAGAATGCACCAATTTATCCTCCTTTTTATATATAGATTTATTTTTTTATATTTGTTTTTTATATAAAAAAACAACTTAATGATATAGATGTTTAGGTGATTTAAGGAGAAGAGAAAAAAACATCATTCTTTTGTATGTATATTTATTCACACACATCCACCAAAAGTATGTTGTAAATAATTTTGGTGGCGAAACTACAAGATTATTCAGGACAATCCGACATAAACTTTCGTTGAATCCTAAATTGATCCAAACATTTGAAGAATAAAACGTATAGTGATAAGAGAAGCTGCAGATGACCTAAAATCAAACAACCGGTTTTCAAAACATGTAATAATCCAACACATAAAACCATAATTAATAATATAATTTAAATTTGAATTGGGAGTTTTTTTGGGAGATAATTAAAATTGGTCACCTACGTATGGTTTTAATGTAAACGATTTATCTGATTAATAGATAGATTAACGCATTTTATATTTTATGTGTATCCACTTGGCGGTTGATGGGTTTATGCCACGTGTTTATACACGTTTCTATTTTATATGTATCCACTTGCAATTGATTTTTCTGCCACGTATCTATATACACGTAGTTCCAACGATGACAATTAGACCGTTTCGTTAGCCTGCATATCCACCTGATCACGTATCCCTACTACACGAGTAACCGTATAAACAAAATAGTAATTAAACCCATGATGATTAAATTGAATGAAAAATTATGAATACAATTTAAATTTCGGGAAATTATTCTCATTAACATTGACCATCTGACTACCGTTTATTTTTTCTAAAAATTATAACATACCTATAAATTAATTATATTATCAATTAAGTCATTACCAATTCATTTTATAAAACATATTAATCTGATTAAAAATATTTTTCTTGATCTATTTCGAACCAAATATTTTATGATGGATAATATACTTAATTTGAATTATAATTAAAAACTAATTGACAGTTAGTAAATTGATTAATGTTTTGGTATATATTATTTTCCGTATAACTTTTGATATAACAATTATTATATAAGTTTTATAAGATTATTTGGACATGTTTATGTATCTGTTAATTCGGAAGATTTTATAATATTAATATAAATTATTTCGAAAAAAATAAATTGTCCCAAATCATATCTAAAAACCTCGGAAATTTATTTGCAAATTTTGGAATCTATAACGGTCATAACTATATGAACTAAAAATATTTTGGAAATAAATTTTCTTCTATCATTCTATAATTTTTGACTAACTGTGAATGCCATGATTATCGGACCTTATAATTGTCAAGTATTTCTCCAAACGGAATTCATTACCAGCTCTTAAGGTACGATGTTTATAATATGTATTTCATAATTGTTTATTTAAAGATTCGACTGAAAATGAACAATTTTGCGTATAGAATATATACGTCATATCATGAAAGCAGTGTTGGGAAAATATATCATACTGTTTATATATATCAATGAGTTCCGTATTGTTCAACGGCAATACGTGTCCTGAACTAATTTACGTGTGATGCACAATATTATGTCATATAAACATACAAACAACATGCCTTCTGAATAATACGATACTAACAATATTGAGCAATCATTATAATCACCTGTTCTAGTACCATTTTCAAAATAAATCACACACACACATATATATATATATATATATACGCGTGTATATGTGTATATTTTACGTATTTAAATGTTAAATAAAGAAAATGTTATAAAATCTTGGAAGCAAATGGTAAGAACTTAGGTTATCCGTCGCCACCCACTTCCCATCTCCCAAAAATGTTTCTTTACAAAATTGGTCAAACCTTTTTTTTAAACGAAATACCAAATATATATATATATATATATATATATACTCAGAAGAAGAAAAAGAAAATTGTAAAGATCCCAAAATAGGGCAAACCCCAAAACCCTACGAAAAGGAAAAAAAGAAAGACATATGAATGAAGAGGGAAGACAGTGAAGAGAGATTGAGAAAGACATACAATTTCAGCTCACCAAATCAACCCAATTTCTAAGAGCCAAATTTCTCTGACACACGCACAAGAAATTCATGCGTCTTCTCCCCATTCTATATCTCTCTCTCATGCACATTCTTCGCCCACTAACTACCATCCATTCTTATTAACCGTCGATCCTTCCTTTCTTTCACATCATTCGATTCTCAGTTACGCTGTTGTTTTCTGGTTTTACTCACAACTATGAACCCTAATTCCCCTTCTTACAATCTCTCTTCCGCTGCTGTTTCCTTTTCGTCTTCTTTCTCCAGCGAGCCTCTGGTTTCCAAGAGGCTGATTTTCTTGGAAGATGTTCAGATTCTCGAACTTTTCATTGCCTTTTTTGTGTTCATTTCCATACATTCCTTGCGTCAGAAGAAACGTTATGGGTTACCCGTTTGGCCGGTTCTCGGGATGTTGCCATCTCTGGTTTTGGGTATCAGAAGCAACATGTACGACTGGATAACCGATGTACTTTGTCGTCAGGACGGGACATTCCGGTTCAGAGGTCCTTGGTTTAGCAGTCTCAACTGCGTTGTTACTTGTGACCCAAGAAATATAGAGCATCTTCTCAAGACCCGTTTCTCCATCTTCCCAAAAGGATCATACTTCCGTGAAACTGTCCGTGATCTTCTAGGTGATGGGATATTCAACGCGGATGATGAGACGTGGCAGCGACAGAGGAAGACTGCGAGCATCGAGTTTCACTCGGCCAAGTTCAGGCAATTGACCTCTCAATCATTGCTCGAACTTGTACACAAGAGGCTCTTACCTGTTCTAGAAAGTTCTGCCGAAACCTCTTCCACATTCGATCTACAAGATGTCTTATTAAGGCTAACGTTTGATAATGTATGTATGATTGCATTCGGCGTGGACCCGGGTTGTCTGAGTAAGGGTTTACCCGAAATTCCCTTTGCCAGAGCCTTCGAGGACGCAACAGAGGCTACGGTTCTTCGCTTCGTCACACCCACTTGCGTCTGGAAACTCATGAGGTATCTTAACATAGGAGCCGAAAAGAAGCTTAAGACATCGATCAAGGGCGTGGATGATTTTGCTCACGAAGTCATACGAACAAGGAAGAAAGAACTATCTCTGCAACTCAAAACTGCAAAGAAATCAGATCTCTTGACGGTGTTTATAGATCAGAAGGACGAGAAAGGAAAGCCCTTTTCAGACAAGTTTCTTCGTGATATCTGCGTGAACTTTATACTTGCAGGGAGAGACACTTCTTCTGTTGCTCTAAGTTGGTTTTTTTGGTTGCTTGAGAAGAACCCGAGAGTGGAAGAGAGAATCATGGTGGAGATATGTAAGATTCTGAGAGAGAGAGATGGAGAAATAGAGGAGAAAATGAGGGATTATGAAGCAGTGTTCAGACCAGAGGAGATCAAGAAAATGGATTATCTGCAAGCTGCTTTGTCTGAAGCTCTTAGACTTTATCCTTCCGTTCCAGTGGATCACAAGGAGGTAATGTGTCTTGATTCCCAATAAATCATTAATTTTTTTTGAAAATATATATATTTGGGGTAAAATTCAAGTGACCAAAATTATTATAAAATAATGTTCTCATGCGTTTTTTTAATTATCATATGGTTGGTTATCTTAGGCTATGAATACAACTTACTTAGTGTCGTAGATAGGAAAGAAAAAAAATGCCACTTTTGGGTCGTCAAACAGAATTTATCCAATTTTAAAGCTATTAAAATGTGTTGGTGACCTAATCATCCAAAACTATCCTATCATTTATAGAGATAATGTAAATACCTTAATTTAGAAGAGAGAAGATAGTTTAAAAAATTATCATTACTCAGTTATATATTAGCTTATGATTATCAAAATAAAATGAAAAATGTGATAATATATATAAATACAAATTTCAGGTGGTAGAAGATAATAGGTTTCCGGATGGAACATATGTGAAAAAGGGGGAGAAAGTGATATATGCAATATATGCAATGGGACGAATGGAAGCAATATGGGGGAAAGACTATGGAGAGTTCAAGCCTGAAAGATGGTTGAGAGATGGTCGTTACATGAGCGAATCAGCCTACAAATTCACAGCCTTTAACGGCGGTCCACGCCTTTGCTTAGGCAAAGATTTTGCGTATTTTCAGATGAAATTCACGGCGGCCGCGATCATATATCGGTACAAAGTGATGGTGGTGAAGGGTCATCCGGTGCAGCCCAAGTTGGCTCTTACTATGTACATGAAGCATGGCTTGAGAGTGAATCTGGTCAGGAGGAGTGTCGTTGAAGTCAATGAATATTATGATAAGATTCATGTTTGAGTACTGATAATTATAATATAAGGTTTGTATTTTGATTGGAAAATGAGGACAAATATGTGGATTAGAGACCGAATATAGTTTGATGATTTGTGATAACGTAATAAGTTTTATTTATTTTTTGTTTGTTTCTCTTTTTGTGTGCATAAATAAATAATATTTTGTAGGTGTGATTTGGAAAGTTTTTTTTATGTGGATATATATATATGTATTATGTGAGTTGCACGTTCTATCGTATCACATTTTCACCCGCATTTTGTTAATATGAGTATAAGCTAAAAAACTTTAATTTGGAATGAAATAAATAAGTTATTAATCTGAGCTAAAAAAGTTCAAATTTTGATTGGAAAAATATACAATGTCTGTTCCACTTGATTTAAAAAATATTATTACGATATTATTCATCTAAATTGTCAATTTATATTTTATCTTTTTAATATTTGTTTGTTTGTTTTTTGCCGTTATATTTGATAATGGATTTGGTTGATTAAATATAACAGATTAAAATTTTATAATAAAATTTGGTTTAAAACGGTATAATTAACGACAAATAGTCAAATTAAGCTCATCAGAATTTTAATTAGAACGGGACGTGGAGAAGATGGCCAACGTAGAAGTTGGAAACGATAACTTGTTTGGTACTCAAGACTTGCCTATGAAGTCAAATATCCTTTTTTTTTTCTTAAATGTAGTTATCTTTAATGGTTATTTTTCTCATGTTGAATAATCTTGTTGGTTAAGTTTGTCATTAATTAATTAATTATTTATATAACAAAAAATTATTTAACAACATTATTACCTCCAAATCAAACATATATTTAAAGATTAATTATTTTTATTAAATATTTCAACCGAATTAAAATATTTTATTTTTATAATTTCATATTTATTTCGAAATTAGTCTATACCAAAATAACATGAATAATAAACTGATATATATATATATATATCGAAATCATTTAACTAATAAAATAGATGGTCAACACAATGAGTACGTAGTTCATGCGAATCAAGCACGCACGCAATATTAGAGAGTGGAGAAAAATATAATATAAAATTATTTGTGATCTTTTTTTTCGTAAATACATAATAATATACATGCATTTGCGAATTTTAAATGAATTTGTACTTTTGAATATATTTGTAAATGAATAAAAAATGTGGCTTAATTTGATTACATAATGTTGCCAAACGTAATCAAACGGCTTAATTTTATATATTTTGTTAATTAATTTTTTAAATTGTATACGATGCAACTGCACCGTAATATTAATGCTTCATTCTTCTCATATTTCCATATTCAATGGCCAAACACGAGAAGAGAACCCGAGAGAGAATCGGGTCTTCGCCGTCGTATTTTCTCTGCTGTTTCGGATTTTCCCGGAAAGAAATTTCCGAGAAACTGATCATGTCGCCGGAAGACGGCTACAAGATGAGGAGGACAAAGAAGAAAAACCGGTGGTTTTCATGGTCTAAATTCCGGGTAAAGAACGGCGAAATCAAACCGTCGCCGATCGAGACGGAGAAATGGAAAGAATGGAAGAGTATCCCCGTCGGTGATAAGGCTTCAAAACTGAAAACTGAAACGGTATTTGTTTTGTTTTTGTTCGAATAACATTTTTTGATACGCGAGACATGTTCCTAAAATTCAGTTTTTTATTTATTTTATCCTTCGTAATATCATAACATTTTTAAGCAATACTGTAGATTTGTGGTTTTTCTCTCCAAATTCCAAATATAAAAAATTTCAAAATTTCCGAGTAATTATTTTCTACGATTTTATTTATATATTTATTTTCGATTTGTCTAGACACAGAAGAACAAACAAGGAGACATTATCTCAGAGAGATCACAACACGCGGATCCATTGAGCATCTCAAAAGACGACACGTGTCTCAAGCGGGTATCCACGTCGGTTCGTAGAAAACCCGACACGAGTACATCGGGCGTATTCGGGTCAAACCCGACGAACCCAAACCGGGTCGGAAATTTAGAGCCGGTTGTTGGGATATCAATCGTAATGGTGACGTTGGCGATTATGTTGATTTGGGGTCGGATGTGCGCAATCCTTTGTGCGTCCGTATGGTGTTATGTTCTACCTCGCCTCCGAAACGCCGCCATCACAATGAAACGCAAACGCGACGGCCAGGTTGAGAGCGTTTCAGATTCGGGGGATTTGGATTTGAATTCTAAGGCCTACAAGAGAAAAGTCATATTGGAAGGTTTTCTTGGACGAAATAATCGAGTTTCTTCTTGACTGTGTATTAGTCTCATATCTTTGTTAGTTGGATATTTTTTTTTATATAGAAACTAATGTATTCTTATAATAAATAGTAATTGTGTATGAAAATTATAGGTATATGGTCACGTGTGGCGTTTTTATTTATCTGGAAAAGTTTTATTTAATGGAAATTAAATTATACATCATATAACAAAATCGTGTCCAAATATGTAAACCGATATACATCATATAACCAAATCTTTAAACCAAACCGACCGTAAAACCGAACCGATGTATCAGGGGTTCGGTTCTTGTTAAATTCCAATTCCCCTTAACCGAACCTAAACCGAACCTTAGATCGATTCGCTGGTCTGCGGCAAAATTGGCCTAAACGCATTTCATTTTCGTTTCCCTTTCTATCTTTCCCCTCTTCTTCAAACCCTAGCATTTCGACGATGAGGGGTCTGATCTCCGGCGCGAAGAGGTTATGGACTCCATTGTCGATGGCCACGAATGCGACAGCAACTGCGAGAAGAAGCTACAGTCTGATTCCGATGGTCATAGAGCATTCTTCGCGAGGAGAGAGAGCCTACGATATCTTCTCTCGGCTGCTCAAGGAGCGTATAATATGCATTAATGGTCCCATCAACGACGATACGTCTCACGTTGTCGTCGCTCAGCTTCTCTTCCTCGAGTCGGAGAACCCTTCTAAGCCGATCTATATGTACCTTAATTCACCCGGTGGCCATGTCACCGCAGGTACGCTTTCTTGACCATTTTTATAACAAATTTCAGTTTTTAGTGGATTTTGGTTGTTTTATAGGGGAATTTTTCCATGGGTTTGATGATTTCGCTGTTAGGTTTAGTCTGTGATCTGGGTAGGGTGGTTTGATATCTGATTGTTAATGCCGTGAACTTTGTTTCCTTAGGGTGTGTCTATTCTAGTGTTTTTGTGTGCGTTGCAAATTAGGTAACTCGACTGGGAATTGAATGTTCAGTGTTGTAGGCTTTGTTTTCTTAGGGGGTGTTGTTGATTTGGAGTTTGATTTGGTCTGTTTCATGGGTTTCTCAGTTTGAGATTTGACTGTTGAATGCACTGGAATTCGTTTTCAAAGGTTGGTGTGGTTTAACCCCATGTAGGTTTTGCTCTGAATCTTATTGTTTGTCCTTCTATTTGTTTACTCATGTTTTAAGATGTAGTATTTCTAGAGAGTTCAATAGTGATGGTGGCGGTGGAATCATTTATTGAGAAACAATTGCTGGAATACATGATAGTTGCCTTTTATGATGTAATTTATATTTTTTTGCGTGAAATATTCGCCAGTTTTTCCTCATTTCTGGTAATATGGATATGTCTGCCCATGCTTCCGAGTCTTTGGGTCGTGGCAAGTGGTGTGTTTCTCACAATTGATGCGATATTTGTTAACTGAGATCACATGTTTGGTGATCCATTTGTATATGTATCTTCTTTGCAGGGCTTGCTATTTATGACACTATGCAGTACATTCAGTCCCCAATAAGCACCATTTGTTTGGGTCAGGCTGCATCCATGGCTTCTCTCCTCTTGGCAGCAGGTGCCAAGGGGCAGAGACGGGCTCTCCCAAATGCAACCATTATGATTCATCAGCCTTCAGGAGGATATAGTGGGCAGGCTAAGGATATGACGATTCACACTAAGCAGATTGTTCGAGTGTGGGAGGCATTAAATGAATTGTATGTAAAGCACACAGGGCAATCCCTAGAGGTTATTCAGAAGAATATGGATAGGGATTATTTCATGACTCCTGAAGAGGCAAAGGCTTTTGGAATAATCGATGAAGTAATTGATAAAAGACCAATGGAGTTAGTGAGGGACGCTGTTGCAAATGAGAGCAAAGACAAAAGTTCAAGTTAGGCAGACATGGTAATCCTAGTAATAAAGTTTCTTCCTTTCTTTTACCAGTTTTGCTTCTTCAATGGATAGTGTTGTGCTTTGCGGGTAATAATCTCTCAGACTGCTTTTCCTCATATGATCCTTGGTTCTATCTTTCAAACATTCGTTTTCCCGGCTTGGGAAAGGATCCAATCTCGACTTAAGCAAATGAATAACTTGATTTATGTTCCGAAAAACTAGGAATTATGTCCTTTATGTAGTGTTCGTGGCATATGTCTCAAAGGGGTCTTGTTGGGTGAATGTAATGTAATGGTTGAGCATGACCGCCGCCATTCTTGCTTCTGTCGCGGAGGAGGGAAGGGAAGGTCAGTCATCATATGGCCAAAAGATGTATGGCTTCTCCTATTTGATTACTGCTGTTGATGCTTGACTTTGTTATTCTGTGTCTCTTTGAAGAGTATTTTCCTTGGGAATGAGATAAAAGTGTCTTTTTGATGTTTAATTATCTAAGTGAACAAGGATTAAGCTTAATGTAATCACTCATTTAAATATCTTTGGTGAGAATGAATTATGTATTTTGTGCTATAGGACGTTTATTACTATGTTATTTGGGGTATTTATTTAACTAATTCAAGTGTTTCGCGACAGTGTATACAATATTTTTATACTTGCATGTTATGACGTAGTAATTACGACTATATTATGATTAAATTGCGAGTATAGTTTGCAATATAGTAATTGCCATGTGATTGTGTTACGGATCATACGATCTTATTGGTCGTATTTTCATAATTATGATTAATTTTATTAAATTTTATAAGCGTATCTATACGAATTATAATAAATTGTTTTAATTAAATTTTGTAGTTATAATTATAATTAATTGTTATTTGTAGGTGTGCTGTGTATGTGATTTGTTTATTTTAATGATATATATTATTGAAAAAGAAAGGATATGATATGTGTTGTTTCAGGTATTATATTGGATATGATATTCTGCAAAGAAGGAAATAATTGTTCCTCTAAAATATAAATATTGTTGGGTGGGAATTTGGAGATAGATAAATAGGGTTGGGCAAAACGCCGACAACAGTAACCTGTTTTATCTGTGACGCGCTCCTAAACTTCTCCGTAGATTTTCACCCTTTTGCCCTAAAGCCCATCTCCCTACCGCCTCAAATTCTCTCTATCTCTCTCTGGATCAGTTTCGCTCTCGCCGTGTCGCCCGTGGCGTGATGCCGTACCGTCTCTGTCGCCTGTACCTCGATCGAAGTGTTTTTTCCGGTGGTAATCTCATTGGAGGAGTCTGTCGCTTCTCGTGATTGGATTGGATTGGATTGGGCTATAGTGGTCGGAGTTTCCTATTTCGTGATTGTAAAACAACAATTTAGGGTTTTCAGAAGGTTCCGCCTATGGCTCCTGGGCGTAAAAGAGGAGCGAATAAGGCTACGGCCAAGGGACAGTTGAGCTTGGGCGATCTGGTCCTCGCAAAAGTCAAAGGTTTTCCTGCTTGGCCTGCTAAGGTGCGTGCTTTCTCTCTTCATTCGCTTGCCTTATCGTCGACTCCAGGCCTTTGATTACCGAACATGATATTTTCCGATCAGTGCCTTGTTTGTCATTTCTCTCTACGTTCCTTAGCTTTTCTAGCCGCATTACCATCTAGTCACAAGTGTGTAGTCCATGTATTCTTGGGTTTATGGTTTAAAATTTAGCTATTCACAGGGTATTTGGATTTTGCTTCCAGAAGGTTTATATACTTCTGTTTTAGTTTAGTTTCTGTCGATGCAAATGCTTTCTCAGAGCATTAGATTGTGGGAATGTTCTTTGTTTGTATATTATTTCAATCGTATTTTGGATTTGAATGGCTTCTCTTTTTTTGCTTGAATGCTTTCTGTGCTTTTTCTGTAAGTTACTTGATTAAGGCATTGTAGACTGTTATGAAACTTATCTTTTTCTTTTGTTAAAATTAAGTCAGTATTTGGCTGATCTCTCATGTTATATGGTCGGTAATTCATGGTTGAATTAGGAACTATGTATCTGCTTTTGTAAGTTTTATTTTGAAAATAAAAGCGTATTAATTTGTAAGTGCTGGTGAGATCTGATGGCTATCTTTCAGTCTTTATTTCCAGTCCTTGTGTGCAATGAGTGCTATGTGTAGGTATTTATGCCTAGTTTCTCCGTTTAGGTAGATCGAGTTGCCATGGATATCTGGATGTAGCACATTTAGAAAGATACAATTCTTTTATAACAAGGATGAACACATGTAGTTTCATTAGTATTATGAGTATTCTTATATTTCTTTCTGTATCCCTTTTGTTGCATTGCTTGTAGAGCATTATTGTAAAAGAAGTTATTTGATATAGAGTTTCAACCTTTTGCGAACTTTTTCATGGCTATGAAAGGATATTGCTGGAAAATTTTAAAAACGGATCCTCCAAAGCATTTTTCATGCCATGATTAACATAATTTCTAATTAAGCTTTATGGTTCTTATGCAATCTTTTGACCCTTAACTATATTCTTCTTTCTTTTCTTTTCTGCTATGTTTAAGTTGCATGGTTGTTCTTTTTAATATGTCTTTGATTCACTTAGTATATCTGGTGAAGTTATTGGTTTTAAGTTTCAGATAAGCCGGCCTGAAGATTGGGATCGTGCTCCAGACCCAAAGAAATACTTTGTTCAGTTCTTTGGAACCCAGGAAATGTAAGCGTGGCTCTTGTATGCTCACTGGTTGGTTGTTAATGGATTGATGTTTATCCTCAATATTTGGCTATTCTATGTCAGACGAGGTTTATGCGTTTACCTTTAGTGGGGTAAGCTGCTTCTGGATATATCATAACATGAATTAGGTAGTTCCAATGACACAATTCACTCTTTTAGATGGACAGTTTGCGTCCTCTTTCCATCTGCAAATTTGTTTCTTGCCCGACTTATTATCCTGATGATACATTTATCAGGTTTTTTATTCATGTTTTTCTTTCTGACACATTTTTTGAATTTGGTTTTGTTTTCTTAACATTCATCGCTAACCATCTTCCTTTACTGCAGAGCTTTTGTTGCTCCACCTGATATTCAAGCCTTCACTAGTGAGGCAAAGAATAAATTATTAGCAAGATGTCAAGGAAAAACAGTCAGGTTCTTCGCACAAGCTGTAAAAGAAATATGTGCGGCATTTGAAGAGTCGCTGAATCACAACTTAAATGCTTCAGTTGATGAGGTTGTAACTGTTGTGGGTGGCCTTGAGGCTCCTTCTCTGGATGCTGTTGATACTGATGTTACAAAAGCAGAGTTAGCTGATGAAATTGATGATAAAGAAGCTGGGAATGATACAAATGATGATATCGATTCTGAGCTGAGAGTACAATGGTAAGAGAGATTCATCTTCAGTTTTGGGATCAAAGAATAAAACATCCTCCTTGAATAGTGATCCCATGGTTATGAAGAAAGAAGATTGTGATGTTAAAACTGATGGGCTAGCTTGCATCAAGCTTCCTGGTAGTGCCCAGAAGAGTCTGGATAATGGACAGAAAATAAAGAAGATTTCAGGTAGCTTGGATAAAAGACGTGCAGATGCAATCTCCAGAGAGAAAAGCACTAGCATGCGCGTGCCTGATGGTCGTGCTGCTAGTGAAATTTCCCTCCGTGATCCTAGTAGGAAGCTGAAGGACACTAAAAGGGGAAGAGATGGCAGTGGTAAAAAAGGATCCTCCGAAGGTGGTATGGTTTCGGATTCCAACATCGAAAGTGCCAAAAATGGTAAAGACTTCCCGAAAGAAATACGAAGTCCTAAAGTCTCTGGTGCTAAGCATGACTTGGTGCCTCACTCTAAGGGTGGGATATCTGGCAAGAAAAAGAGGCCTCACAGTGAATTACAAAGGCCTGAATTAGGAACAGATGAAAGCTCACATTCTTTTAAAAGGCCACGACATGAAGATGTGATTGATTCAAGAAATTTTAGGAGAAATTATCATCTTGATGTTGATCAGGACAAAGTTGAAGAATCTGGTTCTGCTGGGGCTCTATCTGATTCGAAGCGCGAGATTGTTTTAGGATTAAGTGCTCGAAATGGAAATGCTCAATATGGGAAAGAAGTAGTTGCTTACACAAAGCGCCGTAGACAGACTTTGGAGCATATTAGTGGTTCTTCTGTTTGTGCATCTCGGGATAAAGAGGGAAAAGGTGGTCCAGAACAAATGGATGATTTGTCTTCTTTTATCAGCGATAAGGTTTCAGCTCCTCCAGCTTCTCAGTTGCCGAAGAAACGAAGAGCTGTTTGCATCTATGATGAAGATGATGATGAAGATCCTAAGACTCCAGTACATGGAGTACATGCCAATATTCCCAAAGCAATGTCAGTTCCGGCTGATCATCCCAAAAGTGCTGATGCCTGTCACGGTGCCTCTATCAAAGCTAAGCTATATGCTCGGTTGACTGGCGTAAAAAATGCTGAACCAAGGAAATCACCTCAAGGGAAACATAATGAGGCTGTCTTCCCTACTCAACCAGAAAGTGTGGAGAGCCTTTCTGACAGCTTGTCTACTGGAAATCTAGCTAATAAGTTGCCTCCAAAGGATGCCAATAATATTTTGAGATCTCCAAATAGTTCTCCTCAGCCTGTTTCGGCTAACAAACAGGTTGCAGGACAAAATAAATCTGCAAAACCCTCTGCTAAGGTTTCTGTTGCTGGAATGCAAAAGAAGGCTCAAGGTGATCCTCATAAGGATGCAGGTGTGGCTTCTGATAAAGTGAACTCCTCTCAATCCCAGATGGCAAGTCAGAGAAATCAATCAGCTCCTTCTGGGGAAAGATCGAGAGCTGCTGCAAAAAGTGTGCTGCGCTTGAGTGATGCCGGTGTTTCAAGAGACACTTCTGTGGACGTGTATGATATTGTAATCATCTTTGTCATATATGCGACCTTTTTCATTTTATGCTTATTACTTTTTTCTTTTTTCTGGTTGTAGTTTTCAAACTAGTCGTGAAAATAGAAGTACTCCGTTGATCAGAGCTAGGAGTCCAGATACTGCTACATCTATGAAGGATCTAATTGCAGCGGCCCAGGCAAAAAGGAAACAAGCACATTTGCAAAACTCGATTTTTGTAAATCTGAACCCTGGTTTCTTCAGCATCAGTGATGCGCAGACAAGTCGTCAGAGCCCGTTCGTTGTTCAAAATGTTGCATCTTCTGCTGGCAATGCCATTCAACCGGACTCTGAGGGCTACTTGCATAAAGTTTCTCCGAAGGTTCATGGTAATCAGCTGTCATCAAAAAATCAGGTTGAGACGGTAGAAATTGAAGAGAGAAGAGTTAGTTCTGGGCACAGGTCAGTTGGAGGTTCTCTTAGTGGTGGCACTGAGGCAGCTGTTTCTCGGGATGCTTTTGAGGGAATGATAGAGACTTTATCAAGAACTAAGGAAAGTATTGGACGTGCAACACGCCTGGCAATTGATTGTGCCAAATATGGGATCGCGGGTGAGGTAAGCTGAATTAAATTCTCATTTTTGCACTAGTCAGATATTGGCTGATTGCTTAGTAGAGGTAAATTTGCATTTTTTTTGTAGGTTGTGGAACTTCTTATAAGGAAGTTGGAAAGTGAGCCTAGTTTCCATCGTAAAGTGGATTTGTTCTTTCTTGTTGATTCAATCACTCAGTGTTCGCACAACCAAAAAGGTGAGTTGTTCCTGTGATATGCTTATGTCCGTTGTCTATTTGCAGTGAGCATTTAAATCTCTTCAATGGGCATGACCTTTTTTATGTGGTTAATCCTCTGTGATGCTCTCATGGTCGTCTTTCTGTCGAAGAGTGTACTTGGATTATTTTCTTATTTCTGACTAAGAAACTAAATTTTATCCCTGATGTATGTGAAACGTTTTTCAGGTATAGCAGGTGCTTCATACATTCCTACTGTGCAAGCCGCATTGCCACGTCTTTTAGGTGCTGCTGCTCCTCCAGGAACTGGCGCTAGGGAAAATCGTCGTCAATGTCTTAAGGTTCTTCTACTTTTTGTTTGTATCGAGGAAATTCTCATATAAGTTGGCCTTGATGATTGATCACTCCCTCTTACTAGGTTCTGCGATTGTGGCTTGAGAGGAAAATTTTTCCCGATTCTCTTCTGCATCGTTACATTGATGATATTGGAGCGTCTGGTGATGATGCAACTGTTGGTTTTGCCCTTAGACGCCCTTCTAGGTCTGAGCGGGCTGTAGATGACCCCATAAGGGAAATGGAAGGCATGCTTGTCGATGAGTATGGCAGGTATGCTTTGCGCTTATTATGCTGTGTTTGCTTTGCAGGTTTAAATTCTTGTTATCGATGCGAGTAGCCAAGTGGTGAATTATATGTTATGGAAGGTTTTTTTAAAATGTCATGTTGCGCATCTCACCTAGTGTTTATGAACTTATATGCTGTTAACGGTTTTTCTGCAGCAATGCGAGCTTTCAGTTGCCTGGTTTCTTCTCTTCTCGGACATTTGAAGATGATGAAGAAGATGAGGATCTTCCAAGCACATCAGGGAAAGGTAAAAATGCATCTTTGGTGGAACCTGTCCAACCTGTAGGAGAGCTAGAAATGCGGGATACTCCTAATGATAGACGCCACTGCATCTTGGAGGATGTAGATGGTGAGCTTGAAATGGAAGACGTGTCTTGTCTCCCTAAAGATGAAATCCCTTCGTCTGTCTGTGAGACTGAAATAAAAGAGCAACCATTGGATGTTTGGGAACCTGCTGATACGAGTTCAACTGAGCTACCTGTGCTTCCAGAGGGTTCTCCTCCGTTGCCTCATGAGTCGCCTCCATCACCTCCTCCTCTGCCTCCTTCTCCCCCGCCTCCTTCTCCTCCTCCACCCCCATCATCTCCGCCACCACCTCCACCTCCTCCACCGCTACCTCACCCAGTGCAGATGTCACCTCCACCTCCTCCCCCGCTACCTCACCCAGCGCAGATGTCACCTCCACCTCCTCCACCGCTACCTCACCCAGCGCAGATGTCACCTCCACCTCCACCTCCTCCACCGCTACCTCCCCCAGCACAGATGCCATCTGCACCTCCTCCACCTCCACCACCACCACCACCTCCTCCTCCTCCTCCCCCGCTGCATGCACCTGCGCAATCTTTAGTTACACAAGCATTATTAATAACTCAACCATCCATTACCAGTCATCCTCCCTTACAACATCAACAGGGATTCCCTCCCCCATCATTTCCATTACCGCAGCAATCATATCAAGCATCGGTGCAGCGGGACCACAGTAGCATCACCAGCGTAAGCCTTCTGATTTCTTCTATTTTATGATACTATTTCTGTTTTGCTCAGTTAAGTGATCTGAGGTCATTATTAATATGTATGGATAGACTCATGGGCGTTATGTGCAGGGTAATCAAATTATTCAAATGACTGGAAATGCTTCACATGGGACTCTTGTGGAGGGGGCTACAAAAGCTGAGTTTTTCGTGCAGCAGTCACCTTGTTTTGCTCCAGCAGGAAGTTCCAGGGAACCTTCATCATTTAATTCCTCTAGGCAATTAGAATACGGAAACAAAGAAATGTTTTTCAATCCTGAAGCTTCTTCACAGAGCCAACGATTTCAACCAGTATCTACCCCTTTTGCTCGAAGACCAATGGTTAGGAAGCTGCCTCCAGCACCATCCAATCATTTTCCAATTCCAAGTCATGGTGTTCAATCACAACCCCAGCACTCCTTTCCTCATCCGTACCCCTTCCCATCCCAACCTGATGATGGGAGGAGGTATATAAATGAGGAAACATGGAGGATGCCGCCAGGTGGGCATGGTGCAGATAATCAGAATGGACCATGGATAAGTGGTAGAAATCCACTTCCAGGCCCTCCTAGAGTTGCAGATGGTATGTAGGTGCTTGAGATCTTGAGATACTTTTATCTATTTAATGTATGTTCTTTTCAAACGCCAACAAGTAAGCTTGAGTTTTGTAATTTGGCTGTGGAAGTTTCTTGAGCGTTTGTGTTATGGCTCCATTATTATGTGAGGTTAATATTCTTGCTTGTAATTGGGCAGGTTTCTTTCGGCCACCTCTTGAGAGGCCACCTTCAGGGACTATGGGATATCAGCTTTCTGTTGCTAATAGTACACAAGGTGAGACTATTATAAATCAATGCTTGTCTTCTTATCTGGTCAGCGATGCAGCTCTGTTACAGAATCACTTTGCTTTACCTGCAATCTTTAATGTCTTAATTTATGCAATCCTAGGTCATTCTGCTCCCCAGATGCTGCCATCTCGGCCAGACTTGCCTCCTATGAATTGTTGGAGGCCACCTTGACAAGAAGGTAAAATTTCATTGTTACGTCTCAACTAGTAATCACTAATCTGTTCCATCATCATGGTTGGTTCTTCCCTTGACGAGTTATTTATAAATGATCTTTTTATCAGCGTTATCATCAAAGTTCCAGTTAGACTTTCCTTTTCCATTCGGATATATCCACTTCAGAGACTCCACGAAGCTGCTGCAATGCTTGCCAGGATACTGTATATTGTAATTTTTCCTGACAAATGTATCACCGGATCATATTCTTCACAGTATAGCTCCTTGTTTCTAACTTGGTTAGTACTTCTATTCCTCCTGTAATTATGCCAACTATACTGTGTTATGTTGTCAACAGCATTTTTTTTTTGGTTAAATAAATTTGAGCTTTTAAGTCCAAAATAGCTGTGTGACCAAAGGAAGACTGAAAATATGTTAAGCTGCTATCTTAAGAATAAAACTTGTTTGGTTTTTGCGATCTTTGATCCTTTTGGAATTAAGATGGCATCATAAAGAAGGCACTATCAAGAGTGTAGTTTTCACAGTCAGGTAGGAACTCTGTTATTCAAGATAGGTTGAATAGTGAAGCAATGAAATGTGGAGTATTTAGCACCAGCTGGAACTTGCTCTATAATGGATCCCTGGAATTAAAAACGTATTGCTTAGTTGGTGGTTTATTTAGGCCTCTTCACCAATATTTGGTTCCTACCCAAGAACTCCTACGTTAAGACTTCTTTACTTGTGCTCGAGAATTATCTTATCTTGTCTTTTTGTTTTTCTTTTCAAGTATCTCTCTTCTCTTCTGGGTATAACCCAGGTCACCCTGCCTTTTAGCAGGGATATGAAGCATACCTTTCTAAACAATTGCAACACCGTTCAGTCAGTTTTACGAGAATCTCCATGTAGCTATCTTGTGCACTGCTGATCTGAAGAAGTTTGTTGAGGACATGAGGTATTGATTCCTCCTGTTTGGTTGCTTGAAAATTTATGGAGGCTACCATGTCTTTTGACTGCTAACTGAATCTATAAGGTACCAATCCACACAATGTTTGTGCAAATGTTTGCTGAGGAACTTTTGTGAGTGCTTAATGGTGTTTGCAAAGGAATCTTTTTTACTTTTATTGTATAAGTACAAACTGAGATTTTGGAAGAAAGAAATTCGGTCTATTTCTATTGCATTGTTTATTGTGAAGACATGAACTCTCTGTCTGGAGCATGGATTCAAACTTACTCGGCTGGCACATCTGTGCATAATTGGGTCTTTAAGTTTATGCTGAATTCATACAAAGTAGAAAACAAGAATCGTTTGGCATATGCTAGAGATTGCATTGCATGATTGTCTTTTCAGTTCCAAGTACAGACTTGTGTAAGTTGTCAGGCGGTTAGTATCCATGTAAGTGTCTGCTGTTCTTAGATTGGACAAGGTATTTTTGACCGTCTTCAGCTTTCTAAAGTGACTCTTATCTTTAGTTAACCCAAGTGACCTCCTAATGAATTGAGGACTATGTGTATATATACATATAATGTTAAGAGTCTTCTTTAAAGTTTTTCAGTCTCTTTTTCGAATACAGGATCACTTTGCTTATGTGCCCATACATGGACACATGTCTGTGTACATACATACATATGCATGTAGACATGCATATGTTATGGATTTTGTGTTCCAATCACTTTGACCCATATGGAATTGTCACATAAAATCCCTTCTCGTATGCAACCAAATGATGTTTATTTTAATGCATTGTTTATCTTGTTCAATGTATTACCCCCTCTACTCTTCCTGGTTGAGACTTCAGACGAACACTTGCTTATCCTGTTGGGTGGTAATGTCTTGTCTACAACAACAGAGTCTTCGTATATTTCATGCTTGAGAACATAGTTTCAGCAATACAAGCTCTGAAATGCGAAACTTCAAGGCATGCACAGAAACTTATATTTGGTTGTCCTGGAAAAATCTTGGAATTAGACAAAGAAGTAATTCTGTATAAAAAAAAGTAGGGCTTTGTGTTTTAAGTCTGCGCAGAGAGAGAGAGGGAAGATAGCTTTTATTCATAATATCCAGTTTCAGAATGTAGATAGGATTGAGTAGACTAGATTTCCTTATGGGCGTGATAACTGTTGTTGCTTGCGAGTGAAAGAATCTGTCACTTCTACAATTTTGAGAGAATAGGATATAAGTCTGTGATCACCTATGTTTTGTTGCTCAGAACTTTGTTTCAGCTGAGAGAATGTGTGTAATCTGTGGCCATTAATGTTTTGTTGCTCAGATCTTCTTTGTTTCAGCTGAGAATGTGTTTCAAGAACCTTTATCCACATAAAAAAAGGAATTTACATCTGCAGATGGTGGAGTTATAGGATGGCATGAGGCTTTTTATCTGCATGTTATCATCTTAATCCATTCTTTTGCTGGTATGTAAAACTGATACCATTGATGATTGTACTTTTGTGCAAACCACACCAGGGAGTCCTTTAACTCTTCTCAAGTTGTGGGCATTATGCTTTGATTTGCTGAGAACTTGCTCTTAGGTACTGTCGAAACAATTGCAGCATCAAAGTTAGCTTCTTGATCCACGTTCAGTTGCCTGTTTCTCGTGTAGTTCATGCTCATTTCTTAACTTGAATCACAAAAAGCATGCTTATTCGTCTTTGCTGTAAGTTAATGATGTCTTGCTACAGGCTTTGGTATATTGCTGAACCTGGAATGCTCTGTGATCATCGACTTCCATGACGGGTGTGTACGGATGGACTACCTCAAAGCATCCTACTCCCATCAATCATCTTTGAATTCTAAAGGTAGACATGCTTTTGCATGAATCCTTCTTCTTTACATATATCCATGAGTTGCCTGTTTATAAGGGATGATGAGAATTTTTATAAACATGGTCATGTCCATAGTTGAGATCTCATCATTTGGTTTCCTAGAGGTTTTAAATAGATGGGTATTTTGGAACCTTGTTTCTTCTGCTCTGAGGATGACAGAGAGGAAGCATTTTCTTTGAATCATTAATCATTTCATGATTCAGAAGCATGTGTTCTTCAATGGCACATCAAATACGATATCTTTGAGTTTCTCATCCTGAGTTCGTTTTCGTGGCAAAGCGAGTATTAGTCACCATTTGATATTGATTTCTCTATTAGGTAACCCTCATGGCCTTATCAAGATACCGAGTGTAAGCAGAGCTAAATCGGTCAAAGTCGTGGCCTCATGGCATGGAAACAAAACAGGGTTTTAAGTTGTGGGGACTTCCGCAGTAGTTTTTGAGGGCTCGTTTTGGATCTTCAGCTCTTTGTACATTTTTCTCTTTGTTTAACATTAGAAAAGCTGTCATGATTTTTGGATTTTCCAAATTGTTTGTTAATTATCGAAAATTTTGTTTTTTTTATCAGAGATTAGTAGGGAATTTTCTAAAATACTAAAAACAAAACTTATAAATATCATAATATTAAAAATTATATGAAAATAATATAATATTATTAGTGATTTATGTATGTATAATATATATATATATATATATATGATGTGTATGCATTAATGATACATTAGTATATATATATATATATGTATGTGTAAAGTAGTACTTAATTTGATAATATATATAAATTATAATATAATAAAAAATAATATATAATAAATTGTATAAAAATAAATAAAAATATTATCACACGAGAGAATAATAAAAGAGAAAATATTTGCTTTTGCAATTTGTAATTTTTTTGAGTTCACAATATAGAGAAAAAATGTCTATTTATAGAAAAAAAATATCAATTTGTAAGAATAAAAAAGATATAGTTGGACCACCAATTTAGATATGTTTTAACATTCCTCTTTAAATGTATATTGATTGTCTAGGTAAAAGTTTTATTATGAAAAAATCTTTTAGGATAGAAAAAAGAGTGCAGTCATAAAAACTCTCACTTGATTTGTCAACCCTTTGTTTTTTCACAAGTTTTGAAGGTGATACATCCCGATATTTTGAATGTATTTTCGCAATGTTGAAGTAGGGAGCGCCTTTGTGAATAAGTCGGCTACATTTTTACATGATCAGATGTATTGAACATCAACTTCTTTCTTCTTCTCGAGCTTTTGAGTACACGTGACCAATTTTGGAGGGATATGTTTGGTTGTCACTTTTGATATATTATTCCTTTGTTTGAGCAATACATGCGACATTATCTTCATATAGTATCATTGGGTTGATATTAGTTGATAATCCACATGTCTCTTGTATGTGTCAAGTTAAAGCTCTGAGCCACACACATTCTATACCTGATTCATGAAATGTTTCTTCAGCACGATTTGAAGATGTTGCATGTGATGCCCGAAATATAAGGGAAGTCGGTATCACCGACTCCCTTATACATATTTACATATATATAATTAATTATTATTAGGGTTAAAAATTAAAAGAAACAAGGGAAGAGGGCAGCCACACGATTTCTAAAAGAGAGAGAGAGAGATTTGCCGAGAGGAAGAAAAAGGGAAGAAGAGAGAAGAAAAAAATAGGAGGAAGAAGAAATTGGAGAAGGATCTTCAATTTTCATCGCGTTCTTCGTGGGTGGATTCTAATCGCGATTGTGGTAAATCTCTAAATAATTCGTTGTGATTATTCACTTAATTCGAATGTTTATATTATGGAAATTCATGGAATTTAACGGATCTATAATAGGGAAAAATTGGTCGGTGTTGTTGCTAGCAATATTAGCCAGAATCGTCAAATCGTCGGGAAGCTAAGGTGATGATTTTCTCCACCCTAATTT
>CM071860.1:4200406-4216874 GCA_036759665.1 Gynandropsis gynandra
TGCGACCAAGTGTTGGGGTCGGAGAACGTCGATCTTTGGATTCGGTGTTTCAACCGAGTAAATATGTTGTTAGTGTGCTCGATCGGGTGGTTTCACACTCGAACCTTCGGAAGAAGACGTGTGCGAGCGCGTTGGTGAGAGTTGTCACGTGAGGAGTATCAGATCGATGACACTAGTATTGCGACACTTGGATCTGGGCCGGCGTCATACCGTGTTGGGGTTGTGGTAACCTTTCGAGCGACGGAGCGCTGTAGTGTACTGATAGCTGGGGTACGTTGTGACCTTGCGAGATTTTCAGTGTGTACTGATAGCTGGGGTACGTTGTGACCTTGCGAGATTTTCGTAGTGTAAATTTGCGAGATTTTCAGTGTCGAGTACTGATTGCTGGGGTACGTTGTGACCTTGCGAGATTTTCAGTGTAGTGTACTGATAGTTGGGGTACGTTGTGACCTTGCGAGATTTTTAGTGTGTACTGAGAGCTGGGATACGTTGAGACCTTGCGAGATTTTCAGTGTAGTGTACTGATAGCTGGGGTACGTTGTGACCTTACGAGATTTTCAGTGTGTTGGGGTCCTTTGGACTTTGCGAGCGTCTGCCCGAGCTAGAGTCATGTGGACTCTATGCGTTATGATCCAGTGTGGTACTAGTCTTAGATTTTGGATACTCAGTCGGGTTTGGGTAGAGTGATTTGTATATCTTTAGTTTAGACTTTGGGTATATGTTATTTTTTTTATATTCAGTTCGAGTAGGAGAATACGTGGTACAGAGTACGTACACGTATTGATCTCACTGAGTGCGTATTTCGTATTCACCCTATTTGTGGACTGTCGTGGATGGACATGATATGACGAGGAGAAAAAGTAATGAGGTTGAGCAGCAACACGAAGGCTCACAGCGGACTGATGGAAGAGGCGTGCACGAGGTCTCGATGAGTTTTATTTTGCATTTCGTATTTATTATTTCATTTACGTGACTCTGGTCTTTACGTATTTGTTTTGACTATTTGGTCCGGACCATTCTTATTTCGGAATAAATCATTTATATTTTGTTTTATAAATGCGTTTGAGCGATGACACGTGTAACCACCTCTTGGAGGTGATGGTGGACACTCCTAGTCCCGAGGTTGTTCCGGGATGGGGGTGTTACATTGCAACTAGTGTTTGTTTCTGTGAACGTCATGATACCGATGTGCCTCCAATTGTGAAGAACATATCTTGTTTGTGATCTTTATGAGGATCTGATAAATAAACCTGCACCTGCAAAAACCAATCAACTCACGATTGGAATTTCTAGGATAAAATAATTCTAAATCAATCGTTTCTTGTAAATATCGAAAGATATATTTAATCCTTGCCCAATGACAACATGTAGAGGATGAACTATATCGTGACAAGAGATTAGTAAGAAGTGCTATATCAGGACGTGTGCAATTTACTAGATACAAGATAGCCGCTATTGCACTCATATATGGTACTTATGCTCAAGTATATCTTCATTTTCTTCAAAAAGACGAAATGGATCCTTTTCAACATTTAAAGATCTACATATCATTGGAGTGTTTAATGGATTTGCTCTATCCATGTTAAAACGTTTTAATACTCTTTGTATAATTCAATTGATGTACGAATCTACCATTCTTTAGATGATCTATTTGTAAACCAAGACAAAACTTTGTTTTTCCATGTTCTTTCATTTCAAATTCATCTTTCAGATAGTTTCGAGTATTTTCAATCTTCTTTGAGGTCTCAATTATATTCAAATCATCAACATAAACATGTATAATCACAAATCCACTTATTGCGTAGTTAATGGAAATCTCAGTGTCCTTATAATCTTTTCATCGTAGATATAGTTAATGGAAATCTCATTGTTCTTTGTATATTCATTATTATTTTCATGATTTTCATTCTGAAGATCATCTTCCTCGTTTATTTCTTTTTGGACGTTCTCTATGATCTGAGAATCATAATCATTATCAAACTTCTTTCTCTTTCGAGGATTTTTATCTTTAGAACCAAGTGGTCGTCCACACTTCAAGCGTGTTGTAGACTCATTTTAAATTCTTTCACTCGCATGCCCTTTTGGTATTTCTATACGAGCAGGTGTATTTATAGTCGGTACAAATGATTTTGTAACCCGAGTTGTATCATTGAACCCATCTGGAAGTCGATTTGCAAATGTATTATCTTTTGTACTTCTATATTACATTGTTTTGTAGGAGGATCAAGATATAACAATGATTGTGTTTTCCATGTTAGATCTTGTGAGGCTTATTTTATTCCTCCTCCTAACGGTGGAAATTCATTCTCAATAAAATGATAATGAGGAAAATGAGCTGTGAATACATCATCCGTTTGTGGTTCAAGATATCTAATGATAGATGATGAATTATATCTAACATAAATTCCCAATTTGCATTGTGGACCCATTTTTATCCGTAGCAGTGGAGCAATCGGAACATATATTGCACAACCAAATACTCGTAGATGAGATTATTTGGTTCTTGGCCATTTGATAATTTCAATGGAGAATATTTATGATAAAATTTTGGCCTTATTTGATTCAGCGCTGCAACATGTAAAATGGTATGTCCCCAAGCAGAAATTGGAAGTTTCATTTTCATAAATAATGGTTAGGTAATAAGTTGGAGACGTTCAATGATTCTGCCATACCATTTTGTGTATGAACATGTGGTATAGGAATCGATGTACAAAGTCATTGAAAGCTTGAGAAGTTAATTCACCAACGTTGCCAAGCCTCATATTCTGAATAGGGTGATTGGGGAACTGAACTCGTAATTTTGTTATTTAAGCAAGAAATCTCACAAATGCAAAATTACGGGTTGATAATAGACAAATGTGTGACCACCACTACAAAAAACATGTGATTTCCAACGGACATACCCGTTGAAAATCGCCTAAAATCCGTTGCAATGACCGTTTCCCAACGAACGACAATGGATCTGCAACCGTTGGGAATCGATTGTTACAAATCGATATTCGTTGCAATTACCAACGGTGTTACAACGGATATTATCCGTTGAAACATTGTAACGGATACGCAACGGATAACTCCGTTGGGAATGTGTAACGGATACCCGTTACAAAAAAATGTGCAGAATGCCAGTTACAAGTCTGCTACGAATGCCTTTGTAAAATTGTAACGCATGTCCGTTAAAAGTTTACAACAGATGCCCGTTGCAAAATTGTAACGGATGTCCGTTACCAATTTGTAACGGATATCCATTGCCAATTTGTAACGGATATCCGTTGCCATCCCGTTGGGAAAAAATGAGCGGGAATTGAAATTTTGCAACAGACATCTGTTACGAATTGGCGGGAAACGGCAACACGCATCCGTTACCATTTGGCGAGAAATTTCTTTTCCAACAGATGCACGTTAGAATTTGCAACGGACATCCGTTGGCATTTTTTAAGACAATTAAAAAAAATAAAATTTTAAAAATAAAAACATATTGCAAATAACCTTAAATTAATATAATAAAATTTCTTACAAAAAAATAAAACCTAAAACTATTATATTTTATCTAAATATGCGGGGTCGATGTCATCCCTATGGTCACCAGCACCTCGTGAAGGCGTTGCATCCGAATCGATATCTGGTTCTTCATCCATGTGCTGCATTTGTGATCGAGTTTCTTGAAGTTGGATTCGAGTTTCTCGAAGTTGTGCTTCGAGATCCTCGATACGCCGTTGTTGCGTGTACCTCTCTTGGACCACGAGAGGTATCGTCATGGCGTCCTCGATGATATCCTTTTGCAGTGTACTGAGACCGTATAGACGCCCCTTATACGGTCTAACTGACTACAAAACAAGAAAATTAGAGTTAGAATTGTTAGAAAATATTTTATTACTAGTCAAAATACAAATAATAAATGTTTACCTCCAAATAAATTTTATCCATTTGTAAAGGATTGAGCTCATCGAGAGTTGAACCGCAAGCTTGTGATTCCTGTGTGATCTTATCCATCACAACTTTCACGGTTCTTTCTGCTCGAGGGTCGATGAGTTCAGGTTCGTCGCTGTCTTCTCCGACAATCGATTTCTTCTTGGCGTGGGTTTCCACTACCAGCTCAAAAAGAGTCGGTTCTCTTCCTATTTATTGCATATGTTATATAAAAAATAAATAGAATTATATAAATATTGTAAAAAATAAAAAATTTAAATAATAAGAAATTTATCAATTCTTTCTTCCTCTTCAGGAATGATTTTGATCCTGAAGTATGGGGATGTGGACCATCTCTAGGAACCTTCTCGCCGTACCGACATTTTTTTGCCTTTTCGCTATTGACCTTGATGTCTTCAGACTCCCAATGTTGAATAATTTGATTGAAGACCTCATCCGTTGCCCATGTCAGTTTGGGATTCTTGGTGTAATAGTTGTGCTTAGCATTGTTCATCATCCAGCGTATGCGAGCTTGCATGTCGTGCATCCAAGCCATGTAGATACGCGATGTATCCTTCTTCTGTCATTTGTATGCGTGCTGCAAAATAAATTATAATGAGTTAGTTTAGAACATATATAATTAATCAATTTAAATAAAAATTTTATTTTAAATAAACTTATGATGAAGGTACACCATCATCGGCGGCGTATAACTTCTGGCGTAACTTGCCAAGAATAATAGAGTTGGTCCTGTAAAGATCCTTGGATAATGCTATTGTTCGTATGGTTTAGAACATCATCCACATCAAATCTGCACATGAAAATTAGTATTTAGATAACATTCATATTACAATAATATAAATGCATATAACATTAAATTTTACCATAGCATCGCGACAGGATGATCAGGATCGATAATTTGAAGGGTTGGACGCCCGTCAAAATTATCGATTAAGGAATCGATATCGACCATATCGTCCTAATCAAATATCGGCGGTGCCGATATTGGTGAAAGATGACGATATGGTGGCGGTGGAGGCGGGGGATGGGCTCCCGCTGAACCCGCCAACATACCTCCCGAACCTATGAATCGTCTAGCCCTCATTTTTGTGTTTATTGTTTATAAGTGTGATTGTTGTGTGTGAGAGGAAGTGTTTAAGAGGATTTTGAAGTTTTGATTTGTGTTGAAAATGAAAATTTTCAACAGTATATATACATAAATTTCCAACGTGCATCCGTTACAAATTCCAACGGATGCCCGTTGGAAAAGCTGTCAACTCAACGGACGTAATTAAGTGACGCGACGTTCTATTTTTCTAACGGGCATCTATTACAATTTCCAATGGATGCCTGTTGGAAATACGTGTTTCTGAGGCAACGGACGGTAAAACGGCTGTTTGTTTACTAGTGTAACAGGCATCCGTTACAATTTGCAACGGATGCCCGTTGGAAATAATAGTAGACTAGGTAGTCATGATGACACTTTGCAATGGGCATGTGTTGCAAATTGTAACAGACATCCGTTGCAAATTGTAACAGACATCCGTTGCCAATTGTAACGGATACCCGTTAGAAAATTTCTAACGAGCATCCGTTAGTAAATGGTAACAGATGCCTGTTACTAGTATTAACGGATGCTTGTTACAATTGTGGAAAACTTAGAAATTTTTTCTTAGTGTAAAAGGGGATTTCGTGTTCCAACGGGGATCCATTAACATTTCCAACAGATACCCGTTGGTATTAGATCATATGAAGTTCTAAAAACATTACACATCATTTATATATTCTTCGATTGTATTTACATTTCGATTGTTCGATTGGAGATTCTTCATTGTATTTACACATCATTTTACATTACACATTATTGCATTTACATTTCGATTGTTTGATTAGAGATTTTTCGACTGTATTTACACATAATTTCCTTTACACATTATTTTATTTACATTTGGATTGATCGATTGGAGATTCTTCTATTGTATTTATACACATCATTTACATTACACATCATTTATATTACACATTATTGTCTTTACATTTCTTCTTCAGTAGATTCATCGATTGGTGAGTCTTCCTTCAATTGTTTATTGAATTCAATTAAATGAATCGGCTGCGGATGATCGGGTTGCAACGGATCTTCTTTTTCATCTGAGCTTATAATTCCTCGTGGTTTGATCTTTACTACGGCCCACCACTCCTCTCTTCGTCATTTCAATGTTGTTGGATATTGCACATAACATACTTGATCTGCTTGATCTATTGTGATGAATGTATCATACTTACCATATTGTCGTGCCAGATTGATGTCAATTCCTCTCCATCGATTTTTCCCTTTTCCACGTCCTACAGTTGAAATATGTGATTTCTTCCGACAAGTATTGTTTGACAATAGATCTTTCAACCGCTACTTTGTTTTTTTTTATTTTTTTCTTTAAACGAAAGAAAAACCTTTCGAAAGGATACATCCATCTGAAAATTGAACTGGCCCACCGAGTATTGCCTCATCTTATAAATATATTGGCAAATGTTCCATGACATTGAAGAATGAAGACGGAAAAACTCTTTCCAATGAACATACTACTTCAGAGATTTTTTTTAATTAATTTCAAGTCATCCCTTTTTTAAATTTCTTGAACATATATCTCTAAAAAATATGTTGATTCCGCATAGCACATCGTGAACATTCTATGGTAAGAGCTCAACAAATGCAATTGGAATGAGTCGCTGCATGAAAACGTGACAATCGTGACTTTTCAGCCCGATCAGCCTCGAACCAACAATATCCACACACCGAGCAATGTTCGATGCATATCCATCTGGAAACTTAACGTCTTCTTTTAACCACTTTAATAATGTTGTTTTCGCTGGACCAGACAATCTGAATACAGGGACAGGTGACATTCCATCTCTTAATTCCAACTCAAGTCGTCGGCATATTGTCTTCAAATCTTTTCTTGATTATATATTATCCTTAGTTTTACCCGCCACATTCAAAAAAATAATGATGATGTTATTGAAAAAGTGCTTTTCGATATGCATAACATCTAAATTATGACGTAATATCAATGATTTCCAATATGGTATTTCCCAAAAGATACTACGTTTATACCAACTATGTCATTCACTTTGCCTTTTGGTTTACAATGCCCACGATCTCCACCGCATTATAACGATTCTTGTAAATCTCCCATTGGATTCAATCTTTCATAAAGGATTTGTGTTCCGGTTTGCATGCACAATACCTCTTCTTTTTATACCACGTTCTTTCGAAATTATTTTTTATATTTCCGGAAAGCATGTCCACGAGGAAGAAATCTTCTATGACAATCAACCAATATGGTTTCTCACCATGTACTAGTCGAAATGAATCTGTATCCTCCATATAATATGAATATGCTAATCTCCCGTGCGTGCTCCATCCAGATAACATTCCATAGGCTGGAAAGTCGCTAATTGTCCACAACAAGACCGCTTTCAATGTAAAATTTGCTTCGTACTCACGCCATAAGCAAGAATTCCTTCGTTCCATAAATATCTTATGAATTAAGGGCTACAAAAGGCATCTAAACTTTTCTTCGGATGTTCTAGTCCTGGAATCAGCAACGTCAAAAACATTACCTCTCTTTTCAAACACATCTCGGGAGGTAAATTATACGAAGACAAAATCACCAGTCACGGAGAATATTGACTTCCAGATTATCCATATGGACTAAAACTATCAGTGCACAGGCAAAGATAAATATTTCTCGTTTCATACGCGAACTCAGGAAATATTTCATAGAAATCTTTCCAAGTCTTACCATCTGATGGATGTTGCATCATACCTTTGCCCGTCGAGTGTTTTGTGTTCCATCTCATTGCCGCATCGGTTTTTTCGATTCAAATAACCTTCTCAACCTGTTTGATACAGGCATATAAAACAATTTATTCTATGGTACATATTTACGTGGAGATGGTTTTTTTGGTCGAAATCTGCTTGCACCGCAAAACTTGCATTCCAACAAGTCTTTATCATTTCCCTAATACAACATGCAATTGTTTCTACAAACATCAATTTTCTCATGTGGCATTCCCAAATCTTTTAAAAAATTCTTTGTTTCGTAGTATGTCTCGGGAGCTTGATTATTTTCCGATAAATATTCACGTATGGTTTTACAAAATGAATCCATGCAATTTTCAGCAACATTGTAGTCTGTTTTTATACTCATCAATCTTGAAGATAAAGATAAGCGGGACTGACCTTCACGAAAACCTTCATATATGGGTTGTTTCGTCGAATCCAATAGGTTGAAGAATCGACGTGCATCGATGTTCGGTATCTCTTCATGCGGTTGTTCATGAACAATTCCAGGAAAAGCATCTGACACCATTTCCACATATGACTTGGTCGTTGATGCTTCATAAATAACTTCTTCATTTCTTTCTACTTGTGTTTCTTGCACAATATCTCTAACGCCACAATTTTCGCCGTGAAATAACCAAATTTCGTAATTCTCAACGAAACCCACCTTGTAAAGATGTTTGCAAACAATTTCTTGACTTTGATACTTCATGTTTGTGTATCTTTTGCATGGACATAACATTGTCCCGCGTTCTTGACAAAAAGGTTGCATCGATGCAAAACTCGTGAATCGCTCCAATCCGTGTAAAACTTCTTGCGTAATCTCTTCAGTTATAGGATCTTTTATTCTATACATCCACTCTCTCGATCTACATATATCTCTATTGAAGAAGACGGCATTTTGTTGAAAATATATTTGTTGTTGAGGGTTTGATGCTAAAACCTTGATAGTTATCATTAAATAGTGTTATTTGCAACGGATATCCGTTGGAAACCTCAACGGATTCCTATTGTAAGTTCATGTGAAATTATTCCATTGGTAATCCTCGAATAACAATTTCAACTACATTCATTACATTGTGCGACAGACATCCGCTACAATTTGCAACGGATGTCTGTTGGATATTTTTTGTGGTTTCCTAACGGCGATCCAACGGATGATGGCAATAGAATCAATTCATAGACCGTCCGTTGAAATTTGCGGATTGCAACGAACAGGAGCAACAGTCTCTATCCGTTGACTGCCCGTTGAAAGTTACGTCGGATTGCAGCGGATGGCGGCCCGTTGGAAGTTCTCGTGTATCTGTTGCAATCCGTTGGTATTTGTCATCAACAGACAGATCTATTGCTCCATCCGTTACAAATACCGTGTTTTTTTGTAGTGCATTTGCTTGAAGCATCAATTAACACCATAAATTATCGAAATGGTCCACTTGATGGATGGATAGGTTTACATATATCCCCATGTAATCGTTCTAAAAACGATGGTGATTCATGTCCAACTTTGACCGATGATGGTCTTATTATCAATTTTCCTTCAGAACAACCACTACATGCGATCTCATAAGATTGAAATATCTTCTCATGTTTTAATGGATGACCATTGGAATTTTCAACGATTTTACGCATCATTATTGAACTAGGATGATCCAATCGATCATGTCAAATCTTAAACATGTCTTTATACTGGTTGAATGGGGCATATGTTTACCATTCTTAGTTTTTGTGAAATATAATCCAAAGGATAAAGTTGATAATATTTCCACAGTATGTTTCTTTTTAGAAACTATTGTCGTCATATACAGATATTCACGATTTTCATCATTCATTGTTTCAACATGATTGTGCAGAGAACAATGCATCTTGTATAATAAATTTTGGTCCCTCTCGACATTACAAAGTTTGTTTCTCCACATCCCTCAATTATTTTTGCACTTCCAGATATCGTATTGATACTGGATTCATGTATTCTCAACTTGAAGAAATACTTTTTATCTTTCAATATTGTTTATATCATCGATAACATATTGTATCTTTTTGCTTTTTAGTCACCTTTTCATTTTTCAGTTACTCAATGATCTTTTCTTTTATTTTCTCCATGATAGAAATCATTTGGTGGATTGCTCTAACATCTTCCTCTACCATATACATTTTCACGACCGCGATCACGTCCACAGTCTCGACCATGATCACGTATATATCCATGTCCACGACCATGCCAGTGGTTGTAATTTGACGAATTCGCATTCGTTTCATAAAATGTTGCAGAACCAGTGGGACAAGCATGATGATTTTTCATTAATAGCTCGTTCTGTTGTTCTGCAACGAGGAGAAGGTGTAACAACTCGCGATAGGTCTTAAAATCCTTCGCACGATATTGTTGTTGTAAAATTACATTATCAACATGGAATTTCGATAATGTTATCTCCAGTTTATCATAATCATTTGTCTTTTCTCCACATAATTTCATCCTGAAGATTATTTCGAACATCGCAGAATGATATTCATCAACGTATTTATAATCTTGGAATCTCAAATTCAGCCAATCATTATTTGCCTTTGGGAGGATCACATATTTTTGGTGATCAAATCGATTTTTAAGAGATTCCCATAAATATGTTGGATCTTCTTTTTTCAATATTCATTCTTTAATCCATCGGCAATATGATGACGTAAAAATATCACGGTGTTTGCCTTTTTCTCTTCTTAAAAATTATTATCTTTATCTATTTATATAAAAATTATCAATTTACAAGAATAAAAAATGATATAGGTGAACCACCAATTATTATTGCATTCTTTACAATAGATGTCTCTAATAATTGTAGTGATTGTAATTTATTTATTGATTGGAGATTTGTGTGAAACACAAGAAGAGAGGATTACAAACATATTGATATATGAACTTCAAAGTCCAAAAATAATTTAACCTTGAAATAAATGGAACATTCTTTGGTAACATTTGAAGAAAATCCCATGTAGCAAAATCAAAGTAATTATAAATTACATAATATGAAAAAAAAGGAGCTTACATAGTTTTACTACATGACTATCACAATTCCTTTATTCTCCATTATGGGTTTTGCTAATCTCTCTTTACTTCTATTTACTGCCTTTTTTCAAATGTATAAATCACCAATGAAGAAAAATGGACACCCAATACCAAGAACGAGCCCGACCGAGTTACCTAGTCCAGAGCCGCTTTGTTTCTCCGTCCTGTTAAGGGCTTCGGCAACCCATCCAAGATGGAGCTCGTGATTGCAGCCGGCGTCAGCAGATCAGGCTTCAGGCTCCACTTTGCGGGTGCCCACAGTGACGACGAGACATTGTTATTTCCTTCCTGTTCTTGTAGACTCGAGGCACTCGATGACTTCCTCACACCAAAAAAGCTGTCCCCTGCAGGTGCATCCATCAAGTTTATCGGAAACGGGCTTACGTTACCCGTTTCAGGGTCTGTTGACAGATTGTTTCTGCTTGACGCCTTGGATCTCAAGGCTAATCCTTTCCCAGCTATTGCCGAGAACCCACCACTACTGCTGTTATCCTCCTTCAAGAGCATTTCTGGGGTTCGCGAAGTGAAGTCAGCCTCGGATTTTTGACGCCTTCTTATAAACTTCTCGTTCCATTTATCAGAATCAATTTCTCCTGCCTCTGATTCATCAATTTCCGCCAGAAGGGCATTTACTAAGCTTCTCGACTTCCTGTGGTGGTTTAGAGGAGGGTTGGTAGCGGGAGAGGGTCTAAGGTATTGGTCATTTTCCAGGAGACGCGAAGCCTCTTTCTTGTAGACCGCCATCTCAAAAGTTTCGGAAACAGTTCTGTCGGCATGTTTCAGCCCATAATATCCCTGCAATGAATTCATTGCTGCAGATACCTTCTTATCATTTCTTTCTGAAGATTTCAGTCTCAAAGACTGGAAGGAATCAAACAAGTCTTGGTTATCACAATGTGACGATGCCTGGTGGTGGCATGGTGAAACCTGCTCAGAACTACCCTCCCCATAGGAGGATTATATATGTTAGTCAAAGATAAAGGATTACTTGAATGCAGCTATACCCCATAACACAATCAGAAATTTGATGAAACATATCAACTGATTTATCCCAATTCCTAACATCTTTTACTCATGCCATTGCTTATTCCATCCTCTTCACCCACAACATGGGAAATGCAATAAAGAGAGATAGGATTTGAAGCTCAAAAACTAGTCAAAGAAGAAGCAAGCATCAACCTTAACTAGGGAATAAATAACATTACCACAACCTAAAGTTTATGCAATTTCAAAGGAGAATCAAACACTAGAAAAAGATGACCTAGCTCAAATAGTAAAGCCCTGCGACTAACATTCAAATATGAGGCATGAGAAATGGCATATGTGAGAAGTGAGATGCTGAAATACCCAAGATTTAAGGAGCCATTGGACAAACAAGGTGAGGGAGGATGTCTCCCAGGTAATGGAATCTGGAGAGTGTTGAGAGCAAACATCTGAAGATCAGTCACAAGGCCATTCATCTTTTTTATGTCTGCCACCTGAAGTAACAATTATTGGAGGCAGCAGAAAGGTAAAAACAATTACTACCTCAATAGCCAAGAAAAATGGAATCAACAAAGAAAGTAAACAAGAACAATAAAATTTCAACAAAAATCCTGCGAACCATAATTCAGAATTATTAAAATAAGGCAGTAGCCTAACAGATTTAGCACAAGAAATGGTATATCTTTTGTGATCATGAAGAAATCTGGTAAAGAGATGAATTAGATTGGTAACTTTTTAAGTCAAATCATGCATACAATCAAAAGGGTTAAACTTTGTGATATTTCTCTCTCCTTTGATTAACTTTTTCATGTCCTCTCCTTCACAATTTCGTTAACCAGATTCACATGTTCTACCAAAACGTCCAAGTATATATATAATTAACATTACTCAGCAGAAGGGCTCAAAATTTCAGGAGCCAGAATAGCCAACCAATATGCAATTCCTACCGATCATCAAGCTAAAAGACTGGCAAAAATCAAAGATCTTCTGCACATAAAGATATAGAATTTACCTCAACGCCGTACTTTATGGCAATGCCGGCGAGGGTGTCGAACTTGGTGACCCGGTGTTCGATATAGCCAGCACCAGGAGAGAAGGCAGAAGGTAACGGCGGAGAAGAAGTTGAAGGTGGCGGAGACGATGAAGGAGACATGATCCACGAGATTTTCGAAGCAGACGACCTTGACGGACTCCTCTCGCGCCGACCATCTGATCGATCTGCGATTCCGTAACCATTTTCATCGCGAAATTTTCCATAGCTATAATCGTGAGCCCCATTAGGACCAGAAAACCGCCTTTCGCGGTCCATCTGCATTTCTCGGGGGCAATCAAACCTGGGCTCCCCTAGATCTGATCAGAAACATTGGAATCATGCCAAAATCGAGCGGAGGAGGAGGAAATGGCGAATACGGGAAAAGAGGAAGTAACGGAGGGAAAAGCCAGGAGAGATTAAGAAGGGAGATGGGGGAAATCGTGGACTCGTGAGTTGAAATTTGTTCTATCAGGTTCAATGTAAATTTTCTCGCCAGATTTTCCGGGAAAATGAACGAGGGATCTATCTCCGTCTCCTCGTAGAGGTGCCGAATCATTAAGGATATTAAAAATAGAGTAATTAGGGATTGTGGCATTAATTGTGTTTTGAAAATAAAAAAACGCTTTTTAGGGGAAAAACCACACAAAAACAAACAACCGAAGCAGCAGCAATAAATGAAATTACATTTTATTACATTGTTTGTTAGTTAACTATGTTACAAATAATTAATTACAAATATGTAATTTAATCACTTATGTAAAGGTCGTCAATATGAGAGATATAGCTCGGCAAAACTCAAATGCCCCCAATTCTAAAGAAGAAGCAGAGCTAAAGAAGAGGATGGGGAGTGAAAATCCTGAGGAAGAAGACAAGCTGAAGAAGGAGAAAAGCAATGGAAGTGATGGGTTTTCTGTTTTTACACAAAACAAAACAGATTTTCTGTTTTAACAAAGTAGGCAGGCTGATATGACAAAAGTTTGTTAGTCTATTAGGTGCAAAATGTCTGTGAATAAGAATTGAAATTTTTTACAGAATTATAATAAGTAATAAAAAATGAAATTCAAATTCTCTTTCAATTTTCTCTGTATTGTTTATCTATATGGTATCAGAGTTTTGATCTGGGAAATTTTCTGTTCAAGATCATGGCAAATCCAGATTCCTCTTTACTTCCTTTTCCCATTCATTTAAATATCTCAAATTTTATTACTCTTAAACTCACAAATTCAAACTTTTTGTTCTGGAAAACTCAAGTGGAAGCTCTCCTTCGCAGTAAAAAATTACTAGGGTTCGTCGATGGAACAGTAACTCAGCCACCAGAATTCATTACTGTAAGAGACGCAGATGTTGATAAACTTACCTCAAATCCAGCTTATGATGCTTGGCTACAAACAGACCAGCTCATAAAATCATGGATCATTGGGACTTTATCCGAAGAAGTTTTCAGTCTGATTGTTGGTTTAGATTCAACACAGGAGGTATGGAATTCTCTTGTTTCTCACTTTAATGAGCGTTCTATAGCAAGAGCATTTGATTTACTGGCTCCTTACAACTATTAATCAAAGAAGGCAAAACAATGGCTGAGTATCTGTGTGAATTCAAAGGCATTTGTGACAAACTTAACTCCATTGGTAAACCTGTTCCTGAACCTATGAAGATTTTTAAGCTTTTACATGGATTGGGGAAGGAATATGAGGCGTTTTCAACTGTAATTCAAACTTCAATGCACAAACCACCTTTTCCCTCTTATGATGATGTTGTTTCTCAGCTGAATAGATTGATTATCAGTACTCCTTCACTGCGTATTCCTGAGTTTTCAGCTCATCAAGCTTATTCAGATCAACAAAGTGGATATGGAAATAGTTATGTCAGCAGAAACACGTCTTATGGAAGAGGTGGTGGACGTTATGGAAATCAGAGAGGAAGGTCTAACTACTCAACTAGAGGAAGAGGTTTTCATCAACAGGTGTTCTCTCAAAATTTGTCTCAACATCAAAATCAAAATCAACAACTGCAGAATTCAAATATTCATCAAAATCATCCTATTTGTCAAATTTGTGGTAAAGTGGGACATGATGCTCTTCGTTGTTGGCATAGATTTGACAATGCTTTTCAGAGTGAGGAAATTCCTAAGGCATTAGCTGCTCTTCAGATCTCAACATCCTCAACAGATGAGTGGTTTCTAGACTCTGGAGCCTCTACACATGTCACTGCATCAACTCAATATTTGCAACAGGCTACACCATATACTGGTTCAGATGGAGTAATGATTGGAGATGGAACATTCTTACCTATTTCACACATTGGTTCAAGCTCAATAAACACAGATGCAGGTACTTTGTCACTTAAAGATATTCTTGTGGTTCCATCTATTCAGAAATCTTTGTTATCTGTCTCAAAATTAACCACAGATAATCCATGTTATATTGTGTTTGATGCCAATGGTGTTACTATAAAGGATCAAAGAACACAGATGGTTCTGGCAAAGGGAAGCAAAAGTGATGGAATCTACTTGTTGAAGAACTTAAATGCACAGGCCTTATTTTCTTCAAGACAAAAATCAGCATCTGAAGCAGTCTGGCACATGAGGCTTGGGCATCCTAATCATCGTGTTCTGCAACAGCTAAGGAAGAATAAATCTATAACAATTACTAGTTCCGATTTGTCCTCAGTTTGTGAATTTTGTCAACTAGGCAAATCCACAAAACTGCCTTTTGCATATTCTGAATTTTCTGCATCAAGTCCCCTTGAAAAAATACATTATGATCTATGGGGACCTGCCCCTGTTTCTTCTGTGCAAGGGTTTCGTTATTACACTATATTCATTGACAATTTCACACGCTATTGCTGGTTGTTTCCTTTGAGGAAGAAGTCTGAATTTTACTCTGTGTTTGTAGCATTTCAGAAGCAAATTGAGAATCAGCTTTCTACTAAGATAAAAGTATTTCAAAGTGATGGTGGAGATGAATTTATTAGTACTCTTTTTCAGCAACATCTACTAAAGTCAGGGATTAAACATTTAGTTTCTTGTCCAGCAACACCTGAACAAAATGGGTTGGCTGAAAGGAAACACAGACATATCATAGAACTTGGACTCTCAATGATGTTTCAAGCAAAAATTCCTTTGCAATTCTAGTTAGAGGCTTTCTTTACAGCAAGTTATTTGAGTAACTTATTACCTTCATCTGTTTTACAGAATGAAAGTCCATTTCAGAAGTTGTTTCAGCGAAATCCAGAGTATACATCATTAAGAGTATTTGGTAGTTGTTGTTATCCTTGTTTACGCCCATTTACACATCATAAGCTTGAGCCAAGATCACTTAAATGTGTATTTCTCGGCTATAATGAGAAATACAAGGGATATAGGTGTTTGTATCCACCAACAGGAAAGGTCTTTATCAGTAGACATGTAATCTTTGATGAATCAGTATTTCCATTTCACAAGGATTACTTAAATCAGCAAAATTTTGGCCACAATTCAGAGTCCCCTATTCTAGATGTATGGACAAGAGGTTTTTCTTCATCTACTGATAGTACAAGTATTCATGTTGCTTCATCTACTTATCAATTACCTCCCCAAATATTTCAGAATTCAGAAGTTGCAACACAAGCTTCTGATTCAGCAGAAATAGAAAGCCAAAATTCTGTTATTCCC
>CM071860.1:4229556-4285460 GCA_036759665.1 Gynandropsis gynandra
AGAGAATTTAGGGTTAGATGTTAGAAATCGCCCTTTTGAGAAAATGAAAGACTCGAAACAAGAGATGATTTGGTGCTTGTTGTAGCTTTTCGGTTTTTCCTCCTCTATTTATAACGAAAAATAAATGGACTCCTAAAATTCCATAAAGACAATAAATACAAAGAATGACCAAGGTGCATGTATTGACCACATTAAAAAACCTTTAATATAGGTCTTGAATGTGGCATTGGTAAAATAAAAAGCATAGCTAACACCTGGAAAAAGCAGCAGTCTGACATTGAAAAGATTAGTCGAAAAGGTCGAAATGGTCGGAAGGGTCGCAATGGTCGGAAAGGTCGCAATGGTCGAAAGGGTCGCGAGGGACAAGGGTCGCACGGGTCCAATATTTTTTATTTGAGCTGTATTTTCAAAATTTTATTTATATAATTTGTAAATAATAAATTAGTGTCGCAGGGGTCCAAGGGTCGCAGAAGGACAAGGGTCGCAGGGGTCCAAGGATCACAGAGGAACAAGGATCGCAAAGGGACAAGGATCGTAGGGGTCCAAGGGTCGCAGAAGAACAAAGGTCGCAGAGAGACAAGGGTCGCAGGGTCAAACTGGATCGCTGGATCGAACTGGATCGTAAAGTTCGCAGAGATATTTTGGAAATATCAACATTTATAAGGATATTTTTAAAATTCTTTTTCGATAAGGGTATTTTTAAAATCTTTTAATCCTACAACAATATTTTTGAAATTACCCCTTGCTAACCTCTTTAGTTCGCGGTCAAGCAGGCAGAGCATTCGGCGTTCGTATTTGTTCACACTTGTCAACTGTCAAATATTTGTTTATATCCCTACTGCAATTTAATTACATCATTATATAGTTTTGGTTGTTTAGAAGTATATTATATTCATGGAAAATAGAAAAACGTTATAAATAATAATATGATGATTGATTACCTATTATATCAATGAAGAAAATGATCATGATAACACTACGCTATACAAAACTGATCCACAAGAAGAAACCCCTTTTTTTTTCATTGCGTGGATCGTTATGGAGCAAGACTCCGTCGTCGCTCAATACTACAAACAAACCCTTTCTTTCTCCGTCAATGAATGAATTTGTGATAAGAAAATTTAGATGGTGAATGGTTAGACTTGAAACTTGAAACTTTTAGATGAGCATATATTTAAGGAAAAATAGTCTATTTCCCTCTGAACTTTACCACTTTAATCATATTCCCTTTAAACTTTTCCCCCTCCTAAACTATCATTACTCATCCTATTATCCTCTAAACTTTAAAAATTCATTATATTCCTTCTCCGTTAACTTTCTGTTAAATATTTTTAAAACAGTCTATTTCCCCTCAAACTCTATAAATTCCAGCCTATTCTCACCCGAACTATATAAATTATAGCATATTCCCCCAAACTATATAAACTATAGTCTATTTCCCCCCGAACTATATAATATGTAGCCTATTTCCCCCCGAACTATATAAACTCTAGTCTATTCCCCCGAACTATATGATTTCTCTAAAAGTAACATATTCTCTTTACTTTAATATATTATTAAATTTTTTATATTACAAAATATTAAAATAAAAAATATTTAAATTCTAACAATTACAAAAAATTCTATATGATTTTTCTAATAGTAACATAATTTTAACATAACCATATTTCATCCAATTTTAACTTGATTTCACCGAATTTCAACCCAATTTCACCGAATTTTAACTCTATTTCACTCATATTTAATCCGATTTCACCCAATTTCACCAAAATTTAAAATTTGGGTTAAATCGGATTAAAAATGGATGAAATCGGGTTAAATTTCGGTGAAATTGGGTTAAAATTGGGTGAAATCGTATTAAATTTGAGTGAAATATGGTCATGTTAAAATTATGTTACTATTAGAGAAATCATATAGAATTTTTTAGTAATTGTTAGAATTTAAAGTATTTTTTATTTTAATATTTTGTAATATAAAAAATTTAATAATACATTAAAAGTAAAGAAAATATGTTAATTTTAGAGAAATCATATAGTTCGGGGGAATAGGCTATAGTTTATATAATTCGAGGAGAAATAGGCTATAGGTTATATATTTCGGGGGAAATAGATTATAGTTTAAATAGGCTACAATTTATATAGTTTGGGTGGGGATAGACTGGAATTCATATAGTTCGGGGGGAGGAAATAGGCTGGAATTTATAGAGTACGGGAATAGACTGGAAATCATATAATTTGGGGGTAATAGGCTGTTTTAGAAATATTTAACAGAAAAATTAACAGAAAGTTAACGGAGAGGAGAATAGGATGAATTTTTAAAGTTCATGGGAAATAGAATGAGTAATGATAGTTTAGCCGAAATAGGATGAACAGGAAAGTTCAGGGAAATAGGACTAAAGTGATAAAGTTCAGGGGAAATAGCTTGTTTTCCCTATATTTAATTTAATTGATGCGATTATACGCACTTGACTGATGCAACAAAAGATTCTAAGGCTCCATGACTTTCCACCATTTGTTGTTCTCAGAAGAATGCCATGCAACTGCCTCCTCCTGCCCATGCTTCTTCCTGCAGCGGGAGGAGAATCACAATGTTGAATTCTATATCATCACTTGCAGGTGAATACGACATTGGATGAGATTTCAATGAAAAGAATTGTTGCTTTTGAACAAATACAATACTTCCTTCCATTTTCTGACGGGAGAATAGTTCATACCAAAAGAACCTATTGTCAGTCAAGACTCCTACTTTGACGTTGGATTTGGTTTTACTCTTTGATTTACTCCAAAGTTACATCTCCAAAGATTTACTTGTAAATTCATATAGCATTAACTCTATTCAAGATGAAAAGCACAATATGTAGAAAAAAGGTGAGAGTCTCATTGTACTCACCGTGCTGCCCTCCTCCACGGACAAGAAGCCAAAGATACCGTCAAGCTCTCCATCTCATCTTCTGAATTCTTCTTGCAACGGCTCTATTGTGTGTCTATCAGAAGAGCTGCAAGTTCCAATATAATTTCATGAATGAAATTACAAATAACAAAGTTCAAACAGAAGAGAGGCAATGTTCATACCGAGATACCGTGCTTTTCACGTAGAAGAACACATCTATGGCTTGTTATACATGCCCGGCTATTCTCCAGAATTGTTTTGATTGGCAATAAGAAATCTATGCAACGAAATCAGCCGTAATTGTTCAAGCAAGCAACTGCCAAAAAATTCATCTATCGACGCGATACACCATTTATCCCAATCTCAGGATCCTAAGGGAGTACCTTAAACCCATGAAAGGATTCAAAAGGCTCCTAACAGATATAGGAGTGCAAAAGCAGAACATAACTATAAAAGCCAGCATGGCTAGGTCGAGTCTCACCTGCCCAGAGAGCTCCCATGTCAAATAGAAATTACACGACGTAAACATATATCCATCTGCAGGACGATTTCCAGTACTAAAGGTCCCTGTGTAGTAACTAGCTAGCACCCTGATGCCACTGGAGACTGTTCTGTAGGGCGAGTGAAACTGCACGAATCAAGATCGGTTCTCTATTATTCAGTAAACGTGGAATGGGAAACATTACATCTCAAGAAACATATTTTCATCCAAGAGTACATTAACGTTTTTAACGCTACCAAAGTATGTTAAAGACATGTTCCGAGTCGAGATGCTGATTCGATTTTACCATACTCCAAACCTATTTACTTCCTAGGGCTTGGGAAGATATCCTGAACGGCCGTTCTCTCGTTATATCTTTCGTTTGAAGTAAGAGATATGGCACCTTCCTCAATCACCATTTCAGCACTCTTTTTCACCCATTGCCTTAATATATACCTAAAATATCGTAATCAAACTCTTCATTCTCATAAGCACACAACAACTTCATAAATCCAACATCAGAAAGCTCTGTTCCAAAGCATTGAATTATCTCTTCAAGTGTTACACAGCAAAGCCATCTCTTTTATTCTCCACTTATGTTAGAGCTTCATTGACATGAGGCATTGAATAGAAAGGCAAGGTCCATACCATATCTCCCCGAAGCTGAACACTTAGAATATTCTTTCTCATTCTCAACGCCAACGGATATGTGCAACAAAATGACCGGCTTGCAGATGATCCATTTCATTTCCGTTGAAGATTATTGAATTGAATCTATAATTGAAGGGATCGAACGCGTAGACCGAGGATTCCCACCATATTTGGTTCTATCCCCAGTAAAATAACTAATCGTTCCGATAGCAAAATCAGGGAATGACACTTGGATTTCTAAGCATCTGGAATTCTAGAAGAGAAAGGAAAATTACCGTGTTAGGGATCATCAGGGAAGAAAGAAATGTCGAGAAGAAGAACGCCAGGGTGATGGGGAGGTAGACTCAATTCCCATTGAAAGAGCAGTTTCTCAAATTTGGCTTCCTTGATCGGTTGAATTGGGGAGAGAAAAAGAGGCCGCAGATTGATACCGAACTTTTCTCCGATTGAAAGACACCGAATAAGATAAAGGAGGAGGAGAAGGCTGAGAAGAAGCGGAGGCTTCAGGGACCAGTGGAGGACCATTGGCAGAGTTGGAAGCCATTGATGTACGGAAACATACTCACATTTAGATAATATAAACAAACTACTAAAATGATAAAAACAGATTAAACAAACAACGGGGATGTAGCTCAGATGGTAGAGCGCTCGCTTAGCATGCGAGAGGTACGGGGATCGATACCCCGCATCTCCATTTTCTATTTTCCATTTTTTATATTTTATATACATTAAATATAAATGTGTATATATATAAGCTTTCTTTCTAATATAATTATAATGCAATTAATTAAAAAAGCAAAATTAGTTGTGCCATAATCAGTAGAGGATTGTGAGTCCAATACTTGTACTTCTGATGAATTCTAAAACTTTTCTTTATCTTGAATCCAAATCTAAAGTGAGATATAATAATATGATATATAAAAAGATATTGATTAATTCATCAACTATCGTTTTTTAGTCTCAAATCATAATGGGTGGGTGCATGACAAGATATTGAAGTGTTTTAGTTGATAGAATAGGTTGTTCGACCCATGAAAGTATTGTATTTAAACTACAAAAAGACAGATGCATATCATCATTTTTCAACGGATTATAACAGATTGTGAAAAATTATCAATAACTTAATGTCCGTTGCAATCCGTTGAAATTTTCAACGGACGAGCAACATCTATTATCTGTTGCAACATTGGTAATGCATCCGTTGAAAGCCCGTTGAAAACCGATATTTTAAATCAACCGGATGTCCATTGGATGACTTAGAATTTTGAGAAAGCCGTTGGAATAATCCAACATTGTTTTTCAACGAGCATCCGTTGAAAATGTCAACAGACATATATTGAAATATTCACTATTTAAACATCAAACTCGAACCGTTTACCATCACGTGATCAAACACAAAATATATTTTCAAACAATGTTGTTTTCTTCCAATAGAGATATATATATAGATCGAGAGCATGAATGTATAGAAGAAACGATTCTGTAACCGAGAAAGTTACTCAAGAATTCTTACACGTATTTAAGCAAATCATGAGTTTTGCGCCGATGCAACCTTTGTGTCAAGAATGCGGGATAATGTTATATGCCTACAAAAGATGAAAAAACATGAAGTATCAAAGTCAAGAAATTGTTTGAAAAAACCTTTACAACGTGGATTTCGTAGAGAAATGAAGAAGTTTTTTATGAACGTCGACATCCCTGCCGGCCGTCCAGCTTAGCCAATGCCTCCTCGCACCCGGTCTCACTCCGCCCCTACTTCACCTTCTCCCTCCTCTTTGGCCCTTCTCCCCCTTCCAACCCGAAACCCTAGATCTGTCTCTCCTCCCCCCTTCTTCCCTCAGCTTCGTCCCTTTCTACTCCTCCTACTATCCTCCTCCTTCTCCCCCTCCCTTGATTTTCTCCAGGAGTTTCCACCCCTCTTTCACCCTGGAGCGCCCACCTCTGATCGATTCTGGCCTCCCCAGGCCCAGAGCGATTTTGCAATCCTCTTTCCAGAAACTCAAGCAAACCAACGGCCAAGGACGACCGTCTTTTTCAGGTCCACCGTGCAGTTCAGCTCCTCCCCTCTCAGCCTCCATCGGTCCTGGGTCCCCCGCCCAGGCCTGATTCATCCGCCCCACCATCAGGCTCTATTCCCGGGCCAGCGCCGTCTGCGAGTCCTGCGGAGCCATCCCCACCGACTTGGAGCAGTCGCCTTAAAGGATCAATTAACGTTCTCTCCAGGATAGGCACTCCAAGTACATACAGCTCGGGGTTATCCTTTGTGCATATCCCCAACAAATCTATCCTTCAACCCTACGAGAACGGGAATCGAGGAGTTTACGAAATGCCTTCAGGATGCAATGATCTTTGAAACGGAATCTCGTAGCCTCCAGTTTACCTGGCATAATAGCAATGTTAATGATCACAAACTGACAAAGATCGATCACTGCTTGATTAATGATGCTTGGTTCTCATTGTTTCCTTCTGCTTTCGCAGATTTTCTCCCGCCGGGCCCTCGGACCATTCTCCATGTCTCATTACCTTCCCTTCACGAGTGGTGCCCTCTAGGAAGCCGTTCAAATTCTTCGACCATACGGCTTCCCACCCTGGCTTCCTGCAGATAGTCTCGGATGGTTGGGCTGCTTCACAAGACCATGGTTCTATGCAATTTCAGTTTTGCCGCAAATTAAAAGGCCTAAAGTTCTCTTTGTCGTCACTGAACGGGGAGCTTTACAGTGGCATATCTGAGAGGGTTAAACAGGTCGGCTCACTTGTTGAAGTACTGCAGACAAGGTTGTTCTCTGACCCCAATCCTGATCGTGTGAGCGAGGAACACAGGGCTAGGGAAAAATGGAATTCCCTGTTAGCTGTGGATAGGGGTGGGCAAAAAACCCATGTTACCCGTCCCGTCCCAAAACCCGTCCCGAACCCGCAAAAAATTACTCGTACCCGCGGGTTCGAGTTCGAGTAATAAAATTTAAATATCCGCGGGTTCGGGTTCGGGATGGGTTTTTTAATATCATAAGCGGGTACCCGTGGGTGCCCGCAAAAATTACAAAAAAACCCCTAATTTTAATGAATATTACCTAAATACGCTTTTCTAACCCTAAACCTAACCTTCCTTTCCCATTTCCCCTTTTCCAGATTCTTTTCCCCTTTCCCCTTTTCCAGATTACCTCTTCTCTGCCTCTCCTCTTCATAGCCTCTCCCTCTCAAACTTGAAGCCTCTTCCTTTCCCAGATTATATCCTCCAGCCCCTCCCAGATTATGGCCACCGCCTGCTCCTCCCTCTCGTCCACTCTTCCTCCCTCGCTACTCTCCTCTCCCACACTCTGCGTGCCCTGCTCTCCCTCTCGCCCGCCCGCCGCCTCCTCTCCCTCTCGCCCGCCCGCCGCCTCTCACCTTCTGCGTGCCCTGCTCGACCGACGGCCGTCGCTGCTGCACTGGAGTGCACCCTCCAGTCTCATCCAAACATGGTATTTCTTGTTGGCTTTTACACCGAAACAACTGATTCTGTTGTTGAGTTTTAATATTTTTTTTAAACGGGACGGGAACCCGCGAGTTATAAAATTTTTGGCGGGTTTTTGCGGGTACCCGCACCCTGCGGGTACGAGTACGGGTATTAAAACTAATTACCCGTGCGGGACGGGTTCGGATGCGGGTTGTGAGATTCTCGCGGGTACCCGCGGGTGCCCACCCCTAGCTGCGGAAGAGAAGTTCTTAAAGCAGAAATCTCGGGTGCGTTGGATCAAGGAAGGTGATCGTAACTCCTCCTTTTTCCACCGGATGGTCTCGGCTAGAGCATCTAGGAATGCAATCCACTACTTTGAAAATGAGGACGGTACAAGAGCATCACGGCCTGAAGAGAAGAAACTATTTGCTCATGAATTCTTCAAGAATATAATGGGGTCATCCCCTACTTCTTTCCGGGCTCCGACAGTTACCTCCATCCAATCCATAATCAGTTTTCGCTGCAACCAGGCACAAATAGATGACCTCTCGGGCATTCCCTCAGCGGAAGATATCAAGAGCACTATATGGTCTATGCCAAATAATAAGGCCCCGGGTCCGGATGGTTATACAAAAGAGTTTCTTGTTGCTGTTTGGGATTGGTGGGGGCATACTTGATCTTAGCAGTGAGAGAGTTTTTTCTCAACGGTCGACTCTTAAAGCAGCTGAACTCAATCACAATCACGCTTGTTCCAAAGGTCCCGGGTGTAGTCAAGCTTACAGATTTCAGGCCAATTAGCTGTTGTAACTTCACATATAAAATCATATCGAAGCTAACAGGCTCAAGAAAATTCTCCTGTTGTGCATCTCAGGAAATCAAACGGCTTTCATCAAAGGGAGACACCTGATTGAGAATATATTACTTGCTTTGGATCTTATCTGCGGGCTCAATTCTTCATCAGGTACCCGAGGTGCACTTCTGGAAGTGGATTTTCGTAAAGCTTTCGACATTATTTGTTGGGATTACATCAGGGTTATACTTGAGGCTATGGGATTTCCTGTCACTGACGTGGGCTGGATTATAGAGTGTATCTCCTCTTCAAGTTTCTCAATTGCTATTAATGGTGATCTATCAAGTCCTTTTGACTGGAAGCGAGGGCTGAGACAGGGTGACCCACTATCTCCTTATCTCCTTGTCCTTTGTTTGGAGTTCCTCTCGGCTAACTTTGAACAAGGCAACGCAGGACAAGCTCATTGGGCACTTCCCCACATGTGCCTCCCCTCTCATTTCGCACCTTGCTTTTACGGATGATCTATTAATTCTCTGAGATGGCTCTCCTCAGTCTATGGCCAACATTATGCATATTTTGGGTGATTTTGAACTCTCCTCAGGCCTAGCAATGAACTCTCGGAAATTCTGAGGTATTTTTTGGTGGCTTTGATGATACCGATGTCGAGCAAATTCTCCGGCAGACTGGATTCAGATTAGGCTCGCTCCCTGTTCGATATCTTGGACTGCCTCTAAGCCCTCTAAGGCTCTCTAAAGAGGACTATAGGCCGTTGTTAGTAAAAATTCAGGGAAGGATTGAGGCTTGGATGTCAAAATTTCTCTCTTTTGCAGGGAAAATTCAGCTTATTTCCACGGTGGTTTATGGGTTAGCGAACTTCCTTGCGCAGGCATTCCCCCTTCCTAAATGGTTTCTTAAGGAGGTGGATTCAAAGTGTTCACATTTCCTCTAGAGCACATCTGCAGATAATCGAGCAGCCCCTCGTGTTGCTTGAAAGGATATATGTTTTCTCAAGAGTGAATGTGGGTTGGAATCAGAAGCTTGGAGGAGTTCTCTAAGGTTTTTCGTCTTAAATTGATAGGGATGATCTTCAATAGAGCTGCTTCCCTCTGGGTGGCTTGGTTACATCGCAATGTTTTCAAGAGGAAGGGGTTTTGGGAGGTCAACCGTAGCACCTACTCTCTCTTGGAATCTAAGAAGACTTATGTGGCTCAGACCTATGGTGAGTACTCTCTTAAGATGCGAAGTTGGGGATGGGACTTCTGCATCCTTCTGGCACGATATATGGACCCCTTTTGGAGCTTTGAAGCTATTCTGAGGCGAAGGTGGTCCAAGAAGGTTGAGGGTCCTTCTATCCGCGACGGTCTCCGAAGCTCTTGTAGACAATATGTGGAGGTTTCTGGGTGCAAGGACTGATGCCGATTTGGAAGTTCAATTTCATCTTGTCTCCGGGTCCATTCCAACTCCTTCTCGTGGTCCGGTCGGTATGTGTGGAAACAGAAAAACTTAGATTTCCAAGCCGTATTCTCGATCAAACAAACATGGGATTTAACACGGAACAAAGACAGCGGGTGTCGTGGGTTGAAGGAGTTTGGTCCAAGAGTGCTATTCCTCGCCAATCTTTTATCTTATGGCTCGCGATTAAAGAGAGATTACCTACTAAAGATCGGTTCTTGTCCTGGGGTATGGATGTGGAGGAGCTATATCCTCTCTGCGGGTTATTTCCAGAGACGCACAATCACCTATTCTTTCGGTGTGACGTCAGTCGTGACCTTTGGCCGCCAGCCGAGCTGATACTAGGTTCGGTTCCAGCATCGCTCTTTGATGCCTTGACAGTGGATCCACCATGAGCAGGCAACCTTTCTTCTCATGCCCTCATTGAACTATACAGGCTCACTCTTCAATCAATTGTGTATTTGATTTGGGCAGAAAGGAACCATAGAATCTTAAATAACGAGAGCTCTTCAATAGAAATCTTAAAGGTTCGGCTTGACAGGTTGATGTGTGACCGGATTCTGGTATTGTATGAATCGCACAGGCCTTCGCCTTGCAGAATATCGCTTGCAGATTGGTTTCGCGTCTACAGGTCTTACTCTATTTCTCTTTAAAGGAGTGAAGACAGGTATTCTCGTTCTGCCAGAAAGCTCACGGAAGTGCCCAGCTTACGAACTTACTTTCTAGCTGCCTCATGACCCTCCCCCGTAGGTTGATGTTCTCTGACCCTCTGCGTTTTTCTTTGGGCTGTTAAGTGTGTCGTGGGTTAGTTTTATCCATCATTATGGGAATCATCTTGGCCTTTATTTTGGTTAAAGTTGTTGTAACTGGAAATCCAGTGGTCCCGATATGTACTCTTTTTACTTCTTAATATATTTACATTTTAACAAAAAAAAGATGTCGAACAATTAATCACCCTGATTTTAAACCTATTGGATGTTGCGAAACAAACAATATATCAAGATTGATGAATATAAAACTAGGCTACAATGTTGCTGAAAATTGCATGGATTAATTTTGCAAAACCATGCGTAAATATTTAACGGAAAATAATCAATCTCCTGAGACGTATTAAGAAACAAAGAACGTTTTAAAAGATTTGAGAATGTCATATGAAAAAATTGATGTTTGTAGAAACAATTGTATGTTGTTTCGGGGAGAAGATAAAGTCCTATTGGAATGTAAATTTTGTAGTGCAAGCATAGTTCATTCAAAAAACCCATCTTCATGAAAATACGTACCATATAAAAAGATATTCTATATGCATGTAGTAAACATGTTAGAAGGTTATAGGGATAAAAACCAATGCGGCAATGAGATGGCATGCAAAACACTCGACGAGCGAAGGAATAATGTAACGTCTATCGGATGGTAACGCTTGGAAACATATTAATGAAAATATTTTTTGAGTTCGCGTCTAAAACGAAAAATGTGTATCTTTATCTGTGTAAAGATGGTTTTAGCCAATATGGATAATTTAGAAATCAATATTCATTGTGGCTAGTGTTTTGTCTCCCTATAGTTTGCCTCGTGAATATATGTCTCAAAAGAGAAATAATGTTTTTGACATTGATGATTCCAAGACCAAAACATCCGAAGAAAAGTTTTCATATTTTTTTACAACCCGTAATTCATAAATCTCTTACTGAAAGCGGTTTTGTTACGGGCAATTAGCGGCTTCTCTGTCTATGGAAAGTTATCTACATAGATAACGTATAGGAGATTAGCATGTCCATATTGTATGGAATATACAAATTCATTTGAATTAGTACACGGGAAGAAACCATGTTGGTTTGATTGTCAAAGAAGATATCTTCCTCGTGTACATACATTCAGAAAAGATAAAAAAAAAAACAAAAGAACATGGTGTAAAAAGAAGAGGCACCAAATATGCAAACATGAACACAAACTTTTACGAATGATTAAGTATGATGGAAAATTTATAAGAATCGAGGAATTTCGGTGGAGATCATGGGCATCGAAAACTATAAGACCAATATGAATGTCATAACTGGTATAAACGTAGTATTTTTTAGGAACTAAAATATTGGAAATAACTGATATTTTGTCATAATTTGGATATTATGCATATTGAAAAAAAAAATTATAATATCTTCAACACTGTTTTGAATGTGATATGGAAAAAATGATAACATACAATCAAGAAAATATTTGAAGATAATATATCAAAGACTTGAGTTGGAGTTACGAGATGGACGAATACCTAATCCCAATATTCAAATTGTCTAGGCTAGCGAAAACAACAATATTGAGGTGGTTAAAAGAAGACGTTAAATTTATAGATGGATATGCATCGAACATTGCTCAATGTGGATATTGTAGATTCGAGGTTGATCGGGTTGAAAAGTCACAATTGTCACGTTTTTATGTAGCGAATCATTCAAATTGTATTTGCTAAGTTACTACCAAAGAAATGTTCACGATGTGCTATACGATATTAGCATATTTTTTAGAGATATATATTTAAGAAATTTCAAAAGGGATGACTTAGAGTTACTGAAAAACAATATTCTGAAGTATTATGCTTTTTGGAAAACATTTTTCTGCCTCCTTCTTCGATGTCATGGAACATTTATCAATACATCTACCAAATAAGACAATACTCGGTGGCCAGTTCAATTCGGTTGGATGTATCATTTCGAAAATTTTTTCTTTTATCTAAAGCATAAGGCAAAAAACAAAGCAGCGGTTGAATGATCTATTGTTAAACAATACTTGTTGGAAGAAGTCACATATTTCATCACTTTTTTTAGTCACATATTCCGACGAAATAATGATGCTTAGCAGAAGATGAGATGAACTATCTGTATCAATATAATCCTCAATTTAACGCAATTCCAGAGATCTTTACACCAATTGGACGAACAAAAGAGATATCCAAATAATACTGGCTAACATTAGAGGACTATAATCACGTCCACACACATATATATTATTAATATTCCAAGAGCTATTACCATTCGAAATGTACAAAACGATGAAAAACGATCCTTTAAATTAGATATATATATATATATATATATATTTGTTAACATTCTTCCATTATATTATATTTGATGAACAAGTAATGGGTACATATTCTCATCTAAATTCAGATGAACTCACGAAAATGAAAGTTCAACATTATACCTTGTGGTTGAGAGATTACATCACTACACATATTTTAGTATATATATATACACATAAAATACTTTAACTTATAAGTAATCATTCATTTTTATACTATATAGGTTAAAGATTCCGATGAGAGACATCCTACCCGATTAAGAAATTTGGCTAATGATCCTGAAAGAAATGTATAGTGTTGGCCAATTATGTTTACTCGGAGATACACATCCCATACGTACGAGGACGAAAAACATATAAGCACGTTCAATTACAAACGCGAGCGCATATGCATTACATGGAGAGTATCATTGAGTTACTGGCCGGTCGAACATATCAACCACACCACCGACGGGGGCAACAGCTTCAAGACAAGAACCAATCATCGACTTCGATGCAATCCTTTTACAAGGTGTTGATGAGTACGGGGATGAAGACGGTGGTACCGGTTTAGATGACATGTAGTAAATTAGTTTTTATTTTTTTATAATTTTGAACTATAATAATTTTTTAATTTTTTTTTTCATTTTTTATTAATTTTTTCGTAAGATTATCAACGGATTGAAAAGGCTCAACATTTTCAATGGGTTTCCGTTGGATTATTTTAAAATCTCGTCATTTCATTTTCAACAGGTATCTATTACTAACTCCCGCCAACAGTTGTCGACGGATGCTCAACGGACATCCGTTGTAAATTGTCAACAGACATCCGTTGTAAATTGTCAACGGACATCTATTGACAACGGATATATGTGTTATAATCCGTTGAACGGTATCAACAGATATTATATGTTGCATCTCCATTGTAAATTGCAACAGATATAGATTTTTAACGATTGAATTCCAACGATATTGAACCTGTTAAAATCCGTTCGAAAAGATCATTTCTAACAGATATATCCATTAAGGATGATATGTTTTTTAGTGTTATATGATATTGATTTCCATGTAATTGTATTTTTCTTAACGTATATGAAATGTTGATAATTTACCAGAAAAAAGGCGGGCATTCTTCGTATATTTGTACGTCATTAAGATATTTATTGTTTATTTTAATAACAAATGTGTATTTATTATAATGTGGAAATTGAGAATGTGGTCGCCACAAAATAGTCGGCACATAATTGGAGATCATCAATCATATATACGAAACGGCCAAATGGGGCATCCTTGCCCTATTTGTTCATCATTTGTGTTCTCTCTCTATATCTATCTACTATATATATAACTATTGTTGTTATTCTTGTTTATTATGTTTGGACCTGCCAAGGTATATTACATAATAAGTTTAATAAATATCGTATTGCACGATGATTAATGTTTTGAAACATATTTACGAACTACATAGTTTTATAACGTTTTCAAGTAATTATTTATGTGAGAGGTTAAAAACTTATAGAAGATAGCTAGTGAATCAATAACCAACAAGATCAGAAATATCAAACAGTATTCGTTTATTTAATTGTCAATCTTTAAGTACACTTGCCAGTTTATACAATGTACTAAAGATCTCCGCGGAACAAGGGGATATGTACTCCAACTGGAATTGGAACAAGGGGACAATGCAATAAAATCATTCAGGCACAAGACAATCACCATATAAGATCATTCAGGCTCGTTTTCTATAGAGTGATTTTTGTGTACCGTTATTTGCTCCATATTGGTTCGAGGATTTTCACGTTCCGAGGTATCTCTATCTGTTTCACATTCAACTGTATGTTGATCAGCAGGTGCACTTAAAAGTTCATGAGTTGACTCTGTTTGTTCTTGCACAATTTCTGACGAGAAAGGAAAAATAACACTATCAGTTGAATGATCCTCATCAAAAATAACATTTACTGATTCAATAACTTTCATTGTACGTAAATTGAAAATTCGAAAAGCAGTTGCGTTATTTCTGTAACCGAGAAAAATTCCCTCATTACTTTTAGCATCGAACTTACCGAGACATTCTCTATCGTTTAGTACAAAGCAAGTGCACCCAAAAACATGAAAGTAACTTAAATCTGGACTCTTACCTTTCCACAGCTCATATGGTGTTTTAGACATACCTGGACGGAGGTACACACGATTAATGATATAACATGCTGTGTTTATGGCTTCTGCCCAAAACCTGATAGAAATGGACTTTCCATGCAGCATTGCTCGAGCCAATTCTTGCAGTGTCCTATTCTTCCTTTCAACGACTCCGTTTTGCTGCGGTGTCTTGGGTACTGAGAATTCGTGAATGATGCCATGCTTTTGACAGAATTTGTTAAATACATCATTCTCGAATTCTTTTCCATGATCGTTCCTGATTCTCTCAATACAACCTTTAGTATTTTTCAATTGAAGAAACAAGAAATGGAACAGCTCAAATGTTTCAGATTTTTCTCTCAGAAATTTTATCTTAGGCAGGAAATGAAACAACTCAAACGTTTCAGATTTTTCTCTCAGAAATTTTACCCAAGTGTATCGAGAAAAATCATCCACAATAACAAAAATGTATCTTTTCCCTCCAAAACTCTCTGTTCTCATTGGACCCATCAAGTCCATATGCACCAGTTCCAGGATTTTTTCAGTCTTCACTTCGGGCATTCTTTTATGATGGACTTTGACTTGTTTACCTAGTTGACACGGTTTGCAAATTTCTGTTTATCTATCTTTAGCTTAGGCATACCTCTTACTGCTGCAGAGTCAGACAGTTTCACCAATGATCTGTAGTTTACGTGTTCTAGTCGCTGATGCCACAGTGATAATGCATCGTCTGTTGCTTTAAAACACACTTTCTCTTCAGTCCACACGTAACAGTTATTCGAGGACCGTGACCCTGTAAGTACACATTTGTTATCAGAATTCATCACTAAACATTCTTTGTTAGTGAATTTAACCTGGTGATTACTGTCACAAAGTTGACTGATGCTAATCAAATTAGCCGTTAGACCCATAACAAATTGAACATTTGTCAATGCCGATTGTCCAGGTGACTTGAGAGCTCCTCTGCCAATAATTTTTCCTTTGTTCCCATCTCCGAACACTACACTCCCTGCATTCTTAATTTCAACAAATTTGAGAGTAATTCTTTATTACCTCTCATGTGTCTGGAACATCTACTGTCAAAGTACCAGGTATTAGACTTTTCATTCTGGGCAGAAATGTATGCAACATTGCAGTATAAATCAGTTTTTTTTACCCAGATTTGTTTTACATTTGATGACTTACCTGCATCATATCTTTGTTTCTTGTAACACGAACGCTGCTTGTGACCCTTGATTCCACAAAAGTAACAGACAACTGAGTTCCTCTTTATTTTCTTACCATAATTCGTTCTCCAATGGTTATGTCAGTGGTTCTGTGTTGACACTTTTCTTCTCTGGTTGTAGTGTTGATAGGATTTCTGATATTATCCTCTAGGTCTGTAATCAACAACGTGATCAATCCAATTTATTCTTCCGTCAGAATTTTGTTTGTTCTGGCTTGTATTTGGAGTAGGGGTGTCAAACGGGCCGGCCCGGCCCGAACCCGGCCCGAGCCCGTTGCGGTCCGGTTCTTTCGGGTTGGGCCCGGCCCGGCCCGTTTTAAACGGGCCGAAAATCTTAGGCCCGCGGCCCAGCCCGACGGGCTTCGGACGGGCTTCGGGCAGCCCACGGGCTAATCACACTAAAGGCTCTGTCCTAGCGAAAACACCGCGATCACCGACATGGTGCTCGACGTTAAGACGACGGCTCCTTCGGGGATAGATCTGAGAGGGAGGACGTTTCCAACGACGAGAGAGAAGCTCTCTTACCACAGTAAACGAACTGACCAGTGTACATTCCCTCTGCAGCGACGAAGAGCTCCTTCTGCTTCTTGTAACCGAATGAAACGTTAGGGTTCCAAACCTCTGAACGGGGAGACGACGGTGATGAATGGTCGGCCCGAGCCCGAAGGCCCGGTTTCATTCGGGCTGCTAATTTTACAGCCCGAGCCCGCGTATTTCGGGCGGGCTTCGGGTGGGCCCGCGGGCTCGGGCTGTTTTTACACCCCTAATTTGGAGTACCATGAATTAACTGTCTTTCTTTCCATTTCAGGCTTTCTTTCAGGTCTCCTCCAGAAACAAACTTGTTTTCCATCTTGCTTGTATTCCCAACATAGCTGATTCCATGATTATCACCTTTCATTTTTCCAATAGAAAGCAAGTGGTCCAATTTGTCAGTACCATTTGACAGAATCTTCAATTGTTTGTTTGTCTCCTCTAGCTGCCTTTTTACAAAGTGCACTCCTTCTTCTTTAGCAACTACTTCTTTCTTCATATTATGAATCTTAGCTTCCAGATTCTCATTTTCCTTGATCAGTTGAACATTCAATTTTCCCATCCTAATCCACTCATTGTATATCATCTCTACATCAACTTCATCTTCTTCTTCAAGTTGATCATTTTCACTTCCTTTATCGTTCTCATCAATAATGCCAATGAAAGCAACAATGCTCGACTGTTCTTCTTCAGACTCTTCTCCGGATTCAGAACTGGATTCACTAAGCATGATTAGTGATTTTCCTTTTACTAGATTATTATCAGCACATTAATTCTTTGTATGACCAAAACCCTTGCATTTGAACATTGTGTTTCTCTGAGATTTTTCAAAACATTTTCCCCTTTCGTGATGTTAGGGCAATCTGATTTGAAATGATCAAAATCTTTGCACTCATGACATTGAGATCCAGATTTGTTCTCCTTTCTGTATCCAGCATCTTCGGTTGATGATTTTTTCATCCCTGACATTCTCTTCATGAATTTTCCAAATTTTCTGGTTAGTAACACAATGTTTTCTTCAATACTGTCCAGCCTGGTGCTTTTTGAAGCTGCTTGTAATACAACTCCTTTGCTTCCATCTTTGGAAATATCCCCTTGTTCCAGTTGGAGTTCAAGTTCATATGCTGCCAAGATTCCAACTATTTCTTTGTAACTAGTTGTATCCGTGTTTAGTGACATATTCATAGCAACCTTCTGTGCATGAAATTTCTTCGGAAGACATCTTAGTAGCTTTTTGACCAGTTTCTTATCATCCAAGTTCTGTCCAAGTACACTTACCTCGTTTGTGATTGCATTCATCCGACTACTGAATTCTTTCACACTTACCTCGTTTGAAGGAAATCAATGAGAAGATTAAGGAGAAGAAGAAGGAGTCAATTGAATCTGGCGGATTCAATGCTGAAGAAAGATCAGCAAGACAGTGCGGCTGAAGAACCGGAGAGGGTTGCTGAGCCGAGCGGAAGACATATAAGTTAATCTGAAAAAGAAAAAGAAGGTTAACTATTCTGGGTGGTATCACTGAAGTACACGAAACAGAGAAAGAGAGAGTTCTAAGGTTTTAAGTGTACTTAGTTAGATACTGTACTGTGCGGAGAAACAGTTGAGGTTGTATTTACGTCTAACTTAGGGGGAGTTATCTGCGGAGATCTTTAGTATATTGTATAAATTGGCAAGTGTACTTAAAGATTGACAAGTAAATAAACGAATCTTGTTTGATGTTTCTGATCTCGTTGGTTATTCAACACGCCTAGATATATTGAAAACTTGTAGAAGATAACTAGTGAATCAATAACCAACGAGATCAGAAATATCAAACAGTATTCGTTTATTTACTTGTCAATCTTTAAGTACACTTGTCAGTTTATACAATGTCCTAAAGATCTCCGCGGATAATTCCCCCTAAGTTAGACGTAAATACAACCTCAACTGTTTCTCCGCACAGTACAGTATCTAACTAAGTACACTTAAAACCTTAGAACTCTCTCTTTCTTCGTGTACTTCAGTGATACCACCCAGAATAGTTAACCATCTTTTTCTTTTTCAGGTTAACTTATCTGTCTTCCGCTCGGCTCAGCAACCCGCCCCGATTCTTCAGCCGCGTCGTCTTGCTGATCTTTCTTCAGCATTGAATCCGCCAGATTCAACTTGACTCCTCCTTCTTCTCCTTAATCTTCTCGTTGACTTCCTTCAGTCATCCTTGATTTGAATTCGTGTTTCTTAAATATCTCAACTTCCTGAAATAGCAATTTTAATCTGCAATCCTATTTTTATTGCATTCACAGAGATAATACACATAACTACGAGTATTTAGTAACTAACATCTAAAATGATTATTACCACCATCAAATATTCAATTCGCATAATTAATTAGTATTAGGCTCATATATACTATATGGTATTTTGTATATCCAACTTGTGTTAGAAGCTTTTTTTTTCATATGAAAAATGATAAGATCCCCTATATCTAGATATGGACATATATATATTAAAAGAAAAGATAAGATCGTTATATATATATATATATATATATAACAAAAATAGGAAAAAGAAAGAATGAAAGAAAATAAAAAACGGCTAAGACGGCTCTTTAGCAAAAGCAAAAACATCATGAGCTATGTTTCTTTGCCACAACCTTCAGTGGTAGGGTGGGAAAAGAGGTTTAAATAATCACGAAAAGAGAAAAACAATGATGTGGAATTGTTTTATTTAATATGAAAATATAGCTAAAAATATGTTTATCTAACTTTTTTTTAATGAGGGATAAAATTTTCAAAATACAAATGAAACTAAACGTAATGTAAATTATTTGATGAAAATGGAGTCTGCATAGTGAAAAATACGTAAATTTATATTTTCTTTTTGTGTATATATTTTTCATATTAAATATGTTATTTTAGTTTAAAATATTGGTTTTTAACAATTATACCTAATATTTTAAACAAAGTTTGTATTTTTCATCAATATTAAACTTCTACACTTATTTAAAAAATGGAATAAAGTCTATAGATATATTCGAAATTATTATATTTTGAAAAAAAAGTACAACAAAATGATAATTTCGATATATGGAACTGAAATAAAGGGCTATCTGCGAATACTATACACAGGCTGAAGTCTATAGCCATCAATTACATAATTATTGAGCCACATCTAATAAAATACTAACCAGATACCAAATAATTATTTTTCCAATATACAAACTAAACCTCAATGTTAAATAATACGTTTTTTATTATTCATTATAACATAAATAGTTTATAACTGTTTTATGAGTTTTCATATAAACAAAGTTTCTTAGGACATACAATTATTTGAATAAAAAATTGATATGACATATTTATATTTAAAAATATATACTAATTATCTGTCTTTATAGTTTATTCTATATGCTTAATTTTTTGTTCAGTTACAATATTTTTACTAATAAAATATTATGTATATTTGTAAATCAACAAAAAATAGTTTGTTGCTATTCTTGCTATAAATTTGTATACATTTATAACGATCAACAGTTGATTAGTGTATTCCACTCTTGGACATACATATACTTTTCGGTAAAGTTAACTGGATTTACTAAACATAATGCGAATTAATACTCCATTTGATTTTTAAAACAAGACATTATTAAAAAATGTTGTAAAAAAATTAGTCATATAGGTTTCAATAATCTAATGTAATTCCATCTTTACCCATAATTAAAGACAACAAAAACACAAAATTTTAAGAAAAACAAATATCCTTAAAACACTAGTCATAATCCACCTAACAACCTCGCAAAGACATTATTAAACAAATATTAATTTCTTACAAATAACAAACAAGGATATATTAGAGATTTTGTGTCATTTTTAAAAATTTCGAAAAAAAAAATAATCAAACGTTTTTTTTAAATTGTTGGGAGTAATATTTTATCCATATCCACTGTCAAATTTGTTTAACCAATCAATAAGTGCAACTTCAACTTTTAAACTATTGTATGCTCCATATTTTTTATTTATTCACAAAGTAAAATTAGAGAGTTAAACTGCATAAATCACATCAAATTATCAAAATTGATCGATATTATTTGATATTACTTGCCATGATCCATCTTTAAATATCATATTAAAATATAGCTGATTGGTTAATAAATAAGATGCATATATATTATACAATGATTGGTTTTGGTTATATGTGATCGTACCAATTACAAATCATAAAGCAATTATTTACTACTATTATATATTATTAGTTCCTCATATATTAATTATACGACTATATAATAGGAGAGAAAAAGCAAACATGTATCTAACTTTGACTATAACATAATAAAACAATCTAACTATATATGTTTCTAAAACGTTGTTAAAATATTTTAGATACATGATTCTGTTATAAAAATCTAGAATTCTTAAAAATATCAAAATAATATATAAAGGTTAAAATTTATTATTAGATAAAAATATAAATATTCAAATTTTATTCGGATTTCATATCACATATAAAAAATAAAATAGCTAACGTATATATTTTAACGTATTTAATTAGATGGTTTTTCAGATAAAATGTAGATATTAATATTTTTTTTATTATAATAGTAAATTTAAATGTTATATAATTTGACAATTTAAATAATTATTTTCTTATAAAACGGAAACATTATGCATATTTCTCTAATATTTTTTCTATTTTAAATGCATTGTATTTCTATAGGCACAAGCTTTTGTGCAAAATTTCATGAAGTCTTTTTGAATATAATTTATTTATTTAAGTTGGAAAAAAGAAAAAGAAAAGAAAGAAGACATGTTCCTCGAGTATCGTGGAATGTGATCTTATTCGGATATGTGCTCTCTGTGAAGACAGAATGTACAAACCTCAGCCTTTTTTCTCTCTTGGCAGAGATACTGTATAGAATGATATACACACTTCTATATATATACATATATATTTATATATATATAAGATTATGGAATTTTGTAAATCTAAATGTATATTACAGAAAAATGATAAATTTTAGATTTTCCAAATTTTTTTTAATTAAATTATAAAAAAATATTATAGTAAAGTTTGAATTCAAAAACGTAAAAATAAAAAAATAAACTGTAAAATTTATTAACTCTTTAGCATATAAAAAATTTAGGTAAAGCTTTCTTATTAAGAAAAAAAAGCCTTGAAACTAGGGAAAAAGAAAGAAGACGCTATGAACAGTAATAAAGGACAATGTCAATTATTCCCTCGAAAATGACAATAATACCCAGACCTATTTAATTTGTCGACTGTGTATGTGGGGTTGAAACTGTCATTTGGGTGATTGATATAACTAAAATGACTTTGGAAAACTAAATATAATTTAAATTACACATTTTATAAAAGTATATCAACTTATTTCAAAATATTTCAGTTATACATTAACTTTTTTTTTTCAATTTATATACATAAATAATAATTAGTTAAAAAACATATATTTCATTTATAGTTTTATCATCTTCAAACAAATTTATCAATTTGATGGAATTTTATATAGCTAAAAATATAACTCTTAAGATGAATAAATATTACCATTGTTTAAGAAAATGAATTTTAATTTTCTTAAAGTAGTCTTATGTTTTTATATTTGTAAATATATTTCACATTAAATACAATACATTTTAAATAAAAGTGTGATTTTACTCAAAAGTTCTAAAATCTTCATTTTATTATATTTATATATAAATTAATTGTTATTTAAATTAATTATATATAACAACACTGTTGGGAATGGAGTATGAAGAGCCACTTAAAATAGTAGCCTAATAACAACAACAATATCATAATGTTTCACCATTAACTACGTTATCATCCATTATGGTCCATACTATTATTGGATCAAAGCAAAATAAGAATGATGTGTTTTTAACTTTAAATCACAATTTAATAACGAAAGAAGGGATACCATACAAATTTAATTAAAAAATAAAAGATTTTAATCATTATATGGATGATTTTTGTCTCGGTGTCTCGTTCACTTTACCAAAATACCAAAAAAAAAAATTTAAATTTAAAACAAAATGGCATGACAATAACAAAAAAGGAGGGCTTTTTTTTATACATTTACAAATTACAAGACAATATACCCAAGACGTGATAATAAACCTCCAAAACCCACATTTTCTATCACACTACGAATGGCTAATTAATACTTATGGGATTTAATTTCTGGATAATCCAAAGATAATCATATGAAATTTGGAATATTTCATTAATCTTCCTCCTTTAGATTCTGAGTAGATAGATACTGAGTTCAGGTGTTCCATTGCTGTCTGGATTCATCATATAGAAAGCTTCAGAATCTCGTGATCCTACGATCCTCTCGAACTTTGCCCTCATGTACATCACATCTCCGGCGCCTCCTGTATTCTCCGACTCCGGCAGCACTCCGGCGCCCATGGAAACCATCTCTAGTGCCTTCAACACCTTCCTCTCCTTCTCCCCACTCTCCCTCCTCGTCGCGAATCCGCACTTCTTTCCGTTGCAGTACGTCCTCCACAGGGGCTCCTCCACCAGCCGCCGCGAGGGTATCCTCGTCTTCTCACCTCCTACTCCGCCGCCGTCCTCTTCCTTAGGCTTATCGCACTCTAAGGCGATTCTGACGAGGCCAGAAGCCATCTCCTTGACCAATCCACTGATCGGAGTGGCGAGCTCGACGAGGAACGCCGGAGGAGTGGCGGGATCCTTCTGGATTGCGAAGTGTACGTGTCCTCGTCGGGATCCAAAGAGGGTGCCAACGACTCGGGATCCGAGGCCAGATTGTGAACCGGGTCGGGTTCGGGAGAGAGAAGCAATGACGGAACGGAGACGGGAAACGGCGAGGGAGTGGAGTTTCCTCTTGGGAGTGATGAGAGAGGAAGGGGTGTGTTTGGAAAGAGGTTTAGGGTTATGAGGAGGAGAGGAAGGGTCGTCGTTATCATGGGAGCCAACTTTTCGAGTCCAATGGAAGGTATGGTGTCGTTTGGAAGAGAAATCATGAGGTATTTCTCTCGCCATAGATGAAGCTCGGTCGGGGAGAGAGAATACATTGAAACTTTTCTTTGGATGTTCTGGTCCTGGAATCAGCAACGGCAGAAACATTATCTCTCTTTTCAAACACATATCGGGAGAAAACTTATTATGTGTGTGTGTGTTGGTGTTGGTAATCTTGTTGATGTAGTAGTAGGAGTTTTAGTGAGAGACCGAGAATGGCCCACCAACTGATATGAGAAGACTATATTCAACAAAAAAATAAAAAAAAAAAGTGGAGAAAAAGAAGAAAGAGGTGTGTCTATCTGTGAGTGTAAAGTGTTTAAACAATTTGGGCATTTGATTAAAAAACTTATTAGATGGAATGGTTGGTACAAGTATGAATGAAGTCCACTCGTACTAAGATCTTAGATGAACAAACGCTTATTTATACAACCAAAAATTGGAAAAACCACAATCATAAACAATAAACCCATTAAATAAATAAAATAATTAAAATTATGAGTTTGTTTGCTTGCTTCTGTCTGTTTTAGGATTACTAAGAAATTGTGTTGTTGGGGGTGAGAAATTCAAGAAATGACAAAAGAAAGGAATCTTGAGGGGACAATATGTGTGTTCTTTCACTTTCTATGTGGGGTAACCCACAAGACGTGGATTTTCTTTGACTCATTGCTTTTCTTACTTCTTTCTTTATACAGTAAAAGCGTTACCCAAATTTTTATATATATAAACACATTTCCATTTTCATTTTTAATCAATATGTGATACAATAAACAAAAAAAAAAACTAATTTATACGCGGGCCAATTATTTCCTCCGAAAAGATTTAAAGATTTGATGACAAACTCTACAAATCTTCACCATTTTTTCTATGTGCTTTGTCATCATTCATATAGAAATGATTGTTATTAGATAAAATATACTAAATGAAACTACTGTGATCTAAATCATTTAATTATTACTAATTATATTTAGAAAACGACCACAAGAAGAAAAAAGGAGTTTTGGATTGAAGAATGTAAGGTTTTTAGAAGCTAATGTATGAATTAGAAATATACAAAATGTATTTGTGAGATCCTCTTGCTGTCGGGTGCAGAGTCAACACTAACCTGCGAACTCAGACGTCATTCCCTCCATCCGACCCCACCCTTCATTCTTCCATTCATCTTTATTTTTTTTTATTTTATTTAATTTTATTTCCCTTTTTCTTTTTCATGTTACAGAGAGTGAATTCGAAGCTAGGCTTATATGTATAACTAAAAATCGAATCGAACATAAAATTAGGCCTCTGATTTAAAAATAAAATAAAATAAAGGCAAAAGGGGTCCATCTTAACCGATGATGACCCTACTGATTAAATTCCAATTAAAGACATCTAACTTTGACCAATTTTACTCAGAGCAAGACCTAAACCGATCCAATCACCCAACATACCAATTTATGAACATTAATATGCTTGTTTCACTACTCCAAACTACCACCTATATCACATACATGTCCTTCCATGGCAAAACTATTAACGAAAATATGTATATAAACTGAAAAAGACTCATATTACTACAAGTATAGCCCGATATTAATCACCATGTCCTAAAAAAAGGGTTTGAGTCGAACTTGAGATACCTTAACATTGAACAAATTGATTGGTTACACCACAAATGAGGAAAAGACAAAGGTAAAAAAGAAACGACACATGCTTACTAATTACAATTGAATCAGCGTGTTTGAATCTATGATATATGCATATATCAACACAAGACAAGGAAATGTTAAGTCAAAGGATGGTTATATATGCCTTTCAATCCCAAGAAAATTAAGGAAGTGGGGGCACCTTATGGTTTTGATTAGCTCTGCGGATTTCTCTGGTCTCTTTCTGATTGTTCGGGTTGAGGAACCACGACATTACCATTCATCCTCGCACGTGCTTCTGCAAACATACGCTGTTGCTCAGCAGCTGCTTCTTCTTCTGTCATCTCTGCCCTGATATTCCACTTCCCGCCTCTCTGTGAGTCCTGCTGCAGTGGGGAAACATCGCCTTGATAAAGTTTTTCAGTATTTGCAAAGGTATAAATGTAAGAGATGCTGTGGATGAGTACCATTGTTTCAAACTTATGTTGCTCGTATGCAGCATAAACTTCATGGATATATGTTCCAAAGCCAAGATCCTGTTCATGTCAGTACCCAGTTCAAACCTTGCTTATCTTTTGTATGAAAAAACTAAATCTTTTGACAGGTTACAGTTCAGAATCTTAACATAAAACAAACCTGTAGTGCCCTGAGGACATGCTCGGGTGCAATTGTCCGTTTATCCTCTTTGTTACAAACTTCATTAGACTCCGAGGAAACTAGATTTATAAACTCTGCGAGAGTGTTAAACAAATTGAAGCATGAGACTAAATACTTTGCAAGTCAGGAAACAAAAGCAAAACCTGAATTTTGTAGCAACATAAATCTCGTTTTAGAAATGCTACGTCCTTCAACAAATTTAGAAATCTGAAGGATGATTTTTACCTACGCAACACTCTATCAGAAGATCCTGAGTATCTCTAGCAACACGGACATCCGGAGGTAACATCTCCTTTATAATTTTTGTCATGGTAGCTGGAAAACAGAAACAACTCAGACTTATTGTTCACAAACACATTGAAGAGTATTCAAAACCAAACATGAAGAACAATGATCAAATCTCTCCCGTTCCTTTAACATCGCATTGTACTCTACTAAACCCAAATGATTCAACAATATCCTTCAAGAGAGCTACTCATGAATGGCGTTACCCGAAGCCTTCAATTGCATAATCTAAAACGTGAAGAAATTAGTAAATTGTAATGACAAGCAAGATTACCATAAAAAGAAAGACTACCATGCAAGACCAATCAATCGACGAACAAGTGGCTACCGATTCTTGAATTGTTGGATTCAAAGAAGGGAGAAATGGCCTAACCTTTTGGAAGTGAAGCATCCTCCTTCGACTTCCCGACTATATCCATCGCGTCCATCGTTGAAATCAGTATCACAGTTTCACCAACAATCGAATTAACGCAAACGTAATGGTACGGGTACACAAGCCTACGCACAGATAATGATCCGCATATATGCAATCACATAAGATGAGGAAGAGAGAAAAAAACCAGAGATAGGGAATCGGATACCGACTAACCGAGTCAACACGAGTCGAATCAGATACACAGCAGTTTAAGGACGGATGGCCGGCAAGTCAACCGAGTCACGGCGATATCAGGAGCTCAGCACTCCGTCGGATTATTAGGGCAAAAAACCGAAGGCGCAAAGCGCGTGAAAACCACCTTTTTTCCAGCGCGTGAAAATAGTTTTTAGATCCTTAAGAAGTGAGCTATTATTGAGACCAAGTAAAGACTTTAGAAAAAAGGGCCCAAACCCGGCCCACATAATAATTGGGCTCGAGCTAGACTCGAACCCGATCCGTTTCTCCTTCTTCACCCTTCTCGATTCTCGCTGACGACAGCTTATGTGCTTCTGCAACTCCGAATTTTCGAGAGAAGGAAGAAAACCAAGTTGAAGTTTAAAACCCTAGCTGCTCTGTAATCTGGAACCTTTCGATTTCTGGTTTCTGGTAATTTGAGCTGGTGGAGAAGAAGATGGGATCAGATGATGAGGATTTCGTTTTCTTTGGTACGCCGATAGAGCGCGAGGAAGAAATCGCGACCCGCAAGAAAAAAGCGATCGCTGAGGCTTCAGGGAATATGAGAGCTCTCCCTTCTTGGAAGCAAGAGGTCATTTTTATCTTAATTTTGTCTGTTTGGTTGCGGATGAACTGGGAAAGCAAGTTTTCTGATAGTGATGATAGACCTCGCGGTTTTCCAATGTTATTTACTCTCCCGCTTCTGAATTGTTTTGGATGGATTTGAAATGCTGATGTGACATTAGTGTAAAACAAACGAGTTTGGGACACGACACTGGTTTGGTGTTCTGTCTATCTGGTTTTCTAAAGTTGTGTTGATGAACCAAAGCGCAGAGAGATTTGTGGCATGTGCTAGTCGCATAAGTTGCTGTACTGTTGTAGTTTAGAACAGTTATTGAAGCAAAGAGATCTTTCGCTGTTTAAAAAATGTTGCATTTAGTTTGCGTTGTAAATGATGCCTTGTAGGGATTGTAAACTGGGTATCATAATAATGTTTGGAGCTAGTCAATAGTACAGTATGTTGGCATCTTCAGTTAGTTCTGGAATGCTAGTATGTCAAATTGGTTCGTGGGTTAATTTTCACTTCGTGGAGGATGCATCATATTGCGTAGAAATCTTCTTTCTATTTTCCAGTAATTTGGTTTTCTTTGTTATCTTGTTTTCCCTTGGTTTTACTGGAAGAAATGTCGATGAGGTGGGATTTGTTACGGTAGGTGTTTACTTTTTAGTTTTCTATGCACAGGTTAGAGATGAAGATGGCCGGAGAAGATTTCATGGGGCATTTACTGGAGGATTTTCTGCTGGGTATTACAATACTGTTGGATCAAAAGAGGGTAAAGTTCGACTTACAGTTTGTAAATTGTATCTAAACCTTATTGCTAAACTCTAGAAAAAAAATGCAGGCTGGACTCCACAATCATTTACGTCATCGAGAAAGAACAGGGCTGGAATGAGAAAGCAGAGCATTTCTGACTTTCTGGACGAAGATGAAAGAACTGTATTTCATCTTTTTCTTGCTTTTGTGATTCTTTTTGTTTTATGTAAACATGAATGTGTAAACTAGGATAAGATGAAAGAAATCTTTTAGTATTACACTCTCTTTTAAAAATTTTACCTATTGGAAAATAACAAGCAATTTATGGGAATTTTAATTCTTGGCGAGCAAGTACAATAACCAAAACTTGGTTTAAGCTGCTTTAGTTGCATTTGCATTACAGGAATTGGAGGGTCAATCATTGTCAACAAGCTCACAATTCGATACGTTTGGGTTCACAGCTGCTGAATTTGCGCGCAAGCAATCTGAGAGAGAACAACATCAGAGGTGCTATTTGCTTAATCTGTATTTTCCTTTTTGATTTTCATGAAGGTGTTGAGATGGCCAGATCTCTGGTGTAGGTGTTGGGTACCATACTTCTTTATTTTGATACTTATCTTACTAGAACCAGCTATCATTTGGCTGGGACCTGAACATTGAGTTATACTTTAGACAGGTCTTCCGTTAAGATTTAAAAAAATTGTGGAATACAGGGCTGTTTGCTGAGACAGGTTTAAACCTTTTAGGCATCCTGTCGTATTCAATGGCTCATTTGTTAAAGTTTTCTCTACATTACAGGCCATCAGTCATTCCTGGACCTGTGCCTGATGAACTTGTTGTTCCAGTCTCCGAGTCAATTGGTAAGTACCAAAAAGCTTCATAGGCATTTTGCAATTTTTTTTCTTTCCCATCATTTTAGAGCGTAATATCCTAACTACATAGAGTTTCTTTTGTCCAGGTGTCAACCTATTGCTAAAGATGGGATGGCGACGCGGTCATTCGATAAAGGATTTGCGTGCTAGTTCAGGTTTAACCCATTTATGTACCAATGTGTTCCGGGTTTGGTGCTTTTTCTATATGTGCAAGAAGCTACTTGAATTGTGTTGTGCCCATAAAATTTTACATTGACTTTCTGCATTTCCCCCCCTATGTTGTGGTTCTTTTATTCTATGGCTTAACATGTGAATTCTTAGATCTTTTATACTATTTTCAATGCAGATGCTCGTAGAGAAGCTAGGAAAGCTTTCTTAGCCTTCTCCACTGACAAAAAAACAAAGGAGGTTACTGACTCACAGTTCTTTGAGTCCGAAGCGGAAATTTCTCTCAAACCAAATGATGATGTCCGAGTTTCTGAAAGCACTCCTGTAAGTTAACTTTCTTCTGTACACTAACTCCATGTGAGGGGCTCTGTCATGTCATTTTCTCTCTATTTTATCTTTTAAAATCAAATCATCTATCTGAATAAAACAATGGTTGTTGCTTGAATCTGCTGCATAAATTATGTCCATATTAGCTCATCCAACTGGATCCTGATTGCATCCAATGTTTTTCTGTTTCACAGGTATATGTGCTCAATCCAAAGCAGGACTTGCATGGTCTAGGTTATGATCCTTTTAAGCATGCTCCTGAATTTAGAGGTATATAGTTTTGAAATTGTACTATATTTTATCTGACTGGGTTATTCTAGGCTATTGAATTGCAACTCATTTTCCTTATACACAGAAAAGAAAAGATCTCGTATGTCTGCCAGTAAGGCGCTCGGTCATAGGAAACCTTTGTCCATGAAGGAAAGCCTTTTTGGATCCAAATGTAAGAATTTTACCTGAGCATTCTCCTGTTTCAAATCCCTTCCTCTTCTCAAACTAATTTACTTGCATTTATATGTATCTCGTTCTATCTTCTTTTCTCTGGCATTGCTGTGACCCGAGTATTAAGATGAGATTTATTGTCGGCAGGAAATATTGCTCCGGGTTTTGGCATTGGAGCGCTCGAGGAGCATGATGTTGAGGATGAAGATATCTATGCTGGTGAGGGCGCATTGGTTTTTTTCCTAACCAAGATTGCTGTGCTTTGTCAGTACATGTTTGCACCTGTTCAATTGACTTTTCCTTTTCGCTGGTCCTACAGGAAGAGCAAAGTATTATTTGTTGTGATTAAATTATAACTTCCATGGGTTGAAGTAAGAAGAATGCAAAATGGAAAAAGAATGACAAGTGTTGATAGCATTGGTAGAAAGATTCTAGGAAACAATTTAATACTTCTAAAGTGCTGGTTTTTTAGATTTATTAATCATTTGTTCTCTGAATTCTTTTGCAGTTATATATATTATTCGTTTTCTGCCATTTAGGTATTGATTTTGAAGAGACTTATGTGGAAGAAGAGGAAGAGCTCTCAGGACCTAGCACGAACAATAGACTAAGGTTAACTTCAAAAGAGCATGATGCCCTGCCAGGTTTTAGAGTTGCTTCAAATTCCGACTACAATGTGGAGAGGTAATTAAAATGGATGTGTCATGCATACATATAATTTACTTTATCAACATGAAGAGATTGTCACTTATCGAAACTTAAGTGTTGGCTATTTACTTTCCGGTGTGTTAAATGGTTGTCCTAACCTTTATCATTGTGGACCTGTGGTTTTGTATGTTATTCCAGATTTGATCCTCCCAAAGTCCCGAAAGACTTTGTGGCTCACCATAAATTCGATGGTCCTCTTGAGACTTACACCGAAGAAGCTCTTTCCACTCCTCCAGATGTTCCTCCGCCTGAAGATAAAAATTTGAAACTCTTGATCGATGGGTTCGCAACTTTTGTTTCCCGTTGTGGGAAAATCTTTGAGGACCTTTCTAGAGAAAAGAATCAATCAAATCCACTGTTTGATTTTCTGCGGGGAGGAAATGGTCATGAATACTATGCAAGAAGGCTATGGGAAGAGCAGCAAAAGCGTAGTGATCAAAAGAAGTTGCCATTAGATGGTAAATCATCCCCGAGAACGCAGAAGATTACTGCTGAGACACGTGGCAGATTATTAGGGGAAAAGCCTTTGGAGAGAAATTCGAGAGATGCAAGCGCCTCTGCTTCTTCAGGAGGTTCCTTCCAATTCCCATCAAATCTCTCTGACACTTTCACCAACGCTGCTTCATCCGTAAGTAAAAACTTCATATTTGCATAAAATCTAGCTTGACATAAATACAATCTATGGGTGTAGTTCATGGAAGTCATATGCCTTCTGTGTAATGCCTAAATTTTCCTATACACCGAGGTTCCTAACCTATATTCTTCCCTCTTACCCCGTGTCCTTAAAATAGCAAGAGGCTGTTGAAGCCCTGAAGCCCTTTAAAGATAATCCTGCAAAACAAGAAAGATTTGAGCAGTTTCTCAAGGAGAAGTACCAAGGAGGCCTACGTACAACAGATTCCAGCAGAGTCAACAATATGTCAGATGCTGCTCGTGCCCGTGAAAGATTGGATTTTGAGGCAGCAGCAGATGCACTTGAGAAAGGGAAAGTGTACAAGGAGGTCAAACCTGCTACAGAGCGACCCATCGATTTTCTTGCTGGAGGGCTGCAGTTCACTTCTGGTGGAATAGAGGCATGTTTGCAGAACTTTTATCCCGTTCCTTCCACTTATTACGTTTCTCTAAGATTCGATGTTTATACGTATATGTTTTTATTAACAGCAAGGTAAAAATGCTGAGGCTGATGATACAAAGTCAAAGAAGATGTACCCCAAAAGGGAAGAGTTCCAATGGCGTCCTGCACCTATTTTGTGCAAACGTTTTGATCTCCCTGATCCTTACATGGGAAAGGTATAGAATAGTTATTGCTTTGCATACTCTTCATATCTCATCTATGAAGTGGTAGAACTTAGCTGATCCTCTACATCTAAGTGAATTGAGTGGAGTCTATTATCTGACGTTTAACGGTTAATCTCAAATCGCCCCTGCATTTGAATCTTTTTAATCACTCATGTGGAAATAGGAACGGACATGTAAGTCACAAATTCCATATGAGCCTAATCCCATCAGATGCAAATGCATGATTGAGGGTCATTGAATCTGATGCCAGATAAAACCAATTAGTTGCTGGGAATGCGATTGTCCATCTTGTCTCTCGTGCTTAATTTTTCAATCAAATACATATTTTTTCCATGTTTAAAGAAATATATATTATATATTTTCACAGCCGCCACCTGCTCCACGACCAAGAAGCAAGATGGAATCTCTCGTTTTCTTACCAGACACAGTGAAGGCTGCATCGAGTTCGCAAGTAAGCCTCTCTGTGCACCAAGATCCCAATTTGCAAGAACCAAACAAAGGCTCAGCTGCAAAAGAACCTGAAATCAAGGTAGAAGTGGAAAATGTCGAGAGACCTGTCGACCTCTACAAGGTACAGAGTGTCTACGTGTGCTGTAAATTGCAGTGATTACAGTTATGGATATCTTAAGCCATTAGGTAACACAAATATGTTTGCTTGCAGGCCATTTTCTCTGATGATTCTGAAGACGAAGAAGCAGGAGCGATGGATACAAAGCGATTGGAGGACCATGAGAAGAAGAATCAAGCAGCTGCCACAACGTTAAATCGTCTAATAGCTGGTGACTTTCTAGAATCCTTAGGAAAAGAACTAGGCCTGGAAGTTCCTCCTGATGTTACGTTACCAGAACAAACTAATCCTGTCCTCGAGGGAGGTCCACCACCCAAGCAAATGGAAAATGAGAAGTCCTTGAAAAGTAAACCAGAGGAGGACTCTCTTCGTGAGAACAGAACCGATAAACGCTGGTTGAAAAAGATGTCTGAAGACGAGGAGAAGATGAGCAACCCGAGATCCGGGGTCAAACGTGCATCCTCTGAAGAAGAAAAGGGTAGGAAGAAGGGAAGGAATTCATCAGAAAGGCGGGACACAAGCAGTGAATCCTCAGGGGATGAAAGGAGGAGGAGAAAGCGGTCGAAGCGAGACAAGTATAGAAGCAGTGATTCAGAGAGCAGCGACTCATCCAGGGATTACCACAGTCGGGATAGGCACGGTTCGAGATCAAGAGGGAAGAGAAGAAGCCATAAGAAGCAGTCAAAGCATCACCGTAGCAAGAAACACTCGTCTTCCTCGCGATATGACACGGACGATGAACGGGAAATGAGGCGAGGCAAGCTAAGAAAGCGGGACTGACGAATTGGGACGGGAGATAGGAAGCTTCACTTACGAGAAAGAGTGCCACCAACATTCTGTAGATTTCCTCGAGGGATTAATCTGGTGACGTCACACTTCAGGCAAGTGTATCATATTTATTTGAGATTTTTTTCCATATCCGAAAATGTTGGTACTTTAACAAGAAAAAAAGCTGTTAAATTTAAAGTACAACGGTTTAATACTTATATAAACTTTTTGTTTTACTTCTCAAATACATTTTTCTAACATTTTGAGATACGCAGTAACTTTAGAATTTATAATACGTTACCCATTATATATCAACCACTAAAAGATTATTAGTGTTTAGTTTTGTTGAACCAATAAATGGATGCAATAGTTAAATTATTTCTTACATGGAAAAAATCGGAGAAACAAAAAGAAAAGATGATCTTCCGGTTTAAAATTCAGAAAATTGATGCATAATTATAAGATTTCCTTTAAATAATAAAAATATTTCTGAAACACGGAATATAATAATAATAAAAAAAGCCAATTTGTCTGAATCATCCAATCCATTTTGTTCACCAAAAGGAGAGACAGAGGAGAGAGAGAGAGGAAATGGTGACTCGTTAGATTCCTGGTTCAAACTTCCTTACTTTTTCTGTTTGGTTCACTTGAAAATTCCCAAGTCCACCACTTTCTCCCAGTTATTCATATATGCATGTTTGTATGCACGTCTATACTATATATATATATATGTATGTATGTATCAGTCTCTGCATCACTCTGTTGTGTGTGTGTTTATATATCTATGTATCTATCTGTTCTTTGTGTTTGTGGTGGAGGTTTAGGCAATGGCTACTCCGTTTCCGATTCGCGTTTGGTTCCATGTGCTTGCGTTGATTGCTGAGTTCTCAGATCTGTTATTTTCGTTGCTTTATGCGGATTGTTTTTTGTTCTTCTATATATCTCTTCCGTCAATTGTTTTTTTTTTCTTTACTGTTTGGGATTGGGGAAGTCGCTGGAGGCAGCGGTTCATCGATCTATTCATGGGAATTTGATGTTGAAAATACATCAAAGGCACGAATCGATCGATAAACCTCTGCATCCAGCGTTTGCCTCTTCTTAACTGGGTTTTCCCCTCTCCACTCTGTTTGGCTACTGAGAAAATTAGGTTTTCCCTCAGCTGCCAACAGAGTTTTTAGGATTTCAGATCCTTTGGTCTTGACAACCAAAAAAAGAAAAGAAAAGAAAAGAAAAGAAAAGAAAAGTCATGTTTTTGTTTTCTTTTTTGTCGGTTCTGGATCTGTTTGGTTGATGAGAGAGTGAAGTTTTGACACTTTTCTTTGTTGAAACAATCAGTGTTTGGTTTTTTTTTCAAGCTTCTGTTTGTTGGCTTGTCTGCCAATCCAACATAGATTCGTAGGTCATAGATGCATAAGTTATCTTTCTTCTTGGATCTGCATTTTGATGAAAACTTTGGATTCTGCCGAGCTCTTCCATTTTCATGTGGATTCTGGTGATCATCATGATGACCGTGTGGTACATCTCGTGTTTTGCCTTGTGAAACTATCAGGTTCTTCATTTTGATGGTGCGTTCATGCTTGACAAATCTGTGGTAAAAAGTAAATCTTTCTTTCTCAAGCTGTTGTTGTTGACAAGAGCAACGCATAAGGTGATACATTGCCCTAGTTTTTATCATTTCTCTGTGACCAGGTTTTACACCAATCTGAATGGTGTTGCTCCTTCTGAACTGTGGAATTATGCAGACATTTGGTCTTCATGTGAATTGAGAACCCTTGTTTTGCCATCCAAATCTCTCTCCTTTTCTTGATTCTTTTCTGGTGGATGTGATTCCCACGAAGAACACTACTTGTTCAATAGGGAATAAATACATACTCCACACACGGTACAGTCCAAGTCGCCATCTTAACATTCTTGGAATCAGAAACAAATGGGCGTATCCATGGTAAGATGAACTGTGTGATCGGAGAATAATTTGTGATATCAATGGTTAAAGCTCATCGAGAGAGCATTTCACCTTGTTTTTGTTGCTTCCTGTTTCTACTTATTGAAGTGGAGGTGATGTAGAAGAACTGATTCAGTTGTCATACGTTCATGTATATGTTCATGACATCATTTGACTAAAAGGCACTTGGGGACTTGTACTTTTGTTGGGTGTGTGGTGTCTTTGTCCCATGTTCCTTGTCTGGCAAGGTGGCAGCTTCTGGGTGTTTGAGTTTCTGTTCTCCAATTTGGTAAGAGACCAGCGTCCATTTATTGATGATGAAATGCTCATCGACTTTTCTTTAGATTCTCCCAAGGATGGTCATCGAACACGAGAAAAATAGTATTATTCTCATCGTCTTATGTATGATGATAGTTACTATTCAGATGATCCTATTCTTTTGTGACTTTTGGAATTTCAGTCGTTTATCGTTGATTTTATTTACGTAACTTTAATGAGGCCGTGTTCTTTGGTTTTGCTAACCAAACCTGAACCGATATCCAGAAAAAATTCAACCCAAGTGAACCGGTTCACAATAATTAAACCAATAGTCTCAGGCATCTCCAGAACAAATCTATGGCTGTCATTGGTTGAAAACAATGTGTTATTATCACTATCATTTCTTTGGTATCTTTAACTCAGTATGGTTTATTTTTGCTAGAAAAAATATTAATCAATAGGGAAAATAAAACTCATATTTCCCCCTATATTTATCTACCTAATCTATTTCTTCTTCATGGTTGGTATTCATTTTATTTCCATTCATGTTTTGATGTTAATCCTATTTCTTCCTTTTCTTTTGCAATTCTGTCTATATCTCCCCTCCGTTAAATATTTCAATTTTGATCCGGTTTAGGGTCAATTTTGATCCGGTTTAGGGTCAATTTTGATCCGATTTAGACCTAATTTTAACCTAATTTAGTATCAATTTTGACTAGAATTTGGGTCCAATCTTGACCCGATTTAGGCTCAATTTTGACTAGAATTTGGATCCAATCTTGACCCGATTTAGGCTCAATTTTGACTAGAATTTGGATCCAATCTTGACCCGATTTAGGCTCCATTTTGATCCAGTTTAGACTCAATTTGGGTCCAATTTGATTTTCATCAAAATTCAACCCAAATCAATATGAAATTCAATAAATTAAACCGAAATTTAAACAAAATTCGATTCTTATCAGTTTGTTCGATTTTTAACCCGAAATTAGTATATTTTTTACTCGAGTTGTGTGCAATTTGACCCAATTTTGATTTTCATACCTTTAAAACCCGAATCAATATGAAATTCAACAAGATTCATCGAAATTTAAACAAAAAACCCATTCTTATCGGTTTGTTTGACCTTTTACCCGTAATTAGTATGATTTTGACTCGAATTGGGTACAATTTGATCCAATTTTAATTTTTATCCAATTAAAAACCGAATCAATAAATTCAACAAAATTAAATCGAAATTTAAATTGAAACCAATTCTTATCGGTTTGTTTGATTTTTATCTTGAAATCGGTATAATTTTGATTTGAATTGGGTGTAATTGTGACACAATTTTGATGCAACTTTAAGTGATTCGGGTTTTAATCGAGTAAAAATCAAAATTGGATCAATATTGAGTGCAATTTCGACACGAATTCAGTACAAATTTAATTGGATTTTGATCTTCACTCGATTAAAAACCGCATCACTCAAAATTACACCGATATTCGAGTTGTAATATGTCTAAATTTGGGTCTAATTAACGGAAAATATTTTTTATTTAAATTTCAAATTAGTTCGGTTCAAATTTTATATTATTTCGGGTTTTAATCGAATTAATCGGTTTACTTCGGTTGAAATTTCATATTAATTCAGGTTTTATTGCGATTTAGGTGTAATTTCGATAAGAATCAGTTTTTCTTTAATTAAGGTTTAGTTTGGTTACAATTTCATATTGATTCGAATTTTAATCGGGTAAAAATTAAAATTGTATCCAAAATTTGGTTAAAGTTGGTTTAAAATTATGGTCAAAATTAAGTACAAAGTAAGTTAAAATTGAATCTGAATTCTAGTCAAAATTGAGCCTATATTGGGTCAAAATTGGTTTCTGATCCTGGTCAAATTGAGTCTAAATCACGTCAAAACTGAATATAAACCGGATCAAAATTAATTCTGGATTGGGTCGAGTCGAAATTGAGTAGAAATATTGAGTTGAAAATAAAAGATTTAATAAAATTTTTAACGGAAATGTTATAGACATAATTTTTAAACATAAAAAAAATATGTCGACCAAAATGTGAGGGAGAAATAGAACGAGTGCTAAACATTAAAAGTAAAATTTAAGAGTTTATGCTATAATATTTTGGTTATAAATAGTATTGTGTATTCAATTTTACTATATATAATTATTAATCAATATTATTAAATTTTTAAAAGTTATATATATATTTTTTTTCAAAAATCTTCATCTTTTATTCATATCTTCGACAGTCAATAGAGTTTAAGCATTTTTCTTTTTGCATTTTCAATCGAGTCTCCGGTCGTATATTCATCTTCTTCACAATTTTATATTTCTCATTGATCTTTGTCTTGTGTCAAACATATTTACTGCGTATTTGATTATTTTACTTTATTCAACTCTGGACTAATCTTTAGATTTGTACAATTTGAAAGAATGATACGATCTTTATTTTACCAAGTTTGTAACTAATCATAAACTCCATCTATATTAATTTTATTATTATTCTTATTGTTATTGTGATTGGGAGAGAGGGAGAAAAAGGTGGATTGACACTGGCTAAGATTGCACAAAATTGCCACGTAGGATCACTCTGACCAATCAGAAACATCGTTTCAATATTCCATGCCTGAGTCACTCAATCTCTTACAGACACCCACCATCCATAACCAGAAACCCTCTTTCTTCTTTTTAGTTCTGTGTTATAAGCCTTTTCTTGTCTGGAGAACAAAAGAAAAAAAAAACAAGAAGCAGAAAAAATTATATTTTTTCAGACAGCTAAAAAACCCTGAATCACACTCTCTGTCTAATTGAAGGGAGAAAAAGCATGGGTATGGTGGAGATGGCAATCAAGTCTTCAGTAACCACAAGACTCTCTGTTCCTTCTTCTTCTTCTTCCTCTTCCATTTCTTCTACTTCTCCTCCTCCGATTTGTAAGAAGAGAGTAAAGCATATCTCTGTCTCTCTCCCTACATCCACCACCATCTCTCTCTTCTCTCTTTTCTCATCTCCTCCCTATGAAGCCAAAGCTGTTTCCCTTCCCAAAGACCAGATCGTCTCTTCTCTCACTCAAGTAAGTTCCAAAGTTTCTCAGATTGTTGATCGTCTTCTGTTATTCATGTTTCACGATTTCTATTCAGGTGGAGCAAACAATCGATCAAGTTCAAGAAGTAGGTTCAAGTTTCTTGGACTCAACACAACGTGTTCTCCAAGTTATAGCAGATGCTCTCAAACCAGCCATAGAAACGACATTGCCCATCGCAAAGCAAGCCGGGGAGGAGGCTCTAAAGATGGCTTCTCCAGCCATCTCGGAGGCCTCGAAGAAAGCTCAAGAAGCAATGCAGAACACTGGGATTGATGCTGAGCCTGTCCTTAGCGCCGCAAAGGTCTGACATACTTATGGATTCACTTTCTAATACTGTGTATACAGGAGTATATAGGCATGAACATACTCCACTAATCATTGATGTGTGTGATGCAGACAGTGACAGATGTGGCACAGCAGACAACAAAGGTGATCGAAGATGCTAAGCCCATTGCATCAACAACATTTGAGACACTTTCTTCCGCTGATCCTAATTCCATTGTGGTTGCTGCCGGAGCAGCCTTTCTCGCTTACCTCTTACTCCCTCCTGTCTGGTCTGTTATCACTTTTAACCTCCGCGGATACAAAGGTACGACCTCTTTCAACTCATACCAGCTTCATGTTGAAGGATGTGATTAGTGATTGTGAATGGATGATGATCATCTTTCTTCTGCAGGTGATCTCACCCCAGCTCAGACGCTGGATTACCTATGCAGCAAGAACTATTTATTGGTGGATATAAGATCTGAAAAGGATAAAGACAAGGCTGGCATTCCTCGTCTCCCTTCAAGCGCCAAGAATATGATTGCCATTCCGTAAGTTTGAAATATGATCCAATGGATTTGTGTGTTTATGCAAACATTTATTAATAATGTTGAGAGGGATGGTTTCAGACTGGAAGAACTACCGAATAAGTTGAGAGGGATTGTGAGGAACTCGAAACGGGTGGAAGCAGAAATAGCAGCCCTCAAGATTTCATACCTCAAGAGAATCAACAAAGGCTCCAACATCATCATCATGGACTCGTCTGTTCACTCTTTTATCCAATCGAGAATCAAAATCATTTTAATCTTTCTTCTTCTGTTTCATTACTGAATGTGGTTAGATGATCAGGTACTCGGATTCAGCCAAGATAGTAGCGAGAACGTTAAGGAATCTAGGGTTCAACAAGTGTTGGATTGTGACGGACGGATTCTCAGGAAGCAGGGGATGGGTGCAGAGCAGGTTGGGTACAGATTCCTACAACCTCTCCTTCGCTCAGGTCTTGTCTCCGTCTCGGATCATCCCAGCTGCTTCCAGAAGCTCCGGCACTAAAACAGGAACCAGCTTTCTTCCTGGCTCCGACTGATTCAGCTCAAATGTTTGTGTTTCTTTCAGAACATTGTTCTTAAGCTTGTCCTGCGTCTCGATTCACCATTTTAGGGTGTGGTGATTGTGCCATGTCCTCCTCCACCATTCCCTAATCATAGTTTCCAAATGATTTTTGTAGAAAGTCAAATGCTTTCTATTCTCAAAATTAATAATCTATTAAGTCAATGATTTTATGTCATCAAAAAGTTGTTAATTTCCCTTTGATGTTAAGATGTTTTGTTCGGACACCAAACTTAATAGTTATCGTTCTGACAATATGTTATATGACGGATTAGCAATTAATTAATTGGTTGTACTACTACTCTTATTTATATACATTAGAAGTAGTTCGGTTTTTTTATGGCAGTAACATCAGCTTAATTTTATCGAGCAACAATACAAAATTCATATTAAATGGAATGATCATGCACAAAAAAATGGAAGAATTGATAAAAACTTATAGATCCAAATCAACTCCGTAATATGCATAGATTTCATTCCAAAAACTAATTTGTGCAGTGATAGTATCTATAGTCTTAAAAGCCATATATAACATTTAAAATTATACTTATTTTTAATAATATTATATATAATTAAAATAATTTCATTAAAATATAAATATAAATTCAAAAATATAACACATAAATTTTAAAAAGAATATTAGTATTATAAATAATTTTCTAGTATACTAACAAAAACAAAATAACAATGTTTTAAAAAAATATTTAGTCCAGCGCATGAAACATTTTATAATTAAAATTTGGAAACCAATCCATTAATATGATTATAATCTATTGAAGAAATGAAAAAAAAGGTGATTGTTCAATTGGGGTCGACCCATTGGGCCATAGTGGGCTAGGAAGGCACCGGCCCGTTATCCTTCCACCGTCAAGAGCGGGAGGTAGTCGCTGCTCTGTGAAACCAGCCTCACGCATTGCCCTCCTCTCTAAGAAACACGTCACCCACAGCTATCGCTTAAGTCACGTGCCCCAACTCCTGGCTTGGAACGGGCGGGCCAGAAATTTGCCCATCCTAACCCGACCCAATAGATTCGACCCAACGTTCAATCACCTTACTGCCCCCACTTGGGTTACAAGCCCTCGCTACCAGGCCCGGCGATACGTTGTGTTACTCTGAAGATATATATACAAGCCAACAACTTTAATTTTTGTCGATGTGGGACTTTTGACAGTTCTGCTTACCTTCCCTTTTCCTGTTTATGTCGTATTATCCTTTGTTTAACACACATATATACATAATTCTTTATAGTAATGATTATAAATGCATATACTTAAACCATTTCATTAATCAATTTCCTCAAATTTTTTATTTTTAATTTAGTAAAGATGAAACGATAAACATATGACGCCGCCACGTGGCCGTTACATCAGCTTCATTCTTATTACGTGAAAAACATCGCCACTCCTACTGGCTTTTTACGGCTCTTCATCTGCACTCGTTAGCTCTCTCTCTCTCTCTCTCTCAATTATGGCGTACAAAACCCTAGATTCCATCACAAAGCGCGACATTGAATCCCTGGGAATCTCCGGCTATGCCTCGGAGAAGCTTCTCGGAGATCTCAAGGAAGTTATCCGCATTTACGGAACTGCCACGCCGGAGACTTGGACGGAGATTTCCCGGCGGATCCTCAATCCTAATCTCCCCTTCTCATTCCATCAGATGTTGTATTACGGCTGCTACAAGGACTTCGGACCCGATCCGCCAGCTTGGGTACCCGACCCGTACGTGATCATCGCACCATCATTGATCGCTTTTTTGGATTTTTTTTTGTTAAGCTGCGATTCTGTCGAAGGAGTCTAGTATTGTTTGGTTTGCCTCCGAAAGCAGTTGGATATGATCGGAAACAGTTCGTCAGATTATTTCACTTCCCCTTTTGTACAAGACCTTGATCCTCTTGATTAATATTGAAAATTTTGGTCTTTAGGGTGTTTTGGTTATAAGGACTCTAGAGTGAACAAGTTGAACCAGATAATTCCGCTCCCCAGTTGATAGAGAAAATGGCTCGTGGGCATGTTAATCTTGATAAGAAATTGTTTTTTTTTTCAGTAATTTTGAATTTTAACTGGTTATATTTTTTTATAGAATGTTACTTGTATTTCCGGTTTCTAGTGGTTCCTCCTGTTTCATTGAATGCTGATCTGGTTTTGGATATGTAGGAAGGTTGCTCTGTTAACTAATGTAGGCCGGTTACTAGAAAGGCGTGGAAAAGAGTTCTTGGGTTCAAAGTACAAGAATCCGGTTTCGAGCTTCTCAGATTTTCAGGAGTTCTCCGTATCACATCCTGAGGTATGAAATGGAGTTCGTTTAACTGTCATGGATGGGCTGTGCATAATATTCTTCTTAATGCTTCTCATGATTTCTTTTTCAGCTGTATTGGAAAGCTGTTTTGGAAGAGTTGAACATATCATTCTCAGTGCCTCCTAAGTATATTTTAGATAAGAATAAATCTGGTGATAACCCAGGTGGTTATTGGCTTCCTGGAGCATACTTGAATCCTGCAAGAAATTGCTTGACTGAGAATTTGAAGAGAAGGTCGGATGATATTGTGATACGATGGCGTGAGGAAGGGAGTGATCATCTCCCGGTGAATACTATGACACTTAAGGAATTGCGAGCACAGGTCTGGTACGCTTCTTTCTTGTTCTCATTCCTCTGACCTATGTTTACGAATGCTGTTTTTCCTTTAAAAGCAAACCATTGTATTTATGTAGGTCGGCTGCACATGCTCTTAATGCCTTGAATTTGGACAAAGAATCGGCGGTTGCAGTCGATATGCCAATGAATGTTCACTCTGTGATCATCTACCTTGCCATTGTCTTAGCAGGCTATGTAGTTGTTTCCATAGCTGATAGTTTCTCGCCACGCGAAATATCAACCAGACTTAGAATTTCAAAAGCGAAAGCCATATTTACTCAAGTGAGCTTCTACCTTTCTCTTCATTATTTGATGGATTGAATCAAAGGATAGTGTTCTTGACATGTTATTAGAATGGTTCTTGTATAAAGAAATCAATGCGGAAGATGGTTTCTAATAAAAAGAATTTTAGAAACCTATGTCTTGTTTCTTGTTTTGCTTCAAGATTTGGGTGTTCCATGTAATGCTGGCAATACACACATCGTGCATGCCTTTGTTTGTCGCATCTCCTCTATTTATTTGCATATCTCTTTTCTTGTTTACAGGATATGATCATCCGTGGTGATAAAAGCATTCCTCTGTATAGGTGAAGTTATCTGACCGAGCAGGTTTGATTTTTGTTTAGTACTCATTGTTACAATTGTTCTTACCTTATCTTTTCAGTTTTGCAGTAGAGTCGTTGATGCAGAAGCACCCATTGCAATTGTTATCCCAGCTCGAGGGTCCAGCTTTGGCATGAATCTGCGTGAGAATGATTTATCTTGGGATGAATTTTTGGGAAAGGCAAAAAATTTTAGGTATACTCATGTCTATGTTTGTGTATTTGATGTTTCAAATCATTTAGTCCCTTAGCTTCTGATAGACACTCACTGAAATTAACTGCAAATATTCATGCTGATGATTGAAACTTAATTACTGTTTTATTTGAAAATTCATAATTTCATGTTTCAATGCTTGTCATTACCAACCTCAACCATGTGAGACATTTAAACTTACTCTAAATTATAGATGTTTTTAACATTAAAATACCTGTATGATATAGTATTTTATGTGTATGTATGTATTTATTCCTGTATGACTCTCGCATAAGCATGTAACACTGTTCTTGCAGAGATGTGGAATTTATTGCCATGGAGAAACCAACGGGAGCTTACACAAACATCCTTTTCTCATCAGGAACGACTGGTAAAGCATACAAAACTGCATCTTGGTGTAATATTACTTGTACCTGTTCGCAGTCTGAAACTCTGTTTTGGTTCAATGATCTGATATAGGGGATCCAAAGGCTATTGTATGGACGAACAATGCTCCGTTGAAATCGGCAGCAGATGCTTGGTGCCACATGGATGTTCAGAGGGGTGATATAATCGCTTGGCCAACGAACCTTGGTTGGATGATGGGTCCATGGCTCGTTTATGCTTCTTTGATGAATGGGGCTTGCATGGCTTTGTACAATGGATCTCCCCTTGGTCCAGGCTTTGCCAAGTTTGTACAGGTACTTACATAATTTTGATATTTTATTGGCCCAATTCATGCATTGAACTCTTTCAATTGTGTGTTTTGATTGCTGGTTGAATTTGAATTTTGTTCATTATATGTATACATCTGTGTGGATGCTTGTCGTGTAAATCATGAATCATTTGAAGAATTACACATGGACTGAAATCTGTTATGTTTCTTTCCTTCTAGGATGCTGAGGTGACTATACTGGGAGTAATACCGAGTCTCGTTAGATCATGGAAAAACTCAAACTTTACCTCTGGCTACGATTGGTCTAGAATCCGGTAAGGTCTTAAAATGTGCAATGAGCATCGTTTTCTCATGTCTTTTCTTCAGTGCTCGCAAAATACAACTAAAATTTAATTTTTTTTGTAACTTTCTGTTAGTTGTTTTGGCTCCACTGGTGAAGCATCCAATGTGGATGAGTACCTTTGGTTGATGGGCAGAGCTCATTACAAACCCGTGATCGAGTATTGCGGTGGAACAGAGATAGGAGGCGGGTTTGTCTCGGGGTCGTTGCTTCAGTCTCAGTCTCTGGCAGCTTTTAGCACTGCCGCCATGGGTTGCGAGCTATTCATTCTAAGTGAAGATGGCTATCCTCTGGTAAGCATCTTAGCCCATGCAAGCCTCTTTGCTGAGTTTATGCAATCATATTATTCTTCAAATATCTGGAAAATCAAACTATATATCAAAGGTAAAAACACTATTTATTATAGCGCGAAAAATCTACATTGCTTGCTTATTCGTACTACTACCGCCCCTTTATAATACTTTTGCACTCTAATTTTAACGCCAAATGCTTACCAACCACTAATCTGATCAATTGAAACACTGTTTTAATCGGATATTTTCACCTCATCTTCCTTGTTGTTGTTGCTCAAGTCAAGTCCAAAATGTTCACTCTCTTCTTCTCGTTTTAGCCTCCAAACATGCCTGGGATTGGGGAACTTGCTCTTGGTCCTCACATGTTTGGATCATCAAGCACACTTCTGAACGCCAATCACTACGAAGTTTATTTCAAAGGAATGCCCACTTTGCACGGAAAGGTAACAAATACTTTCCATCGTTACATCCCACAGATAATTTCTCGGATTGAGTTTATATGCCCTTGTATATATAGATTTTACGAAGACACGGAGACATATTTGAACGAACTTCTAGAGGATACTACCGTGCTCATGGCCGCGCTGATGACACGATGAATCTTGGTGGCATAAAGGTAGTTTTCCTCTCGTTAGTTGAAATAGAAATAGATGTTTTTCATCTTCATCACTAGAAACAATAGACACCAAAGCCAGCTAACCATTCCATTTACCACTTCAAGAATCAAAAGTTCATGAGGCCCTCATACCCTTTCTCGATATCACGAAAATATTGCTGAGACAATATGCTAACACGAAATCTAAATCTAAGAATACGTAAAGATGGTGTGTATGTGGTCTTGAGCAGGTAAGTTCTGTTGAGATCGAACGTGTCTGCAACGCTGTTGATGATAACATCTTGGAGACAGCTGCCATTGGCGTCCCTCCTCCAGACGGTGGTCCTGAGCAGCTTGTAATCGCTGTTGTGCTCAAGAATGACGAGAGGACGACCCGTGATTTAAACCACTTAAAGAAGTCCTTCAACTCAGACCTACAGAAGAAACTTAACCCATTATTCAAGGTAACTAACCCTATTGAAATGTCCGATACGATCATATCAGGAACGAGTCAATCAGCTTATTACCGATTGGTTTTGAATAGAAATAAGTTCATGTACGATTGTTACAATGCCACAGGTATCATCTGTAGTATCTCTGCCATCTCTCCCGAGGACGGCGACCAACAAAGTTATGAGAAGGGTTCTACGGCAACGCCTCGCCCAGCCAGACCCGACCTCAAAGCTGTGAGTAATAATATGTCACGGTACCTCTTATGAGATTGGCAGTCAAATCAATGTATTCATTCTATTGTAATAATACCGTATCTCTCTGCAATGGACTGACTGTATGTGATATGCTAATTTGTGTGAATAAAAATGGTCGCCTTTATATATGCCATTGTAGTCTCGTATAGATATCGATCACATTACTAAGTTTGATTTTATTTAGTTTTTTTCTGATACTATAATTATTAAATAATTCATATATTATTATGTGTTACATTAAAGTTTTTGGTATATGATCTTTTTAAAGAAAAATCAGATTCCATTTACCAAATGGAATGATCTATAATATTCATTTGGATTGAAGTAATTAAAAGTTTATTTTGAAAATAAATTAGGCGGACGGACCTAGAAATAATCTCAGACCGTATGGCAGTAGACTGAAGGGTGCGGGCCGTTTGGCGGCATAAGTTACTGTGACCGGACAAGTGAAGAATGGATGTAAATGATTATTCTAATACATAAGGGTGAAACTTTAATAAACTGTGAATACAGGGAGCTAACTGTAAAATTTGAAAAGAAATGGGATACTCGCCACTCTATCTTTGCACATACGTCGGCGTAAGATAGCAAAGGTCCACGCCCTGTTTTTTTTGGGGAATTTGGATAATAAAATAAAAAAGGTCGAATTCAGTCGCCATTGTTGTTCCTTGTTCCTCTCGGAGCCCAAAGACTTTTCCATAGGAGAGACGGCGTCGGTTTTTGTCCGACGCCATGTCCTCTTCTCTACTTTTCTCCGGCTTTACGGGTTCTTCTCTGTATATCGCTCCAAATAAGCTGTAACTCTCTCTCACCCTTTCTGTTTGTTCTTAGGGATTTTGAATCGCCTGGTGGAAACATTTTCGGATTGTTCTATCGGAGCCTGAATTTGGGTTTCAGAATAAAAATTTAAGGGCTTTGTTTGTATTGATTTATTGTTTCAGCTCTCTCGTTTGGATTTCGAACAGGTCTCTAATTCCATCTGGAAATGTTTCTAGAAGCTTCAAAAGCCCTAGGTGTGCAGTCGACTCTCCATATGGAGGTAATTCCTTTTTCTTGGACTATTCTGGTTCTCTTTGTGAAATTCATCATCTCGATTTAGTTGGTGTAGGTAGATTGTTCTCCACTTTCTCGATATTTCTCATCTTCTGGGAACATCTGAATGAATCTATGAGTACGAAGTCCCTCTGGATTCAGAATGAATCTCTGAATGTTTGATTTTCTTAGACAATTGTTATTCAATTCTTTACATAGGCAACACCCCGACATTCCCTCGGGTAAAAGTTTGGGACCCGTACAAACGTCTTGGCATAAGCCCATATGCTTTGGAGGAAGAAATCTGGGCATCTCGGAACTTTCTCCTGCAGCAGTATGGTGGGCATGAGAGAAGCGAGGAATCCATAGAAGCAGCTTTTGAGAAGTTGCTAATGTCAAGCTTTATCAGAAGGAAGAAGACTAAAATCAATCTAAAAACAAGATTGAAGAAGAAAGTGGAGGAGTCTCCTCCATGGATCAAGAATCTCCTTAATTTTGTGGAAATGCCTCCTATGGACATTATATTCAGAAGACTATTTCTCTTTGCATTCATGGGTGGGTGGAGTATCATGAACTCAGCCGAAGGTGGTCCTGCATTCCAGGTTGGTTGCTACTATACCGTCATATCTTTCGAGTTAATCAGCATCGCATAACACGCTACATTCCGACATTCAATCAGGCATATGGTGTTATATCATGATAACTTGAACAAACGATCTGTACAAGACAATACCGCGGAATAGAATTAGCCTTTATAACCCCTTGTAGTCCAAAGCAGACAATACCCTAAGGTCAAGTCTCCTATCCTAATGTAAGGTCATGGCTCTATGTGCAGGTAGCGGTGTCGTTGGCTGCATGCATATATTTCCTGAACGAGAAGACAAAGAGTTTGGGCAGAGCATTCATAATCGGGTAAAGCTTTGGCCTAATCCTTCAAGTAGAATAATAATGTGTTGTTAGTTCGTCGTGTTCAGGGTATCTTTCTTTGTTGAGATTTCAGAATTGGAGGGTTGGCAGCCGGATGGATCTGCGGCTCTATCGTGATACCAATGATTCCGACGTTTCTGATTCATCCCACATGGACTCTGGAGCTCTTAACTTCACTCGTTGCTTATGTGTTTTTGTTTGTGGCTTGTACTTTCCTCAAGTGAGTTTCTTTCTGTTCTTCTTTCCAATTGAAAACAGCGTCCCTTAGAGTGTTCAGGGTTAATATAAAATTATAGATTAGTTGAACAATATGGACGATTTGCCAGTCACATATTCCATTACTCCTAAGACCAATCTCTGTTTCTTCTATCACTATTCCTAATAATTTATACTTATGCTAGATATTACCGTAACGATACAAATAATGTAATATTATTACGGCCGAACACAATGTCTAAAAGAAATTTAGTCTATTAACTTCACAAAGAATTACGGTTGTAAATATAACATTGTGATATTTTTAGATTCGAAAATTATTTTCACATATATAAATTCATTAAATTCATTAAAGATTTAAAAAAAAGGTCATTTTGTTTCTATTAAAAGATTACATTCTCTTGAATTATATATATATATATATATATATATTAATGTTTCCATCTAATGATTTGTTAAATGAAGTAACAATTGATATATATTTTCTAAACCGACTAAACCACCACTCAATAAGGCATACGACCTAGATTAATTCAACATCTTTATCTAATTATTCAATGTTAAAATCAACTCAACCATAAGAAAACAATGAGCAATTAATCTGATACGGATCTACATCTCCAAAACCAAAACCAAAACAAGCTAAACCAAGAAACAAATTAAAAATAAATGTTAGGGATATCTTAGTCGATTTCTCGAGCAATCGCCGCCATGACATCTCTCTCAACTCGTCTCCGACGATAACTCAAATGTTTGATGTAGTCTCAGATTCGGGTTTCAGTTTGGTTCGGGTTATTCGGGTTTTTCAGATCCGAGTTGAACCCGAATGTTTTCAGTCTTGGTTTGGTTCGAGTTCAGATTCAGGAGAATTGGACCAATAACCCGAGTTATTTTTGGATAGTTTGATTTCTTAGTGTAGCTTGGGTTATTTGGTAATTCGGGTTATTTGGGTTCGAGTTCTTCAGGTTATTCGGTACTAAACCTAATTCGAGTTTAGATTTCTTCGGATAAGTCGTTTGTCTAATATAAACCAAAAATAAAATATCAAATAAAATATAAAAATAAAATTTATTAGGACTTTTATGTAGAGATGAGAAATTCGGTTTACCCAGAACGACCCGAATATGCCAACCAATAAGGTATATGGGTTCTATAGAAAACCCATATGGGTTCAATATCAAAAACCCATTTGAGTTTCGGGTCGCTTCGAATTCGGGTTCGGGTTCGGGTTCGGGTTCGGGATAACCTGATAAACAAAAAAAAAAAGATAAAAAATAAAAACCCTCAAAAAATTTTATCTAACTTAAACTAACCTATTGTTTCTCTTTTTCCTCCTCACATCACCTTCTTCACGAGCGCTGCTGCCTCCTACCTTCCTAAAACTCTAAACTAAACCTGTTGTTTCTCTTTTTCCTCCTATCTTCATGAGCGGCGCCTCTTCGTGGTTGTTCCTCTCGTTCTTCATCGTCGTGAAAATCGTCAGCCATACTTGTCCCTCGCCTCCTCGTGCATGTTCCTCCCGTCCCGTGCGTTGTCTTCCCTTGTTCGTCGTCTCTCATGCTTGCCTTGTCCACCGTCTCTCGTGCTTGGCTTGTTCGTCGTCATGGACAGTTCGTCGTCTCTGGCAGTCCGTCGTTTGTTGTGCTTGCTTTGTCACTCTGTTCCTGCTCACTAGTCTGTCCTTCCCCGCTCACTGGTCTGTCCTTTCCTGCTCACTGGTTCGTGGTTGTCCATCTTTCCCCGCTCATTCGTTTTGTTATTTTTTTTTTGAACTTTTTGTATGTTAAACTTGGAATTACCAAAAATTTCACAAAGAACCCAAAAAACTCGTAGAACCCATTCTAAAACCCGAATTACTTGTACCTAAACAACTCGAATTAACCCAAATATCCAAATAACCCAAATACAATTCGGGTTTTTATAGATTCAATGTTTCAAAATCCGAACAACCCGAATCCATATTGAAATCCGAGGAATCCAGACCGAAATACAAACGGTTCCAATTCGGATTCAATTTTTAATAACCCGAACCCGGATTGCACATCACTACTTTTTGGTGTTCTAATTATTTTATTTAAAATTTTTAACTTTTTTGTTGTTCGAGATTGTTCGAGAGTCTCGGGTTTTTATCTAAACCCAAATCTGAACGAATTCTGAACTCATATGGATTCTTTGGATAATCCAATTTTCAAACGGTTTAGATTATTCGGATCGGTCCAGATAATCCGAATTGAACACTCGTACTCTCTAGCATTCTCCAAAAATTTATTTCTTTAGTTTCGTCTATTCCCTTTCAAAATGTTTGCTTTCTTCATTAGAAAAACTACAACAGTTATTCAATAATTCAATTTTTAAATTATTAATAGATTTCGACGCTTGGTGTCAGCTCAGATCGAGGGATCAATGTTTACGCATGTTTTCCTTATATGTCTGGCCAAAATTTGATGACTTGTGGCTCAACGCTCAACTGAATTTTTAGACGTTCAAATCAAACGAACTCACGAGGGTAAAAGATGCTTTCTTTTTAGCACATTGTTCGATTGAGTTGTTTGGTGTTCTAATCGATCGAAATTACAAAGCTAATTGTAGCTTCATTTTCATGTCAGATCATGAATTAATAACTAAAATCCTTAAATACACTAGAAACAAATAAGTTATATAAAGTTAAAATGATGTGATCAATTAACCCACAAAACCTAATATATATCAAGCCATAATTTTTATTTAAAAAAAACTATAACATTTAAAAATATTTGTCTTTAAAAATATAATGTATCATTAACATAACGTCATAAAAAAATATAAATATTCAATAACACACAAATTTTAAACAAAAAATATTAATATTATGACTAAATTTTGTTGATATGACAATAAATTTTTTTTACTAAAGTTCAAAAAATAATCATTATTTGTAAATTCATAAAGCAATCTATTATTATATTATATAATCTATGGAGGATAATTAATTGCCAAAATGGTAAAGGTGCACATTTTATTTGAAGAAATGAAAAACAAAAAAAAGTGATCGTCCAATTGGGGTCGATCCATTGGGCCATAGTGGGCTAGAGAGGCACCGGCCCGTAATCCTTCCACCGTCAAGAGCGGGAGGTAGTCGCTGCTCTGTGAAACCAGCCTCACGCATTGCCCTCCTCTCTAAGAAACACGTCACCCACAGAGCTTTCGCTCAAGCCACGTGTCCCAACTCCTGGCTTGGAACGGGCGGGCCAGAAATTTGCACACCCTAGCCCGACCCAACAGATTCGACCCAACGTTCAACCACTTTATTGCCCCCCACTTGGGTTACAAGCCCTCGCTACCAGGCCCGGCGATGCATATTATTACTCTGGAGATATATATACAAGCCAGTAACTTTAATTTCTGTCGATGTGGGACTTTTGACAGTTCTGCTTACCTTGCTTCTGCTCATGTCGTTCTTTGAAGGAATAATAAAATGCAATTCCTCTCGTATTATCTTTTGTCTGACACACACACATGTATATACAGAATTCTTAATATCAATGTCAATGCCTTTAACCATTTTAATAATCAATTTTCTCATTTTGGCTTATATGTTTTTGTTTATGGCTTGTACTTTCCTCAAGTGAGTTTCTTTCTATTCTTCTTTCCAATTGAAAACAGCTTCTCTCTGTGTGTCTGAGATTGTTCAGGATTAATAAAATTATAGATTAGTTGAATAATATTTTCAATTACTCCTAAGACCAGTCTCTATTTCTTCAAGTGATTGATTCTTTCATTACAATAGTTACTCGAAATCTTCTCATATGTGAGAACTGATATTCAATCTCCTCCGACTTGACGCTTCCATGAGTCTTCCACGATCAGTTCATCCACCCCCCAGTCCTCGTAACTGATTAAACAACTTTATTAAGCATTGAAAGACATGTCACAGTTTTCAGTATGAAGTGACAAAGGAAGATTCACAGGGAATATCCAACCAGGGTCATGACAACTCACCTCCCGTCGCCTGATCGTGAAGGGTATCTTACGCTCACGTAGCTCCTTCATAGCAATCTGAACCTTTCATATAACTACATCCATCGACAAATACCCATCGGAACTTTTCACATTTGAAATGCCTAACCTCAAGTGGATCAGTCTCACCCTCCAACTCCACCATAACTGGAGCGTTCATGCTGTATCAGCACAGAATATAATAAGCAAAGGACATTTGATACAGTTTACAATTCCAGAATATAAAACTAATTCAGATATTCAATATAGCTTCATAACTCAGAAACCAAATCTTATCTGCAGAGCCCGAGTTCCAAGGATCCTAGCGCGTTCATACTTAGTCATGTACTTTGATGTCTTACGCGGACGTTCCACTTGTTCTTGCTCAGCGTTCTCATCTGACTCAAGAGGCTCGCCAAACAATGGACGAAACAAAAGAAATCTGTGTAGATTTCCTGAGGGCGACAATATGACTCCTTACTTCAATTTCAGGCTCTGGCGGCTCTTCCTCGTACCTGCAGATATACAGACCAAGATTTTTAGTACCTTGATTCACAAAATACAACACACGGGCAGAAAAACATTGAGAATATAAAAGGAAAACACTGCTACGATTTAGAATTTGTTTATTCACAAACACCCTTTTATTTTTCCCGTAAATATAAGGTGTTCTTCGTAACTAGCAATATAACATGTTTTACATTAAAAAAAAAAAGTGAAGATTTTCTAAGATAGAGCAACATCAAACTTTCACTTTGCGAACTCCTAGTATGATCAGTCAACATGAGAGAATGAATCATTGGACCAGAAAACGACGCGTAAAAGCTGAATTCATAATCAACTCCGATCAGTTCAAAATTTCAAGCAATTCATATACAGATTCACCAACTACGGCACCGGAGTTGAACAAATCAGCCTCGCCAATTTCCCATACTTTTTCAGGGATAAAAAGAGTGCCACGAATCCACCGAGTCACAGTAATATACAAATCAGAGATAGGGAGAGAGAACCCGAAATCATCGACATCGTTGTAGTCTTCGTCGGCCATGGTAATCGTTAAAGGTAAGCTTCCTACTAGATTCCCGCGCTCTCAATAAACCCTAGGTCGAGTAGTAGACTTTGAATCAAAGAAATAGCCAAATAGCTCTCCTGACATCGACCGTTATGAATTTATGTTAATTGCAAAAATGTGATTACGTTGGCGTTTCGGTTTAACCGGACCGACCCGGACCGTTCTAACTCAAAAAATCCAATCCGTAAGATAAACGGGTTTTATAAACCATATGGGTTCAGAATCTAGAATCCGAACGGTTTCGGATCGATCCGAGTTGGGTTCAGAGAATCCGAGGAACCCGAAAAAAAAAATCCTAACCCTCCCTTACCTAACCTGTCCGTTGATTTCCTCTCTTTCACTTTCTCATTCTCTCGCCCCTCATCCTCACTCCGTCGGCTCTCTCACTTTCTCGCCCCTCATCATCACTCCGTCGGCTCTCTCCCTCCATCGACTCTCTCACTCCATCGGCTCGCCCTCATCCTCCGTCCGTCGCTCGCCCGCTCGCCCCTCTTCCTTCCGTTTTTCGCTTGCCCCTCATCCTCCATCCGTCGCTCGCCCCTCCTTCCGTCCGTCGCTTCGCTCGCCCCTCATCTTCCTGTCCGTCGCCCCTCCTATATTGGATTACATGTAGATTACTTCTCTCTATGGTGGTCCATTGGAATTTATTTTCCTTGTTGAGAGTATTGAAGACCCTGCATACTATGTTGTTTACCATTTACTCTCTGATTATCAGGTGCGACTAAGTTAAATCATTTTCGTTCTTGAATGTGATGTTTCTATCTTCAAAGCTTTTAACAGGGTCCTATGCTGGTTTGATCAGATGCATATGTAAATGTTGTTGAGAAAATGACTGTTTTGCCTTTACTTTGCAAAAGTCCCACATCGGATTTCAGAAAACATTTTAACGAGTATATATTGAATCTCATGTTGTATGTGATTCAAAGGAGCTGATGGAGGGGGTTTTAGGCTAAGGAGGGTTTTAAAGAAAATATTACACGCGCGCGACGACGACGACGCCGTCCGTCCTCGCGCGCCGCCGCCGCCCGCCCGGACCGGGCCGGGCTCGGGTCGGATCGTCCGGTTTTACTCCACTAATACATAATTTTTTATGCCTTTAAACGGTTGAGACATTTTCTTCCTAGTCATGTGGATTCGACCTATTTTGGTACGACCGACCCATTTTGATGCATGGTTTCTCCGTAATGGGCGGTTAGGGGACTCCAAGGATGGCTATAAAAGGTCATTTCGGCCAAGGGAAAAGAATCAACCGAAAAGCAAAGTTTCTTTCACTTGCTTTCGATATTTGTCAACCGTGCAACCTGACGCACGAATTAGTTTTTCCATACGAGTTAAAAAGCTATTCCACTTCCTCTTCGCGAGTGCATGCGAGCGAGGGAGCTGCTGTGTGAATCTTGGGGAAGCGATCGGTTTCGATTGCACCACGGTCGTACCGAAATTTCGCTTTCAGGGCAGTGGCACTTACCACGACACAGCTTGGTCACCGTTATTATTATTATTGATAACAATCTGAAAGCAAAAATCCTACTTGTTTTCATTCCTAAACCGTGACCATGGCTGCAATAGAGCCACCCCTCGCCGCGCCCTCCACTCCAGTGGCCACGCCACAAACCGAGGAATCCAAGAAGGCAGATGACGAGGAGAAATCAAAATTTGACAAAGACAATAACACGGTATGTGGCCATCTTTTAAACCACAAGTCTAACGCAAACTCTACCCCGCATTAATGTTGCTGAAAAAGATGAGATCATCGTGGCGGTGGTAGTTGAGGCGAATTTGTTGGAAAACAAAGTGGATTGGTCGCTAGACGCTGGAGCAACAGACACTTTTGTTCCAACAAAGATCTCTTCCAAGAGTTCCAAGAAGTTGCGGATGGTGAACACGTCTTCATGGGTAATTCTGCCACCGCTGGAATTCTTGGTAAAGGAAAAATTCTCCTCAAACTTACGTCTGGAAAAACTTTAGCATTGCATGATGTGTTGTATGTTCCATCGTTGCGTAAGAACGTAGTCTCTGGTAGTTTACTTAATAGAGCTGGTTTAAAACTTGTTTTTGAAGGTGATAAGGTGATATTAGCCAGAAATGGGGACTTTGTGGGAAAAGGTTATTTGTCTGAGGGATTGTTTGTCCTTAACACTATTTCTGCTTTAGCTCATGGAAGTAACTTTGGTTTTTCTTATATCGTTGAATCCGTTAATCTGTGGCATGGTATATTAGGATATGTGAATTATGGTTCTATAAGGTTGAAAAATATGCAACTCATAAACACATCAAACGAAAATGAATGTTCAAAATGTGTTATCTGTGTTGAAGCAAAATATGCTAAGAAACCTTTTGAACATGTCACTTCTAGAAGCACATAATTACTTGAATTGGTTCATTCTGACTTAGCTGATTTTAAAAACACGTTGAGTAAAGGTGGTAAAAAGTATTACATTTCATTTATTGATGACTTTTTTAGATATACGAAAATTTATCTGTTCGGGTCTAAAGATGAGGCTACTCAAATGTTTTTAAAATATAAAGCTGAAGTAGAAAACCAATTAGATAAAAAGATTAAAAGATTAAAAGACTTAGGACGGATAGAGGTGGTGAATATTGCACGAAATTTCTTGAAGAATTTTGTAGTGAGAATGGTATCATTTATGAAACTACGACACCGTATACACCTCAACAAAATGGCATAGCCGAACGAAAAAATAGAACACTAAAAGAAATGATGAATGCTATGTTATTGAGTTCTGGTATGCCTGATAATATGT
>CM071860.1:4293460-4313651 GCA_036759665.1 Gynandropsis gynandra
TGTACTTGAGATAAAGGAAGATGCTAGGACACCTATTATTCTCGGTAGACCGTTCTTAGCTACCGCAGGTGCAATGATAGACGTACAACAAGGGAAGCTGTCCTTACGTGTCGGAGATGAGACGATCGAATTCAACCTGTCCTGCCCCATGAACGAAACCTCATTCAAGGAGTCTTGCTTTACAGTTGATTCGCTGGACGAGTTAGAGAAAGACACACACGATCGAGTAAGTGTTTCCGATTCTCTCTTACGGTATTTGACACGAGTTTGCAACAATGCAGGATTTGAGGACGAAGGAGTTGAGATATACATGAAATTCATGAGTGCTATTACAGCACTAGGAGACACCCCACGTGAGGAGATACCACGTGATATGCATGCTGGTTTTGCAGCGGAGAAAATGCCCGAACTCAAGCCCGACCCTCCACCGTCTTCTTTTTGGTATGAGTACGTTGAATGCAATAAAATATATCCTGCTGTTTTGGATGCTAACTTGAGCGCAGATGAGATGAGAAGGCAACCCACACGCGTAAAGAAGCGTAGAAGAGTCAACTCTTCACTGTGTATGCACGGAAATTACACGGAGGACAGCCACGAACCTTCCACCGAAACTCAAAGGAGGCTGCACCCGCACTTGCACGAGGTAACAGAAAAAGATGTCATAAAACTTTTTCATGCATGTATCATTAATCCAACCTCGGGCAGCGAGCAAGTGAATCCCGTGCATGACGTGCCAAATAAAGATGCAATGACTAAGGGATGGCACGATAAGAAGACCCTACCTCATGACTCCCAATCAGGTGATCTCGTTCTACTTTTCAATTCTCGTCCTAATATTTTCTCGGGCACACTAGCGTCCCGTTGGTCTGATCCTTTTCAGGTACGAGAAATCTTCACGCATGGAGAAGTGGAACTATGGAGTGATACGGGTGACACATTCAAAACCAATGGACAGCGGCTAAAGCTCTACCAAGCCGCTTAACCGATTGAAAGTGGAAACTCCATTTCCCTTTCCGATCCACCCGTCGTGCACACATGAATCGTGGAGTGCCATATGTTTTCGCAAGCGTCTACCAGATTTCGAGAGATGTCGGAATCGAGACGTCAAAGCTTAATGACGTTAAATAAGCGCTTTCTGGGAGGCAACCCAGCTGTTTTGTTTTTATTTCTCTGTTTAAGACTCGGTTATTTGCTTTCATATAAAAAAACACAAACGTGCTTCACTTCCTTTATCCTCCATCGGAACTTCACGATGAGGACGCCGTTCAATTCAAGTCTGGGGGAGCAGCTCATGTTTGTCAGGTGATTTCATTTCATTTTCTTTCATCTTCCCTTTGATTTTGTAGTTTTTAGGTTATTTCGTGGTTTTCAGTTGTTTTTGAGTCAGAGTCGTCCCAAGGCACTTTGGGTCTAAGTAGAGGCTGGATCCTTTCAAATCCGACGTCCTAGAAGCCTAGTGTGTATGCAATGAAAAAGAGAAAAAAGAGAGAAGAATAAAAAAAAGGTAAACAAAAAGAAAAAATTTCTAGGGTTTTGCAAGCTTTCGAGTCACAAAATAGTTTATTTATTTGAAATGGGTGAGTATCAGTGAGTCGGATGAGTAGTAAGGGTCGCAGGAGTTGCATGACCATCTTCGACTCAGTGAGTCGGTTGAGTCGCAAGGGTCGCAGGAGTTGCATGACCATCTTCGACTCAGTGAGTCGGTTGTCTCAATGAGTGGGATGGGTCGCGATGGTCGTTTGAGGGGCGTGGGTGATCATCTCGTTTTCATACGTATTTCTTGCACGATTTAAGAGACGTTTTTGATATATATGGTTTGCTTTACGTATGATTCCGTTTCCGTTTTACTTGTTTTCGTGTTTTCATGTTCTTACAGGTTTTTACGCATATTTGGTTCATTTTGGAGCTAAAGGACATGCACGGAGCTAAGGAGCAACTTCGAGGATCATCACGGGACAAACGGGACGAGATCTAGCATAAAAAGCCTCCACCCGATCTGGCACAACTCATACACGATCGGGCAAAGGCTACGGCGAATTTTGGTGCGCATTCACGCACGACTCGGGCAAGGAAATGCCGACCAGATGCCTTATACCCGAGCGGGCGCTCATCATGCCCGATCGGGCATCCCTTGCGACCCATGACCCACGCGACATAACCTAGCCGCACCCGAGCGGGCACATTCAGCGCCCGAGCGGGTCGTGACCCGGGTTACTAGTTAAGTTAAGTAAAATTAACTTAAAATAAAAGGGAACTTGTGGGGGCAATTAAGGCAACACTTAGAACGACTTAGGAGGCATAAAAAAGGCCAGAGGACGACATTAGAAGACACCTTTCATTCAGTTCGTGATTGGAGAAGAAACTCTTGCGAGGAGGCAAGCAAGGAGCATTGGAGATCAACTCGACACTTCGGTTTCGCTTGGTTTTCATGTTCCTTAGACTTTCTATTTCGTTTATGTTTGTTGACAGACGCATGAGCGAGTAGTTTGTTTGTTCTAGGAGAAGGGATTAGCCCTTGGCTATCCCGTTTGTTTGTTCTAGGAGAAGGGATTAGCCCTTGGCTATCCCGGAACCATCTTTTGATTTATCTTGAATGTATCTTCCCGTTTTCGTTTATCTATTCTCTATCTCAGCGCTTAATTGTCTTGTGTTTACAAAGGCCACGTAGATGCATGTGTTAGTGGTTAGGAGAAGGACCGAAAGGAGAATTCTAGTCCTAGAAGATCAGGTTTAGAACAATCGAGGTTAGGCCACGAAAGTAGGGTAGCAACGGTTGAGGGTAAAACGGATAAATCATAGTTCTCATGGGTTTAGTTCAAGGTGTCAGCCACGAAAGTAGGGGGCAACTTGTCTAGATCACGTGTCTATGCCTTGAGAGAGGGTAGATATCATATTAGGATCGTCTGCCTTAGATAGCTTAAATTGAGATTGCATGATAGATAGATCGATCGTTGGTTTCGATAGTCTTGTGGTGAAACTGGATTCCTAGAACGTTTGTTCTATCGTTAAGAACCAATTTATTTATTTACTTTCAGTATTTCATTCTTCAATCATATTTGTTCGTTAGCAAGTTTGATTCATCGTTCGAGTTTAGATTGTGTTGTGTGGTCTTTGTGGGATCGACACCTAAAATACTACACACGTGCCGTGCACTTGCGGATAATTTATGTTATTTTATTTAACTTTGAGAACGCATCATGTCTAAAATTAGAAATTTATTTAAATGTACATGTACGTCCGTGATTTTTATAACGATATAATCACCATTATCATGCAATTTAAAGCTTAAACCAACAATCACATGGAAATTAAGAGATTTATTACAACATAAGCTAAAACTTAAACTATAGGTTTGTACTACAATCAATCAGATAAGACGGCGCTTCCATGGAACCCTGTTATTCCGTCGGGCACAGCAACCAAAAGAGTAGAGCAAAACGACAAGGAGAAGGAGAGATAAGTTGAAGATGAGTATGGATCTCCACTCTTGTCGGAACTCCCTCATAACTCCCATCTTGCATGATTCGCACCCGAAGCAAAGGTGGTTCTGCTCGTTGCTCCACGACTTACAGTCTCCGTTTTCCGATGCGGCGGCTGTGCTCAACGGTGTCCACCATGTACCGTTCGTTGATTGGAAGCCGCAATGCGGTGGTGGTCGGCAACAACCCAACTAATATGAGGTCAAATAGATTTGGATTTAGTCGGTCTTGCTTGTCTTGAATTTAGATATATACATATAGTGCACGCATTTATAGACATTACATGGTTAAAACAATAGTAATACGATTATATATATATATATATATATCGGATCTTTTCACCACGATCGGAGATCATCGAATTCCGTATATGTTATCATGGACCTTACATATACACAAATCTATTAACGATATACATACCTGGACGGAAGAAAGATGCTTGGAGTAAAAGTCTCGATGGTCACCAAATCTCTTACAAACCCTAGATTCAGACAAGCACCTCCTGATCCCTTCCCAATTCTTCCCATGAAGTAAATGACCCCTCACCCATTTATCGAGATCTACGGTCTTCACGTGTCCGATTCCCTTCCCGGAAAAGGCTTTTCCGGCGGAGTGGTTGGTGACGAGGAAGACGAAGACGGTAAAGACGATGAGGAAGAGAATGGAGAGAAATAGGAGAATGAGATAGAGGGTCATAATGATATGGCTGCCGTAGAGAGCGGCGATGAGACCCAATGAGGAGACGAAGAAGATGAGAGTGGCTGTAATAACAAGAGGGTGTTGGACGAAGCGTTGGCATTGAGATGGGCCGTGGACAAATACATAAACGGAAAACCCTATGGCCGCGAGGCCAGCGACGGCGAGGAGGGCGTTCGCCGTTATCACCACCGCATTGCTTAGCCGGAGCATTGGAGAGAGAAAGAGTGAGTCCCGGGAGATATGTAGCGGTTTCTTGGGGAGGGAAGGAGTCATTACAATTGATTTAATATAATTCATTAAACGGTGTCGTTGTAGTATGTCCATTCCGTATAATGTGCCACGTGGATTATGTTTCGCCCCTGATGTTGACAAGTAATTACGTGATTACCAATTAAGCGCGCCTGCCTGCCACTACGTCCGACGTGGTTGCATTTACAAATGGTGGTTTAGGCGGTTTTTGTTTAATCGTTGACTTTTATGTACAAACGCGGTTAGTTCTTGCGCGCGCTTGCATGCCTTTTTTTCCATTCTCTTTATTTTTTGTAAATGTAAATAATAATGTATGCATGATGATAAAATATTTATGTCCGGATTTGTATTTAAATATAGAAGATAGTTTTAAATTTATAATTGTTTAATATTATATATAAAATTTTATAATATATTTTATATAATATTTTATTTATACATCCAAATTTCATTATTAGAGTATAAATTTAATCATTATAAATCTAATTTCGGAATATTAAAATGAAAACAAATCAATGTGTTATCAATTCAAATGTAATATAGATCTAATTAAATATAAAATTTAATTTAATAATTTAAAATTATCAAATATTATATATATAGAAACAGTGTATAATTTGTTTTATATGTAAGAATATAAAGTAAAAATAATAATTTATTATATAAGATAAAACGATATGGAAAAATAAAAGAACCCATTTATTATAAATGATAAAATGGTAACATTGTTGAAGACTATTATCTCTACGGCTTAGACGTGGTTGATGATTCATACTCCTTAGCCCCCAACATACTGTTCAATGCTTCGATGTAGGCTTTGACGCTTGAAACGATAATATCGCTATCCACTGCTATTCCACTATTGTTGATATTAGGAAAAAAATAACATAATCATTATAATTCTATATTTAATAAACAATGTTATAATAGATTGTCTTAAATTGGTTAGGATATAAATTTTAGACTTTTATATATAATATTAACTAACTCTAAACTCTTGAATTAATTTTTAGAATTAATTAGAATCAAACTCATATTTGATATTTTATCAAGATCAAATTTGTATCGATTTTAATATACGATGTTTACTCCCGATTGCGATATTCATATTCTATCATATCAATTAGAATATGAACTTTGAATTTTTATATATATAATATTTGATAATTCTAAATTTTTAAATTAATTTTTGAGATTAGTCAGAACCAATCCCATATTTAATAGATAAAAAATTAAAATATATATATGATTTACCTAGATATGTGAAGAATTGCTTTTTCGTGTGATATTAAATCAAAGTTCCTTTGAATCGAAACTCGAGTTGTTGTTATGCCATCTTCACCCCCCAATACACCATTTACAGAATATTCAAGTAATTTCACGGGTTCCTACAAAATGCATACAAAAAACTTATAGAAATTGTAAACGTTATTAAGATATGGTTCAAAAGAAAAAAAAAGGATAGCAAAAATGTCCTACGGATATTATTATTGTTTTTCTTTTACTATATAAAAAAATGAGAAAAATTGTTACTTTGACAATGAGATCGACGGCCTTATAAGCCGAATCAACAGGTCCGTTTCCGACAGAACAAGCCATATGTTCTTCTCCTTTCGGGTCAACCAGTTTGACTGTGGTCATGGATGCCCCAAGTGTTCCACACACCACCAATTTAATATTATAATATAATATATATTAATATATTTCAAAAGAAAGACAAACAGTATGTTTATATATACGTATGTATATATAAGAGCAACAGAAGAGAAAATCGAGAATATTACCTGAACTTCTAGAAGCTTCCACGAGATATTATCATACGCAGTTTCGTTGTTGGATACCAACGTTAAGATATCAGCGTCGCTAACTCTCTACACGAATGACGAAGACAATGTATCCACTGAAATTCCACGTGGCTTATACAGTTTAAAAATATATATGCAAATTTGTATGGTCAACTATATTATATTGTATATACATAGATATTGATCACATTTTAGTTATTCAAGTCCACATAAGATAATTCTGATTCAGTGGATAGATTGCAACAACAAAAAAACAATTATGTGGACGCCAATTTTTTTAACCCTTTTTTCTCGTTTAATTTTTTTCCCATAATAGTTCTTATTTCTTCTTTATAGTAAATATATTAATTGGACTCGTTTAATTGGGAAATAATTAGGATTAAAGGAAACCTTTTTTTGTCCGGCTAAAGCCTTGAAACGCCAAAACACATCGTCCAACTTGTCTTCTTTGATTTCGTAACCGAGCTGTCGACAATACAAAGTATATCACAAGTTTTAAATATAAGTTTACCACGGGGGAAACATATTAATCACGAAAAAAATACTTTGATAAATAATTGTAATTTAACTAACACTAAATATCAGAGAAATATATTAAATTATTATGAAATCAAAATTTATAACATTTTAAAGAATAGATTGAACTAAAAACATTACCTCTTTTAATCGATTTTGCAGTGCATGGCGTCCACTATTCACAGAATAAAATTTGTAAAGCGAAGCTAATTAGAGGTCAAAAGACTATAATATATATATATATATATATATATATATATGACGAAATTAATATAATACAAATGGTAAAAAAAACCTAAGCTTTCCGAGAACAATGCCGGACTTATTAGGTCGTTCGAGGCCGACATCTTCTGGGGTTATGATCTCGTAAGTATTCTTGTGTTTCAGTATCCCATCCTGGGAAACATTCACAAACAGAGCAACTTAATGATATGATTCATATATAATTATATTATTTTCTTATGTTCCTTTATCTATATATATATATATATATATACACGCCGAACCTGATGGATACCGCTCTCATGAAGAAAAGCATTCGCTCCAACTATGGCTTTATGTGGCTGAACATGCAAGCCTGTGCACTCTTCAACCTATTCAAATTATCCATATATATATATATATTAAAACATGTAAGTGATATGCTAAAAGCTTTGTAGTTTGTGAAGGACATATGAACATGATTTTACCAGTTTGCTAGATGGAATAATTTGTCTCGTGTTAATTCCAGAGTACAGTCCACCTAATGCATGTGTCCCTCGGCATTTCATAGCCATCACGACCTACACATGAATAATCGAGGACGATGACAATGATCATGATGATTATTATAATGATGATGATGATGAGACCTCTTCGAGTGATGCGTTTCCACCTCTTTCACCGATGCCATTGATGGTGACTTCGACTTGTCTTGCTCCGGCGCATGCACCCTGTTATTTCTTTTTTACTGAACGGATTTTCACATACGAATAAAAATAGTAAAAAAAACTTACGGCAAGCGTGTTGGCAGTAGAAAGACCAAGATCATCATGGCAATGCACAGAGATGATTACATCATGAATCCCTCGAGTGTTTGCTTTAATGTCGGAGATAAGTTGTCCGAACTCATTAGGGATGCTAAACCCTACTGTGTCAGCAATGTTTAATGTCGTTGCACCCGCAACTATCACTTCTCCTAAGATGTCGTACAAAAACTCCTTCTCCGATCTGTTTATAACGATATAAAATGTCCTAATCATGATTAAAACCATACTATATACGATATAGAGAGAGAGAGAGAGTTGATTATGGAACCTGCAAGCATCCTCGGGGCTGAATTGGACATCCTCACAACCCAAGTTTCTGGCGAACATGACCATATGTGAAGCCATCTCGATGACTTTGGCTCGAGTCGTCTTCAGTTTATGCTTTATATGAATATCGCTGGTGGAAATGAAAACGTGAATGCGTGGTCTTTTTGCGTATTTGACGGCATCCCACGCAGCCTCCACGTCCTTCATATTGCACCGTGCAAGACCACATATCACGGGTACATAGTCCGTTCTTTCCTCCCACTATACAAATTCATCGTCAATACTCAATATATATATATATATATTATGTATATTGTATTTGGAATTCGTTTATATGATCTAATTGATTAATAATTTATAATATTTTTGTTAATTCTAAGTGAACACCTCGTTTCCGACGGTCTTTGCGATTATTTTGACGGCCTCGAAGTCGTCGACAGATGCTGCCGGAAAACCGGCGTCAATGACATCGACGCCCAGCTTGGCGAGCTGGTAAGCGATAGCCAGCTTCTGCTTGGAGGTGAGGGCGGCGCCGGGAGACTGTTCGCCGTCGCGGAGGGTCGTATCGAATATCCGGACGTAATTCGGGTCGGAGATACGGTTCGAGATGTATTCGGGCCGCTGGATCGGAGAGGCGGCGGAGAGGCTGAAGCGCCGGAGGTGGGTAGTGACAGCGGTGGGGCAACTTAAGGCTAATGATCGGCGGGCGGCAATTCTCAACGCCATTTACGCACAAAAATAAAAACAAATAAAAGGAATCAATACTGCTAGAAACTTAGCAATTTCCGAACAAGCTTTATTGCAAAGTGACTACAAGGATATGGACATCCATGAATTATATATACACACGCATATACATGATCATGAATTATATATACACTCGCATATACACGATCATGAATTATACATATACACGCATAGGGGCTAAATTAGGCATGCGATCAACTAACCGGAAATCAGATTAATTACATATAGGCAGTTGGGCAGTGTGTTTAATTAAAATACTGTACGAGGACTGATTTCAAATAATCAATCAATAATACATAAATTTATTTGGACAGCTATAGCATCACTTTTCGTTGTGAAAATAATAAACGTTCATAAATATAAAGATTAATAAAAATACATAATGATAAATTCCAACATGTTTGGTCTAAATTGTATATTAAATATGTTTAGTTGAATTATAAAGTTTATATAAGATTGTTGAAAATATTTGATAAAAAAACTAATGAATCACATTTTTTGTGTTTATTTATACATCGCAAATATAAATAAGATTTGTTTAAAATTTTTAGATTTATTTATATTTCGCAAATATTATGATTGTTGATGATGAGGATGAAGATGAAGAAAACAATGATAATCCTTAAGAAATAAAATATTGTGGTTCATTTTCATATTTTTATGTTTTTTTTAACTTTTTGTGTACGTCTATGTAACATATATTAAATGGTCTCATGTCTCGATATATCGGTATAAGACGATGATCCAGATTGAATTTCTAGTGATCTCATGTTAGGATATATCGACACAATGACTCATGGTTAAGCATATGGTCAATGACTCTATCAGTTAAGTATATATAACCGTTTTTAAAATTTTGAGATGCAAAGTATTTCGATGGAACATATCCCTCATTGTACTTGGTTTTGTGAGCCACACAAATGTAGCTTTAACCGATGGTGACAAAACTCAACCTGATGAATTTGATTCGGTCACAAACCTCTTAATTATTATTGCATATTGATTTGTACTATAAACTATCAGACTAATCCGATTACGTTAATACTCGATTACTTCGATTCAGTTAGCCGAAATCTTCATCAAGACATTGAAAAAAAATAAATTTGACTTTTTTTTCAAAATTAGGCGTTCATGATTTGATCGCTCCATTTGAGAAAGAGTATCAAAATATATGTTGATATTTACGAGATTATGAATTGTTTTGTGTTAAATATATTAGGAGTTTGCTACTATCTTATAAATAATATCGAAATTTGTTTATACTTTCTAAATTATAGAAATATTTAGCATATATTTGTTTGAATTGTAATACATATATACAAAACTATTCAACATTTGAAATAAAATAACAAACCATATCTTATTTGTTTTATAACAAACAAGGATAAAATTGAAAAAGAAAATAAAAAATTTATATATTTTCTCTTCTATTTGATGTAAGTAATACATATTTATCCAAATATTTGATTTCCAACTAACTTAACAACTTCTCGGCAACTTACTAATCTATAAAACATATATGACTTTGATAGAATAGTCTTAAAAAGAGAGAAATCTAATAAAAACAAGCTAAAAAAACGTGTAAAATATTTTAATAAAAATAAAATGATTTTATTGAAAAAATGGATAATTTCAAAAATATCCTCCAAACGCTATTTTGACTTCAAGTCTACTATCTCCTGACAAAAAAAGGTTTCAACTTCAAATCCACCCGTAAAATATTTATAATCCCATATTACATTTGTCCTTTAATTAGTCGACAATTTTTCTCTCTCCTCTAGAACATCTCAATTTCTCTCTCTCCTATGGCGCGAAAATTACTGTTCTCCCATACCGCAACAGATTCGACGAGAGTAGCTTGAAATCGGCATCAGATTCGCTGCCAATAGGTTGAAATCGTTTGTTGTCAACAAAGAAGCTTGCAATTAAACATGTTCCGCAGAAAAACAAGGTATGTATAGTGAGTTTTTCGTATTTCTTTTGTGTTTTTTCTTGTTTCTTTTGTGAGTAATATGTATAGATTTGATTATCTCTTTTTGAAAACGATTCTTTTATTGATACACACGGTTGCACTAGATCAATATAAGACTCGTTTATTGAAAACGAGTCATATTTATTGAAATGTCAAATGATCGTAATGAGTGACATTCTCATCGAGTCGCACGGTTGCACTGGGTCACAGAGTCTCATCGAGGGGTCAAAGGGATCAAAGGTCAAAGGATCGCAGGGGTCCAAGGGTCGCAGAGGTAAAGGGGTCGCAGAGGTAAAAGGGTCGTAGAGGTAAAAGCGTCGCAAAGGGTCAAAGGGTCGCATGGGTCAAAGGGTCGCAGGGGTACAAGGGTCGTAGAGGTACAAAGGTTGGAGAGGCATATGGGTCACAGAGGTACAAGGCTCGCAAAGGGGTACAAGGGTCGCAGAGGGGTCAAAGGGTCGCAGGGGTATAAGGGTCGCAGAGGTACAAGGGTCGCAAAGGGGTTAAAGGGTCGCAGAGGTACAATGGTCGCAAAGGGTCCAAGGGTCGCACTGGATCATAGACTCATATCGAGTCGCATGGTCGCAGTGGGTCAAAGAATTTACCCTCTTTTTATGTTTCTGATACAAGTGTAATGGATTCGGTGGATGAAAAATCACACTGATTTATTTTTTGTATGATGGTAAATGGGAAAAAACCCAAATGGAGAATCTGAATGGGTTGGTAGAGTTCAAGAAAACCAGAGAGTATTTTTCTATTGTTGATGCGTTATCAAAGTTAAACAAATAACCTAAACTACCTGCAAGTACACGACACGTGTGTAGTACTTCAGGTGTCGATCCCACAGGGACTACGCAACACAACATAAACTCAAACTACGAATCAAACTTGCAAACGAACGAAATATGAGATTTGAGAATGAAATGCTAAAAACAAATAAACAAACTAGTTCTTAACAATGAGACAAACATTCCAGGAATCCAGTTTCACCACAAGACTACCGAAACCAACAATCAACCTATCTATCATGCAATCTCAGTCAAGTTATCTAATGCAGACGATCCTAATATGATATCTACCCTCTCTCAAGGCATAAACACGTGATCTAATCAAATTATCCCCTACTTTCATGGTTGACACCTTGAACTAAACCCATAAAATCTGTGATTCATCCGTTTTACCCTCAACCGTTGCTACCCTACTTTCGTGGCCTAACCTCGGTTGTTCTAAACCTGATCTTCTAGGACTAGAATTCTTCTTTCAGTCCTTCTCCTAATACCTAACACATGCATCTACTTGGCCTTCGTAAATACAAGTCATTTAAGATCTCAGATAAAGAATAGATAGACGAAAACGGGAAGATGCATTCAAAGATAAATCAAAGTGGTTCCGGGATAGCCAAGGGCTAATCCATTCTTCTAGAACAAAACAAGCTACTCACTCATGCGTCCGTAAATAAACATAATTGAAGTAGAAAGTCTAAGGAACATGAAAACCAAACGAAACCAAAGTCTTGGCTTGATCTTCAATGCTCCTTGTACGTCTCCTTTGCAAGAATCTCCTTCTTCTCTCTACTTTCTCTTCTCAATCAAGAACTCGAAAAAACTCCCTTCGACCCCTAGATCATGTTCATCTTTTTCCTTCTTCTTTTTTTTCCCTTTTCTCCTCCTTTTTCCTTCTGGTCGTTCGTTCTTTTCCTTTTGTTGCAGCAGCCACCGATTTTGCCTTTTCTTGAGTTTTCCATTCTTGATTAAGTTGGGCAACGTTTCCATTATTTTCTCCAGCGAAATATCACTTATTCCTTTTCTCTGAAGTCATTTTTCTTATTGTATAAGTCCCCAACAAACTCCTATTCTTTTTAAGACAAATTAACTTATCTCGAGTTGCAGGTGACGGACGCGACCCGTACGGGCTGAGTGTGTGACCCGCTCGGGCGCGATAAACATGATCGCGCATAATCGTGATGGAAAATAAGGTGGCATGCTCGGGCTAGGGAGTGCCCTGGTCGGGCTGATGTGTGCCCTGGTCGGGCTGGGGTGTGGCCTGCTCGGGCTGATGCCCCGACCGTGCTGCTTGTTTGCCCGACTCGTGTTCAAGTTCAGGACAAACTTGCCAACTAAACGCCCCGCACGGGCAAGGGTGTACCCCGCGCGGGCTGAGTGTATTCCTCGTCGATTCTCGTCCCGTTTATTCCGTGTTGATCCTCGATGTTGGCACTTTGTCTCATGTACGTCCTTTAGCTCCAAAATGAGTCGAATATGCATTAAAACCTGTAAGAACATGAAAAACACGAGACAAGTAAAACGGATACAAAATCATACATAAACATCACATCTATATCGTAAATATCTCTAAAATCGTGCAAGAAATACGTATGAAAACGAGATGATCAAAACCCCCTAGACTTGAATGTTTGCTTGTCCCTAAGAAATCGTAAACGTGGAACACGTGGAGTATACAAAATCCGAGAATTTCCCTTTCTCCTAGATATACCGCTAAAGCGAACCTAACCGATCAACTAGCAAGTTGAGAGCAAATTCGCCCTAATTAAGTTTTCAGTCTTCATCCTAGGATCACCAAGGCTACCCACGAGAAAGTAAATCAAAGGAAAACTAAACAAGCCATCGTAACTCTCTCCACCAGACAAGACTTCAGATAAATGCTAAACCTAGAACAACCGAGGATACTTGTTTCTTTTCCGAGCTTTTTTTCTTTCTTTTTTTCTTTCTTTTTCTTTCTTTTTCTTTTCTTTTGCTTTTATGTCTTCTGTTTTTTTTCTTTTTCTTTTCTTTGCATACATATTAGGCTTCTAGGACGTCGGATTTGAAGGGATCCAGCCTCTACTTAGACCCAGACTACCGATGACGGTATATTCATGCATCTCATTCAAGAGTGCAGCGGAGTAGGCAGCGTTTTATTGTGTCATGACCTTAGGACGTAGAAAGATGATCGCCAACCCACCACTTAGACCCGAACCATCGAAAGAGTATCAAGGTTGATGCACTCATATCGATTTTAGATCATGCTTTTAGGCATCATTTCTATCGACAGCGGAGTGTTAGTGTGCGCTCTTAATCTGCAAAATAAGCTCGATTTTATACGATCTAATAATCCTCATAAAAAAAGAAATAAAGCATCGTCTATAAGAAGTATGAGCATCTGGATAGAGAGAATAAACGATAAACTAGCCTAGCAATCTCGTCTAAACCCCCACAAGAAACACTAGGATTCCCAAAGAATTACAACCTATTGTTTTTCAGCCGACTAAAAAGCTCTAACGCTTAGGAAAAATCTAGCTCAAACATGCAAAATCTCACGGAAAAGACCAACTTCTTAAGCATCTTAGATTCAGGGTTCATCTCAAAATGTGGCACCAGACAAGTTCCTGGGACGACTATGACTCACGAAAGCAAAAATAAACTAAAAACTACAAAATCAAAGAGAAAATGAAAGAAAATGAAACGAAATCACTTGACAAACGTGAGCTGCTCCCCCAGACTTGAATTGAACGGTGTCCTCGACGTGAAGCTCCGATGGAGGGTAAGGGAAGTGAAGTCACGTTTGTGGTGGTGTTTTTTTTTTGTGTTTTGTGTTTTTTTTTAAATGATTAACCGAGTCTTAAACTAAAAACTAAGAAAAATAGAAACAAACAGCTGGGTTGCCTCCCACAAAGCGCTTATTTAACGTCTTTAAGCTTTGACGTCTCCATTCCTCATGCGTACACGATGGATGGATCGGAAAGGGAAATGGAGTTTCCACTTTCGATCGGTTGGCGGCTTGGTAGAGCTTTAGTTGCTGTCCATTAGCTTTGAACGTTCTGCTCGAATCTCTCCATTGTTCCACGTCTCCGTGTGTAAAGACTTCTCGTACCTGAAAAGGACCAGACCAACGAGACCGTAGGTTGCCCGAGAAAGACTTAGGACAAAAATTGAAAAGTAGAACTAAATCACCTGATTGGAAGTCATGAGGTAGGATCTTTTTGTCGTGCCATCCCTTAGTCAGTGCTTCTTTCTTTGGAACGTCATGCACGAGATTCACTCGTTCGCTGCCCGAGGTTGGATAAATGGTATCTGCATTGAAAAGTTTTATGACGTCTTTTCCATTACCTCGTGCAAGTGCGGGTGTAGTCTCTTTTGAGTTTCAATGGAAGGTTTGTGGCTGTCTTCCGTATAAGTTCCGTGCGTACATACTGAAAATCTGACTCTTCTACGCTTCTTCACGCGTGTGGGTTGTTTTCTCATCTCATTTGCACTCATGTTAGCATTCATAATAGCAGGATATGTTTTATCGCGTTCAATATACTCATACCGAAAAAAAGACGGAGGTGGCTTGGGCTCAAGTTTGGACGTCTTCTCCACTGCGAAACCATCGTTCGTTTCGTGTGTTATCTCCTCACGTGGGGCGTCTCCTAGTGCTTCAATAGCACTCATGAATTTCGTATACATCTCAGCTCTTTCTTCCGTAAATCCTGCATTATCCAAACTCGTGTTAGATATCGTACAAGTGGATCAGAAACACTTACTTGATCATGCGTGTCCTTCGCTAACTCATCCAGCAAATCGACTGTAAAGCAAGACTCCTTGGATAAGGGTCCGTTCATGGGGCTGGACAAGTTAAATTCTATCGTCTTATCTCCGACATGTAAGGAAAGCTTTCCTTGTTGTACGTCTATCATGGCACCTACAGTAGCTAAGAACGGTCTACCAAGAATAATAGGTACCCTAGCATCTTCCATTATTTTAAGTACAACAAAATCAGTGGAAATACAAAGCTTACCTACCATGGTGGGAACGTTTTCAACAATTCCCACCGCATACCTCACTGAATGATCCGCGAGGCGTAGACACATCTTTGTAGGTTTGAGATTCCTGAAGTCCATCCGCTTGAAAACTGAATGTGGCATGATGCTCACGCTTGCCCCTAAACCACACAAAGCATTTTCAATGTCAAGATTACCTATTGTGCATGGAATGGAGAAGATTCTGGGGTCCTTCAACTTTGGTGGCAGCTTGTTTTGAAGGATAGCGCTGCATTCCTCGGTGAGTGCTACCGTCTCGTTCTCTTCGATATGCCTCTCTTTGGAAAGTACCTCTTTGATAAGTTTGGCATGATTAGACATCTTTTGGAGGGCTTCCACGAATGAGATGTTGATGTCAAGCTTCTTGAGACCCTCTACGAATCTACCACTCATTCTTCATTCTTATTGCTCACCAACCGTTGTGGAAACGGTATTGGAGGTTGGTACACCGGTGGAGCAACGTATGGTTTTTCTAAATCTATTTCAACTTCTTCTGTAATCGCAATCGTACCTTTGCCTCTTTTCATGGACGTACCAGCAGCTTGGTCTTTCTCATTGGGGGGCGAATCCTCGATCATATCACTGCTGCACACAAAAATAACATTCACGTACTCTCTCAGATTCAATTCGGATTTACCTGGAAGCTGTCCGGGATTCGGAGAGGATGAGGCATCTTGTTGTGCTACGGAGTTCTCTAAGCTCTTGACATGGTTGCTCAAGGATTCCATCTGAGTTTTGAGCTCGTTGATCGTTGTCTCCACATCTGCATTGAATTTGGTTTGAGTTGAATATTGCTGCCTTTGCTCTTTGATAAATTCGAGCAACACTCCCTCAAGGTTTGATGAAAGGGCTTGAGGAGGTTGAGGAGCTTGCGGAACTTGCTGAGCATGCTGAACTTGCCGGTTATGTTGCTGGTATGGCTGCTGTGATTGCTAAAATCTTGAATACTTCATCGGTTTAGTCGTTCGGTAAGACAAGTTCGGGTGGTTCCTCCAATTCGGGTTGTAGGTATTCTCGAATTGCGTGTTTCCTTGCTATTGGGCATAATTCATATGTTCCACGTTCTCTTGCAGCGTGCACTGATAAGCCGCGTGTTCTGTATCTCCACAATTCACGCAGTACATGGTGTTCACTGCATTACCCGTTGCTCTGCTTTGATTCGGCTCGTATAGATGTCGAGTGTTGTGAGGCACGCCTCTCGGGGTTGACCACATGGTGTGATTCATGGCATGGTTATCTATCAGCTCGTATGCCTCCTCGACGCTCAGATCCATAAATGATCCTCTAGCAGCTTTATCTAGCTTCGTTCGGTGTTCATCTGAAATTTCGTTGTAAAAGGTTTGGATAACGTGCCACTGCTCGAGACCATGGTGTGGACATATCTATAAAAGATTCGGTGTTCATATGCCCCACGCTTCAAACAAAGTTTCTCCATCTCTGCATCTAAACGGTGTGATTTCCCTCTCATTTGAATCGTCTTCCTCGGAGAAAAGAAACGTGATAAGAACGAGCTGGTCCAAAGTCGTGATTGAACCAACGAAATGCGATTGCAGCCATGTTTTTTCTCGTCCCCTTATTAAGAAGGCGAAAAGACGCAGTAAGATCGTGTCCTCTGAGATTCCGTGTATCTTGAATGTACCAGAAAGCTCAAGGAAATCTCTGAGATGCTGATGGGGATCCTCGTGATTTCCACCCATGAATTGCTTCTGATAAAGCATGTTGATCATCGCCGGCTTAATCTCAAACTATTCCTTAACAACAGCAAACATCCTTATGGTTGTTTGCACGCTGTTCATATTCGGCACCACGTAATCTCTGAGACGACATGGTGGAGGATCCTGTGGTTCTCGCGGTTGAGGCACGAGTGGTTGTTGTTGCATGTGTCCCAAATTACCGAGAGATAATTGATGTTGTTCGTGGCCGTTCTGATTATCCATATCTCGTTGATCTGACGGCTCTATGTTACCTTCTTCCTTGCCCTTTCTCAGTTGTCTGCAAGTTCGCTCGATCTCGGGGTCGATTTGGAGTAGATTTGAAGCACCTTGAGACCTGGTCATAAACCAACAAAGGACAAATAAACAGAATTAGGTAGAAAGAAACGAAAGAAAACAAAAACAAAAACAAACAAGAAAGACTCTAGGCTCGAATCTAAGACGTGTTGACAATAGTCCCTGGCAACGGCGCCAAAAACTTGATGCGTTATCAAAGTTAAACAAATAACCTAAACTACCCGCAAGTGCACGACATGTGTGTAGTACTTCAGGTGTCGATCTCACAGAGACTACGCAACACAACCTAAACTCAAACTACGAATCAAACTTGCAAACGAATGAAATATGAGATTTGAGAATGAAATGCTAAAAACAAATAAACAAACTAGTTCTTAACAATGAGACAAACATTCCAGGAATCCAGTTTCACCACAAGACTACCGAAACCAACAATCAACCTATCTATCATGCAATCCCAGTCAAGTTATCTAAGGCAGATGATCCTAATATGATAGACACGTGATCTTGTCAAATTATCCCCTACTTTCGTGGCTAACACCTTGAACTAAACCCATAAAATCTATGATTCATCCGTTTTACCCTCAACCGCTGTTACCCTACTTTCATGGCCTAACCTCGGTTCTAAACTTGATCTTCTAGGACTAGAATTCTTCTCCCAGTCCTTCTCCTAATCCCTAACACATGCATCTACTTGGCCTTCGTAAATACAAGTCATTCAAGCTCTCAGATAAAGAATAGATAGACGAAAACAGGAAGATGCATTCAAAGATAAATCAAAGTGGTTCCGGGATAGCCAAGGGCTAATCCATTCTCCTAGAAAAAATCAAGCTACTCGCTCATGCGTCCGTAAACAAACATAAATTAAGTAGAAAGTCTAAGGAACATGAAAACCACGAGTTATAAATTATCCTAGACCACTTCACCGCAAGTATACGGATCGTGTAGTACTAGGGTCGATCTCTGGGGACTAAAGCAGCCAAAAACTAAGAATGAAACTAAACTAAGACGAATGAAGATAGAAGGGGATATGGTCCTAAATATCTAAAACTAACCTAAGTGGTGACAACGATACTAGGTTGGGGATGAACTCAGATATGACGAACAATACGGGTGTCGGGATACCGGAATCATATGAATAAAACAACTAAGGATCATAGATCTATTAATTCATCTTGACAACGGGAAATTCATGCCCTTTGTTTCAACGCCTGGTGGACTTCTTACATGTGACCCTCGATCCGTCTCCCTCGAACCCGTGCCTCTCTCGCATCTCCTTCAAACCCGGTTAAGTTTGAGCGTAACTTTAGTGTTCCATGCGGGATAGGAGTGTACGTGCACCACTGAAGGTGTCAGAGATGATGCACGTGACCTTGGAACGTGCGGCTTTAGGTTCCTCATGGGCGCCCGATCGGGTAGTAGTGTCTGCCCGGTCGGGTCGCCTATTGCGCATTTTACCCCCGTAGGGTGTACACGAGTCGGGCGATCAGGTCGCCCGTGCGGGTCCTCGTATGTGGCACCTGCCCGATCGAGCTCACGCAGCCACCCGGTCAGGTGGTTAATTTGAGGAATTCCCCCCGTAGGCACTGCCCGAGTCGGGCGTTGAGGTCGCACGACCGGGTCGCCTAAAAATAGCTCTGCCCGATCGGGTGAAGTATGCTGTCCGATCGGGTGGGTTCCTTGCCGAATGGAATTCGGCTTCTCCTCTATGTGCGTAAGTGTGTCCGATCTTGCTTGTGACTGATACTGACTCTCGGTGCACTGGGACGATGGTGTGTCCCCTGGATGGGTATCTCCATGTACGTGTCTAGTCTCCTCCGTTGATGCATTTGTCGTGGTGACGTTCATTGCGGGTTCGGTCAGGAATAGCTTATTCAACGCATCGTCGAGCTTGAACTCGATAGACTCGTCCCCGAACTTCATCACTAATCTTCCTTTTGCGCAGTAGATGACCATCTTTGTTGTGTTGAGGAATGGTCGTCCCAATATGACGGGGATCTTCAGATTGATCTCCATATCCACCACAACAAAGTCCGCGGGGAACCAAAATTCCCCCACTTGAACTGCAACGTTCGTCAATACACCCACTGGACTATGGATGGATTGATCAGTCAATGTGATTTGCATCCTCGTGGGTTGAAGATCTCCTACCCTATTGACGTTTTCAACGAGAGATAGTGGTAGCAAGCTCACACTCGCTCCGATATCGATTAGCGAATGCTCAATTTCGTAATCGTAGATCTTGCATGGTATGACGAAGTTACCTAGATCGGGCATCTTCTCGACCGTGGTAGGAGGCTAAATAAGAGAATTAGTTATCATTACCATCTCGTTATCCACGGTCCTCTTCCTCGTGATGATGTCTTTGAGGAATTTTGCATAGGAAGGAATCTTTGTAAGAGCGTCATAGAATGGGATCGTGACTTGCAGCTTCCTCAAGAGGTCTACGAATTGGGAGAATTGAGTCTCGTCACTTTGCTTCTTTTGGATTGGACGCTGCAGAAAGGGCAATGGCGGTACCCTCGGGGGAGGTGCTACGTAGGATAACTCCTTCTCCTCTCCCTTGGTCACCTTCTCTTCCATGGCTGAAGCGATTGGTTGTTCGATCTCATCGCTCTTAGG
>CM071860.1:4313828-4330254 GCA_036759665.1 Gynandropsis gynandra
GCCACTTGCGTCTCTAGAAGTCTCAAATGTGTCTGAAACCCATCCATCCTCTTCTTCATGTCCTCTTGCTCAGCTCTAATCCCTCCAAGTGCACTCTTCTGCTCTTGGTGCATCACTTGGAGCATCGAAAGAATCTCGGAATCACCCGAAGATTGTGCACGTTGCTGGTACCCATAGTCTTGGCCGCTACCTCTCGGTTGGAAACCTTGATTAGGGTTTCTCGCCATTATCCGCGGTTGAAAGTCTTGCGGATTTGCGACGTTGTTCGTGTTGCCATATGAGAGGTTGGGATGGCTCTTGATGTAGCCTGGTTGGTAGCCCCGATTGGAGACGTAGTTCACTTCCTCCATCCCTTGGCCTACGGATGAGTCATGTCGATCCACATGAAGTCCAGCAATCATCCGATGAATCTTGCCAACTTGTTGCTTCAAGTCCGTTAACTCCGGGTTGGCGATACCAAGCTCGTTTACTGCAGCTTTTGATGGGTAGTCGCGATTGTACTCCCTTACCTTCTTGCCTCCTTCCCTAGCCATGCTCTCGATCAAGTTTTCGAGCTGATTAAACGTGAGGTTGCTAAGGGAACCACCACCCGCTGCCACGATCATGAATCGGGTGGTCTCTTGGAGTCCTTGGATGAAATTCGTGATAAGATATTTCTTATCCATCCCGTGGTGTGGGCATATCCGCTGGTAGTTCTTAAATGGCTCCCATGCGTGGTCGTGTAACGTCTCGGCTCTTTCTTGAAGGAAAGAATTGATGCGACTCTTGGCGAGAAGCGTTCTGTGATCCGGGAAGAATTGCTGCATGAACCTTTGTTCCATATCATCCCACAACGTGATTGATGCAGCCGGCAAGTTGAAGAGCCAACGTTGCGCCGCATCCTTGAGTGAATGGGAACGCCATCAAGTAAAGATCCTCCCGAGTAACTCCCATTCCAACCTTAGTAGTGCTACATAGCATCTTGAAGTCCGCAAGGTGGGAGTTCGGATCTTCGTTCTCCATTCCGCGAAAGGCCGAATTGTTGAGCATCTGAATAAAAGCCGGTTGTAGCTCAACCTGGTTATCAATCGTGCGGGCCATGCACGAAAGTAATTGCGTGTGCTTAGGAGCAGTGTATGCTCCATAAGTCTCGTCGGCAGCAGCCATGTCGGGAATACTCGCGTTGTCTTCTCCGCTGCTTGCACTATGCGTATCTTCCTCCTCAGAGGCGTGTTGCTCGTGGTTGCTCGTTCTTTCTACCTCAGATTCAGAATCAACTATTCCGATCCTTCTCTTTTTGCTCAGGCTTCTTAAAGTGCGTTCAACCTCGGGATCGTAGATGAGAAGTTTCTAAGTAGAGCTTCTCATACAAGTCTCCTGCATAACAAGAAACAAAACACCAAAGCGTAAATCCGCGGTAGATAGAAAAAACTCGATAAAGGGAAAAACAAACAAACAAACAAAGACGAAAAACAAACAAACAAACAAACAAAGACTCCGGAAAGGACTAGATCTAAATCTAGCTAATTCATAGTCTAGGCCGTTATTAGTCCCCGGCAACGGCGCCAAAAACTTGATGTGTGGAAACACGAGTTATAAATTATCCTAGACCACTTCACCGCAAGTATACGGATCGTGTAGTACTAGGGTCGATCTCTGGGGACTAAAGCAGCCAAAAACTAAGAATGAAACTAAACTAAGATGAATGAAGATAGAAGGGGATATGGTCCTAAATATCTAAAACTAACCTAAGTGGTGACAACGATACTAGGTTGGGGATGAACTCGGATATGACGAACAATACGGGTGTCGGGATACCGGGAATCATATGAATAAAACAACTAAGGATCATAGATCTATTAATTCATCTTGACAACGGGAAATTCATGCCCTAAGGTGAGGAGTGATTCTTCCGAGCCTAAACCTCCTAACCATGAGTACGTGCAACCCTACCTTCCAACAGTGATTAACCCGTATCATGGCAGCTTTACGACAGCAATCATTATTCCTACGACGACTAACCGACCGGTCAGATTCTCATTAGTCGAACTTAATCTACAACTTAACAGGTCCAGATTCATTCTTTAACCTTCCAGTAAAGTCCGAAATCCTATGTTGCTGAGCGGGCAGCACTAGCATAAGAGTGATAATGCTAAGCGTAGAACCGATAATCAAGAATAAATCAATAAATCTAAGCATTAACGCAAATCATTGTTCATCCAATACAATCCAATATCCCTACCCGTAGTTGGGATTCTACTCACTCATGGAGAAAACAAAAGACGAAGATAACATAACCCTATACATGATAGACTCTAGGAAATTTGATGCCTCGACCTTCCCTATCGTGTTACCGGTGCAAGGATTGATGCTTCTCTTCTTCTCCAACGTCTCCCGAGCCTTTCCAGATGTTTTCCCAGCCTTTCCTTGCCCTGTACGTCGCCCCCTTGCTCTAGATCTGTTCTGTTCCTTAAATTCGGTCGTTTGAATGCAAGATCTAGGTTGTTGCGAAATACACGGCCCGCTCGGGCACCAGTATTACCCGGTCGTGTAGAGGCGCGCCCGGTCGTGCTCCTTCATAGTGCCCGATCGGGCATCAGTACCCGATCGCATGGTTGAGCGGCCCGATTCGTGCTCCTTCATAACGCCCGAGCGGGTATACGTCTTGCGCCCGATCGGGTAAGGCTACCCGATCTCGTTGCCTTCGTGCCCGGGTCGTGCAAGGTATGCGGATAAAACCCCGTAGGTTTTACCCGAGCGGGTGGTCTATGGTGCCCGACCGGGCACCCTTGTTTCCTTGAAATTTCTCTTTTCCGCTCGTTGCTCGGGTGTTCCTTTGGGTTCTAAAGTTTGATCTTGGCTCTGAGTAGATATATCTTCAAAGTACGTGGTTTAGTTCAGGAATCCGTCTTTTAAAGCTCATTTAGGCATTGTCGCCTAAAAACCTGAAAACCAACAAAACGGGTGTGTGAAACTCATAATCATATCGGATATGTAAATCTATATATAAAATATATGCGAAAATGGCACTAAAACCTATCCTAGAATTGATACACTTTCAGTGTTATCAGAAACCAAAGTCTTGGGTTGATCTCCAATGCTCCTTGTACGTCTCCTTCGCAAGAATCTCCTTCTTCTCTCTACTCTCTTTTCTCGATCAAGAACTCGAAAAAAACTCTCTAAGTGAAGCTCCCTTCGACCCCTAGCTCTTGTTATTCCTTTTCCTTCTTCTTTTCTTTCCTTTTCTCCTCCTTTTTCCTTCTAACCGTTCGTTCTTTTCCTTTTGTTGCAGCAGCCACCGATTTTGCCTTTTCTTGAGTTTTCCATTCTTGATTAAGTTGGGCAACATTTCCATTATTTTCTCCAGCGAAATATCATTTATTCCTCTTCTATGAAGTCATTTTTCTTATTGTATAAGTCCCCAATAAACTCCTATTCGTTTTTAGACAAATTAACTTATCTGGAGTTACAAGTGACGGATGCAACCCGCGCTGAGTGTGTGATCCGCTTGGGCGCGACACACATGATCGCGCATAATCGCGATGGAAAACAAGGCGGCCCACTCGGGCTAGGGAGTGCCCCGGTCGGGCAGATGCGTGCCCTGGTCGGGCTGGGGTGTGGCCCGCTCGAGCTGATGCCCCGACCGTGCTGCTTGCTTGCTCGACTCGTGCTCAAGTTGCTGGACAAACTTTCCGACTAAACGTCCCGTGCGGTCAAGGGTGTACCTCGCCCGGGCTGAGTGTATTCCTCGCCAATTCTCGTCCCGTTTGTTCCGTGATGATCCTCGATGTTGGCACTTTGTCTCGTGTATGTCCTTTAGCTCCAAAATGAGCCGAATACACATTAAAACCTGTACAAAAACGGATACAAAATCATATGTAAACATCGCATCTATATCGTAAACATCTCTAAAATCATGCAAGAAATACGTATGAAAACGAGATGATCAATTTTCCTCCGGTTAGTCTAACATACCAACAACTGATTGATGAGTTATTCGCAAAGATGATGGTGGGAAATAATACAACGAAGTTGAAGTTAAGATATTTGCCTAATATTTGTGAAAATAGGAAGCCAAAATATATAATGAATGGCAAACAAATTATTTGTTATCTGTTCGATCGCATAAGAGGAATTCGACCACTGCTGTATATGGAGATAGAATCGGCAAGTGTGAAGTGTGAAATTGAAATTGAGAAGGAAGTTAAGCCTTTAATTCATGCTTTTGTAAGCATTGCTAAAGAAGGTAATGATGGAAGTGTTGTAAATTATGATGACTATGTTTTTGTATGTCCAAATAACAAAAGTAGAGTTGGGAGTAATCCGACGAAAACAATAAATATTTTTTATTCAGATATTTCTGATAGTGAACATGCATGCAGATTAAGAGAAGATGGTGGGTGTGTCATGACTGTGGTAGTTGATGAAGTTGTTTGTGCCAGTAATAAAGTTGATTTTGTTGTGCCAACATAGCATAAGGATGGTGATGGTGAGAAGAACTTGGAAATGTTAGTTCACGAGAAAGCAGACAACGAAAATAATATCTTCGAGTTCTCAGATGGATTGCATCTTAAAATTGGGCAAGAGTTTGATAGAAAGAAGGATGTACATGCATTTATAAGAAAGGGTTCAATTGAAGCTTGTTTTAGATATACAACATTGAGATCTTATTCGAAGCTGTGGGAAGTACGATGCAAGTTTGCTAGAAGTCGTTGTAAATGGAAATTACGCGTGGCAGCAATTCTGAATTCCAAACGGTTTAGTGTGAGAATACACCATCCCATTCATAACTCTTCACATGTATCTAAATGGATCAAAACTACAAAAGGTACAGTGCAATTGGTTAAGTATTATTTGAATGAGGAATATGCTGGGAAATATGAAATACTCCAGCAAAAGAATTGATGGCTCGTATAAAAGCAAAGTATGATGGTAGTGTATCATATTTGATAGCATTAAGAGGCAAATGCAGTGCTCCGAAGGAGATTCGTGGTGATGAATTTGAACAATATAGAAAGTTTCCAAGGTGGTTGCACATGTTTACGGAAAGAAATCTTGGATCTACCGCAAATCTTTAGCTCGACAGTGATGGGAAAAGCTTCAAATACCTTTTTATGGTTGTCGGAACGACTATAAGAGGATGGAAATACATGTGTAAAGTGGTTGTTGTGGATGCAATATTTTTTATAGGAGTGTACAAGGGAGCATTGATTGTGGCGACCGCGCAAGATGATGAACATCACCAATATCCTATTGCATGAGGAATATTCGACAGAGAGAAGGACAAATCATGGACGTGGTTTATGTCAAGATTGAAAGAGGTGATACCAGACAGACGTGATTTATGTCAATATAGACAATAATATAAATAATATCGATATTTGAACAAAATATTAAACACAGGCATTGGCTATACACATCCGACGAGTTCTTGAAACACTATTATCACTTTAGACACACAGGCATTGGTTATACACAACTTGTGACACATGGGTCATAATTTGGTTTAACCAAATATATTGTTTTTGTCATTTTATCATTATAAACCCGTAAATTCGTCGAGTTCGTATATATTGATTCATATATATGACCAAGCCACCCATGCGATCCTCAATTGGCATTAATTAATTTGATGTTGTAAACGTATTGTTTTGAATGGTTTTTTTGCATTTTATCATTATAAACCCGTAAATTCGTTGAGTTCGCATATATTGATCAATATATGCGACCAAGCGACCCATGCGACCTTCAATTGGAATTAATTAGTTTGACGTTGTAAGCGTATTGTTTTGATTGGTCTTTGACATTTTATCATTATAAACTCGTAAATTCGTCGAGTTCGCATCTATTGATCCATATATGTGACCAAGCGGCCCATGCGACCCATGCCATTATCAATATGCCATAATCAATATACTTGAATTGTATATGTCTAATTTAGAATCAATATAGATAATAATATAAATAATATCGACATTTGAACAAAATATTAAACACAAGCATTGGTTATACACATCCGACGAGTTATTAAAACAATACTATCACTTTAGAAACACATGCTTTAACTATACACAACTTGGGACACATGGGTCATAATCTGTTTTAACCATTGATTGATGTTGGAAATGTATTGTTTTGATTGATTTTTGTCATTTTATTATTATAAACTCGTAAATTAGTCGAGTTTGAATATATTGAACCATATATGCGACCAAGCGACCCATGCAAACCTCAATTGGCATTAATTAGTATGACGTTGTAAACATATTGTTTTGATTGGTTTTTGACATTTTAACATTATAAACCCGTAAATTCATCGATTTCGCATCTATTGATCCATATATACGACCCATGCGACCCTCAATTGGAATTAATTAGTTTGACGTTGTAAACGTACTGTTTTGATTGGTTTTTGACATTTTATCATTATAAACTCGTAAATTCGTCGAGTTCGCATCTATTGATCCATATATGCGACCAAGCGACCCATGCGACCCATGTCATTATCAATATATTTGAGTTGTATATGTCTAAATTAGAATCAATATAGATAATAACATAAATGATATCGACATTTGAACAAAATGTTAAACATAGGCATTGGTTATACACATCCGACGAGTTCTTAAAACACTACTATCACTTTAGAAACACATGCTTTAGTTATACACAACTTGGGACACATGGGTCATAATTTGTTTTAACCATTGATTGACGTTGGAAATGTATTGTTTTGATTGGTTTTTATCATTTTATCATTTTATCATTATAAACCCGTAAATTCGTCGAGTTCGCATCTATTGATCTATATATGTGACCCATACAACCAGGCGACCCTCAATTGGCATTAATTAGTCTGACATTATAAACTTATTATTTTGATTGGTTTTTGACATTTTATCATTATAAACCTATAAATTCGTCGAGTTCGCATCTATGATCTATATATGCGACTAAGCGACCCATATAACCCTCCATTGGAATTAATTAGTTTGACGTTGTAAACGTAATTTTTTTTATTGATTTTTGATATTTTATCATTATTAACCCGTAAATTCGTCGAATTCGCATCTATCGATCTATATATGCGACCATGTGACCCATGCCATTATCAATATGACATTATCAATATATTTGAATTGTATATGTCTAATTTAGAATCAATATAGACACTAATATAAATAATATCGACATTTGAACAAAATGTTAAATGTATTTTTTGAAATTTTGTCAAATTCATCCCACGATCACTTTAGAAACACATGCATTGGTTATACACAACTTGGGACACATGGGTCGTAAACTGTTTTAACCATTGATTGACGTTGTAAAGGTATTTTTTTGAATGGTTTTTGTCATTTTATCATTATTAACCCATAAATTCGTCGAGTTCGCATCTATTGATCCCTATAAGCGAACAAACGACCCATGCGACCCTCAATTGGCATTAATTAGTTTGACGTTGTAAACGTACTGTTTTGATTAGTTTTTGACATTTTATCATTATAAACTCGTGTGGTAATGTCTTTTCGAATTCCATCTGATGTCGATTAGATATCAAGGTCATGTTTTTTCGAATTCCAACCTTTTCCTTTTTTCAAATAACGACACACTCTCTCTAACTCTCACATCCTCCACCAATCTTTTTTCGAATAACGACACACTATCTCTCTAAATCTCATCATCTTCCATCCATTTTTCCGAAAATACCACATTTCCCTCATTTCTTCTGAGAGATTCTTCCACAGTATTTGGAGAACTACCTTGTAATCTTCTTTAAACACTCTTTATCGGTATGTTACATGTAGAGAATATACAGATTTGACTTTGTTTTTCGTTTTTTACTACTAGACATTTCAAAGATCTTCTTCGATGAGTATATTTACGGAAAACGAGGGAGAACAACACGACAACGCTTAAATCAAATGCATCTTATAGAACATGGGAAGTCAAGTTGGATGGCTCTAGATTCAGTACTGGATGGAAATATTTCTCCAACGACCAAAATATTAGTATTAAGGGTTGCGTAGTTTTCCGTCACGGAGGTGACATGGTCTTAGCATCACCATGGACACTCCTGCTCAGAGGATTTTTACGGTACCAGTCACGCGTTCAAATTTAGCCATAGATGCATTGGTAAGTGACCTCAAACCGATTCATCATATATAATTTGGTTATTTATTTGACTTTTATTCATTTATACTGATGTAACTTGGATGATGTCGCAGAAACTTTCGATATGGTTTATGAGGGAGAACGATCTTTGTCGTATGCGATGTAAGATACAGATGTTCCTCGACTGCGGAAGGTCTTGGTCAACAACTTTAAGGCCTGTGGGTCATGGTGACGTTTGCATCAGAGGGGGTTGGAGAAATTTTTGTCAAGAAAATGGACTGAACGTGGGTTGTTCCCTCATAGTAGAAATGACCTCTAATGGAGCAGAACCTGTGTTTCGGTTTTCAACAACATATTTTAATTTGAGTTGCATTTTGATTTCTTTGAACCTCCTTTTAACTTGAACTTCATTTGATCTTGAAATTCATTTTGTATTTGGTTGGTTTTTACTATTATTCAATTGTTATTATTATTGTTAGTATTGTTGTTTTTGTGGATTTACTATTATTGTAACAAGGATCGCAGAGGGACAAGGGTCGAACGGAGACAAGGGTCGTACGGGTCCAAGGGTTGCACGGGTCCTAGGGTCACGAGGGACAATTTTCACACGGGTCCAAGGGTTGCGAGGGATAAGGGTCGCACAGGTCCAAGGGCCGCGAGGGACAAGGGTTGCAGGGGTACAAGGGTCGCACATAGACAAAGGTCGGAGAAATTCGAGTCACTTATTTGTAAATAACTTGATAAATTATTATTTTAAAATTTTATTCATATTATTTGTAAAAAATTGTATTTTTAAATAATCAATTATTTTTATTATTTTTAGAATTTGTTTCGTGTCACAACAAGCAAAACCGGTCGCATATGTAAAAGGATCGCACATTTGAGTCGTATTTATTTGTAAATAACTTGATAAATTATTATTTTTAAAATTTTATTCATATTATTTGTAAATAATTGTATTTGTAAATAATAAATTATTTTTATTATTTTCAAAATTTGTTTTGTATCACAACAAACAAAAATCGGTCGCAGAGGTACAAGGGTCGCGACCCCTTGACACCTCTGTGACCCTTATACCCCTGCGACCTTTGTACCCATCTGCGACCCTTGTACCCCTGCGACATTGTACCCTTTTACGACCCTCGTATCCCTCTGCGACCCTGATACCCCTACGACCCTTGTACCCCTACGGACATGTCTTTTCGATTTGACCATCTGACGGCGATTCAATGTCAGGGTCATGTCTTTTCATATTCCATCCGTTTTCTTTTTTCGAATAACGACACACTTTCTCTCTAACTTTCATCATCTTCCACTCATCCTTTTTCAAATAACGACACACACTCTCTCTAACTCTCATCATATTCCATCTATTTTTTCTGAAAATGCCACATTTCCTTCATTTCGTCTAAATCGTTCTTCCGAGTTTTCTGGAGAACTACCTCGTAATCTCTTTCATCTCTCTCTTTAGGTATGTTAATGTAGAAAATGTACAGATTTGAATTTTTTTTCGATTTTTTGTTACAAGAAATTCCGAAGAAATTCTTCGATGAGTATATTTACGGAAAAACGAGTGACAACAATACGACATCGCTTAAATCAGATATGTCTATAAAATATGGGAAGTCAAATTAGATGGCTCAAGATTCATTGATGGATGAAAAAATTTTGTATTCGAGATTTTGTAGTTTTTCGTCATGTCACCAGTTTCGGAGATGATATGTGTAATCTACAATATGCATCATCTATGTCATCATCATCTGCAGAAGCAGGGTCATCTTCTTCTACTACTCAGAGGATTTTCACGGTATCAGTCACGCGTTCAAATTTGGCCGTAGATGCATTGATAAGTGACCTCAAATCGATTTATTCGATATGTTACGACCGTTGTACCCCTGCGACCTTTGGACCCCTTCGACCATTGTCCATCTGCGACCCTTGTATCTTTGCGACCTTTGACCCTTGCGAGCCTTTTACCCCTTCAAACCTTGAGCCCTTACGACCCTTTTACCTATTCGACTTTTTTACCATTACGACCCTTTAACCCCTGCGACCATTGGATCCTCTCTGACCCTTGTACCCTCTACGACCCTCGGACCCATGCGACCCTTTTAACCGTTTGACCCCTTTTACCACTGCTATCCTTTGACCTTCGTGACCCTTGGATCCTCTCTGACCCTTGTACCCTCTCCGACCCTCGGACCCCTACGACCCTTTTATTATTATGAAGAAATTTTCAAAAAAAAAATAACAATGTACCAAATAATATGAAGAAATTTTTAAAAAATAACAATGTACCAAATATTTTACATCTTCCATTCCCAAACAAATAATAATGTATCAAGTTAGTCTCCGGATGGAGGGAGACATGTTCCATTCTTAAATATATCAGCTGCCATCTTTTCATGCATGGAAGGAACATTGTCATTGCAAACGTAGGGAAAAGTATGACGTCTTTTCATTACCGAGGCTTCTAAGAATTTGAAGGCGTAAACACCACAGTCACTCGAGCTTTTGTTCTGTGACAAACCTTCATAATACTCATACTTTCATTCATCTTCACAAGAAGCCAAAGAAGGAAACCCTCCGAGAATGAACATCTTTGAGATAACTTTTCTTACCTTCTCAATCACCGGATCGATATGTGTTTCCTTCATTCTGCTCTGGCAGTCCCACACCGTAATGCATTGGGTCGCGAAATCCGCTTTGATGGCTATCCAATGACATCCTATAAATTGACTTTCGAGCATAGAATGTTTAGAAGTGAGACAAAGCCTTCGAAATAACTCATTGGTGTGTTCGTACTTTTGAATGGATACTTGTCATTCAAAAAATGACTAAGAATTCCCGGCAAAGTGTCTATATCTTCATACATCCACAGCATGGGCACCGGCATGAAAGCAAGAGGACAAATGTAATAATTCCGATACATACTGGGGAATGTCTTCATGCGATAATACAACACGAAAAACGCCTCATCCAATTGCTGTAAAAAAATTAACACGCATGAATACATATGACACAGAATGACATGTGTGACTAAGGGTGTAAAAAAATTACATCATCTTTTTAAGCCATACGTTGGGCTTTAATATGGTCTCCCAACACTCTGGCCCCCGGGGAATATCTAGATCAGATTTCCGCCAATGCTAATGTTCAGGTGTCGTCAGAAACATATATAGCAGTCAACTTTTCACCGCTAGCGTCAACGAACGAAGGACTTCAGTTATCCCGCCCTCTCCTAATCCATCTGGGAATTCTTAGTTCAAAATGTTGTTTCCCTANNAGGTTCTTGAACCACCTTTTTTCGGGTTCTTGAACCACCTTCTTTACGGGTTCTTGAACTACATTTTCTGCGGGTTCTCCATCAACATCTTTCCCTCGCCCTCTCCCTCACCATGTTCTTGCTCTTTGCCGATGGAGGTTCAACATATGCCTTTCGTGGTCTTAAAACCCGTTTAGTTGTCGGCGGATATTTAACATATGGCTCAGACTCTTTTGATAAAGGTCCATCATCTGCATAAAATTTACTTCATTAAACATTTGGCGACCAATGCGACCCTGAGACCCATGCGGACATGCGACCTTTTGTGACTCATTCGACCTATGCGATACGATCTATGCGACCTTTTGTGACCCAATTCGACCCATACGACCAATGCGACCTTTCTGACTCAAATGACCGTACTTATTTGGTGGTACTTCGACATCAATGACAATAAGTTTTGGAGTTCCCTTCTGGAGTATCCTCTGCAGGAACCTCTTTGACAGGATCCACTGGAGTATCCTCGAAAGGAATCTCCTTAGATGGGACCTCTTCGACAGGACCCACTGGAGTATTCTCGACAAGAACCTCCTCAGCGTGGACGTTTTCCTCAGGATCCACTGGAGTATACTCCGCAAGAACCCCTTTAATGATGACCTCTTCGACAGGATCCACTGGAATATCCTCGAAAGGAACCTTTTCGTCGGGAAAGTATTGGACATGATCCACTAGAGTATCCTCGGAAGGAACCTCCTTAGAGGGGACCTCTTCGACAGGAACCACTGAAGTATCCTCGGCAGGAATCTCCTCGGCGAGGACATCTTCCACAGGATCCACTGGAGTATACTCCGCAGGAACGTACTTAGCGGCGACCTCTTCGACAGGACCCATTGGAATATCCTCGTCACGAACCTCCTCCTCGGCGACTTCATTGACAGTACCCACTGGAGCATCTGCACAATATTACTTCATTCATTAGGCTCATCGTTTGTTACTTGATGCGACCCTTACGACCCATGGGATATATGAAACTCATGCGACCCATACGACCCATGCGACTCTAGCGACCGAGTGACTTATGCGACCCTGTGACTTATACGACCGTGCGACTTATGCATCTCTTACGACTCATGCGACTCTTCCGACCCATGCCGACTCTCAACAGAAATTGACTCAAATGAACTTTTTCACTAAATATTACTTACTTGATGGAACTTCATCAGGAGCAACGACTATAGTAACCTCTCCGGAAATGTATTCAATTAGAAGAATGGTGACAGAAAATGTGATATTTTTTAACTAATCTTGGATGGTTGCCAAATCCTCTTCTGAGCCATCTCTAGAGTCAATTTTCAGCCTCTGACTCAACCTGCTCTTTGCATGAGGAACGTCGAAGGAATTTAAAATCGTCATCTCTAACAGTACCGGAAAATTGGTTTCCGGTGCTTGCATCTTTCTCGGCAGATTTTGATTTTACCTTTTCAGCACCTTTGAGATTTGCCACCTTTAATTTTGGATTAGGCAAATGAAACCCGACACCCCTTAGAAGGTCTCTTACGGTGATGATTCTTTTCTCCGACTTCTTTATTTCCTCTATTAATTTCTATTCCAGTGTTAGAGGGACCACAGCTTCTTCTCCTTAAGTTGCAGTTTCATCATTACCTTTTCTTTCAGCTTCAGCTTCAACATCACCTTCAGCATCACCTTATCTTTCTTCATCAGCTTCAGCAACCTACCCTTCCTTCGTCTTCGTCATCTTCAGCCTCTATTATTTTTTCACTCACCTTATCTTTTGATCACCAAGATCTGCTTTTTACGTCAACAGTTCTTGCTTATGGATATCCTCCCAACAAATACCCTTCGGATTTCTACGAAGATGTTCCATCCATATCTGAACATCGGGATCATAACATCCCTCGTAACCCTCTAGATTAAAAAGTAAAGCTTCCTCTTCGTGTTCCACACGAAGAATACTTCGAATATCCTGAAAAAAAATAACCATTATTACCCTCTGTGACCCTTATTTCCCTTGTGACCCTAGTGTAATTGTTTCCTTAGAATCTTCGATCTATCTTATCACATCTACATACTTCGGGTTAAAACTGGATTTAACCATCTTTTTGCACATTCTTGGGCATGATGGATCCACATCCATAACATCAACATACCATCCTTTTTCGCCCAAACTAATGATGGTTTTAAATGGAAGTAATTGAAACATTAAAAAAATGATAAGAATGCAAAAAGTACAAAAACATTCAAGTTATTCGAATAATATATACAACTTACCATTAGTGGGATCATGAAACCGCCACAATACCATTTTGGTTTCGATGATTCCCCGCTAACGTGCTTGGGGCAAGTATCCACAATCTTCTCGAATGTGTAATGCCCTTGTGGAAAGCCTTCCCAAAATTTCAAGTCATCAACCATATCAACGAGATCATGGCTGATAGAGTTGTCTGATGAAGGCTTGTGAGCCATAACTTACGCCAACAATATCAAAGTAGCCAACCTCGTCCGATCGTCGGAATTCTTCGCCTTCACAAGCTTTTCACTGACTTGTGCGAGGGTCACCTTTCTCTAGTCGAAATTCTTCAGTCTGAATATATCACCCCTTTTAGACTCCCATCCTTTGGGATATGGTCCGCATTTCAATCCGGAAATTAGTGTGTGCTCCACTATAGAGGACCGGATGGGAACACCATTTAAGATGAACCACAATTCCTTCGTGTCTTGTACAATCACAGAATGATTTAGTAGGATAGACATTTGAACCTACGTCAATGTGGAGTCACATTGGAAATCGAATAAATGCCTAAATTGTGACTCCTTCTCGAAGTAATGCAACTCATATTCATCTAAGATTCCTCTCAGTTTCGTTATTTTCTTGTGAGGATAACACTTGGTGGTGATCTTTGGCATTTTGTCCATGTGCTTGAATTTATACACAAACTTTGGCTTTGGCAACACCTGCAAAATAACCAATTAAGAATACATTAGACTTCTACCGACTCAAGCGACTATACGACTCAACCGACCCTTGCGACCCATACGACTCAAACGACCTTCAGACCCTCTGTGACACTCAAGCGACCATTACGACGCAATGAGACTCGATCAACCCTTGCGACACAACAGACTCATTGAGACTCAACCGACTCACTGAGACTCAAGCGACCCATGTGACTCAATTGACCCATGCAACTCAAGCGACCCACGGGGTATAATATCAAGCGACTCATGCGACTTAAACGACCCTTGTGACTCAATGACACAAGCGATCCATGTAACTCAAACGATCCTTGGACCCCCTGCGACACTCAAGCGACCACTGAGACCCAACCGACTCACTGATTCGAAGATGGTCATGCAACTCCTGCGACCCTTGCGACTCAACCGACTCACTGACACTCATACTCATTTCAAATCAATAAATCATTTTGCGACTTGACCGCCTGAAAAACCCTAGAAATCGATCTACTTACACTTATTTACGCCATTGAAGCTTGACTCGTGCTCTCTTCTTCACTGTTGCTGCTGATTCTAATCATTTCCTTGATCTCAACTTGAATTTTCCTTCTTGCCAACTTGAAATCGATCCCTCTCAAATTTGAAATCACTTCGTTCTTCCTTGCTAAATTTTGAAACAGGTTTTCACGTCGAAAAACTGTTCGTCTTCCTCGTTTTTACACGGTTTGACAGGTTTTCACATCGAAAATTAAAGACAAATTTATATTTTTTTCAATTTGTTTCCTATTTATTAATTATTTTCACGAAGGCAGATGTGAAACACTTTAATTCGTAGACGAAGTTATCTCTTATGTTAAAAAAACACATTGCATAAAGAGTCTCTTGTCGGTGTCGTTGTGCCCTAGGTGGAAGGGATATACTCCGTTCTCTATTAAACTATTGTATGTATATCGTATATGTTCATATATTTTGTTTATCTTGATGTTATTTAATTTAATAAACTCGTAAAAACTATATTTAAACATAAAAAATATTAAAAATTATAAAATTACAATTTTATTTAATTTTTATTATCAAAATAAATATTATATAATACACTTAAAAGTTATTACATTAAATTTTAAAAAATAATAATATAGTAATTAATTTATTTTCATCGAAATATGTTAAAACTTTTCACAAACATTCTATGAATATTTTTAATTTTTTTTAATTTTATATTTTATTTTTATTTTTAATATATACCGATTTACAAATTATTATATAATTATTGATTAAAATTATTAATGGATTACAATGTATTGAAAATTGTTGAACGATTATAGTTAAAAAAATCATTAACGTTGAGAACCGTTGAAAATATAAATCTTTTAACATATTATTTTTCAATACATGAAAATTAACAATAAAAAATAGTTATGAATATAAAATTCGACATATATTTAACATTTGTCAACAGATTTTCTTGGATTTTTTTTTTGTAATAATTGGTTATCCTTGAAAATCTCACATCAAAAGTTACAAAAAAAACATAAATATTGTAATTAGGAATGATTCTTGATTGATTGATTATTGTTAAGGTTACATATTTAAACTACAATAGATGAGACAAATAAGGAAACTAATAACAAGACAATAATATTCAAAAATATCTATGATCTTGTATACTAACTAACACTCCCCCGCAGTCGAAGCGGAGGCTGGCGTGACGCAAAGACTGGATGTGAACTCGTGGAATAGCACAGCAGGGAGTCCTTTGGTGAAGATATCCGCGAATTGTCGTGAGGACGGGACATGGAACACTCGAAGAGATCCTAGGGCCACTTTCTCGCGGACGAAGTGGATGTCGATCTCAATATGTTTCGTGCGTTGGTGTTGCACGGGATTATTGGAGAGGTAGACAGCGGAAATATTGTCACAATAGACCACTGTGGCCGTAGCAAGGGGACAGTGTAGCTCCGTTAGAAGGTTGCGTATCCAGCAAGTCTCGGCCACGGCATTTGCCACGGCCCTGTACTCGGCTTCTGCACTTGATCGGGATACCGTCGGTTATCGTTTGGAGGACCAGGAGATTAGGTTATCTCCGAGAAACAC
>CM071860.1:4333400-4357435 GCA_036759665.1 Gynandropsis gynandra
TCGTGGACAGATTTGTCGCCGATTGTGATGGTGCGTAACTCATTGTCGAGTTGGATGGTCCGAGCCTCTTTGTTGTCACGGAAGAGGCGTTCGAGGCGCAGCCATATTGCTTGAGCCGTCGAGCGTGTTTTGAGCACTTCTTGCAGTAGCGGTTTGGAGATTGTTCCGTAGATCCAGAGCTTGACGATGCCGTCAAGACGCGTCCACGTCTCGGATGTTGCAGCGGTTGGTTGGGCGGAGCCGTCGATGTGGCTCAATACGCCGAAACTGAGACAGTGTGTCTCAAAAATGTCGCGCCATGAATCGTAGTTCATTTCCTCCATGTCAAGGATGATCGGAATGTGGGATTTGATGTTGGTAACCCCGAAGGGTTTGTCGGACGGTGCAGCAGCGGTGGAGGCCATGGGAACAACGGTATTGAGAGGCAGCGAAACGTTGATTTAGAGGTTGAGGCGCCACGGGATAGAGGCTGCCGGCGGTGAGTTATTTGTGGTAGGGTGAGGGCGCCAAGCGAAGGAGGCTGCCGAAGATTGGACCGGTGGGAGGCGCCAAGCAATTGCAGGCGACCGAGGCTGATTATGGTGGTGCGGCGCCACACGAGAGAGGAAGCGATTGCAGGCGGCCGAGTCTTAGTATGGTGGTGCGGCGCCACGCTAGAGAGGCGGCCGACGGTGGAAGAGAAAGAGGGAATTTGAAATTCAAAATTTGAAATCTGATACCATGTAATTAGGAATGATTCTTGATTGATTGATTATTGTTAAGGTTACATATTTAAACTACAATAGATGAGACAAATAAAGAAACTAATAACAAGACAATAATATTCAAAAATATCTATGATCTTGTATACTAACTAACAAATATAAGAGTCAATTGGTTTTGATTTGAAAAACCAAAAAAAGCTCAATAAGTTACAAACTTATATTAATTAACATTTTAAAAAACACAGAAATGATATAACAACGTTAATGAAAGTAAATGAAAAAAAAATAACATTTTCCAAAGATGAGTAATAAAAGAAGAGAGCTAAAATGAAGAAGGTTGAAATCGTTGAGTGGGAAAAGTTCCATTGCCTTCATGAATGTTTATTTTCTTCGATTTCATCATTTTGTTCAATGCTCCAATGTATGCCTTCACGCTCGATACTACAATATCCGTTCCCACCCCCATCCCACTGCAATATTTTTTAATATATATTTTCAATATATTACATTTTACATATATACATATATATATATATATATTAGCTAAATATACGTACTTGAAGGTCTCATGACTTTCATTGGTCGATATGGATTTGGTCTTCTTTTGAATAGAAACTCGAGTTGTTGCTATGGAATCAACACCTTCTGATATGCCATCTACTGAGTATTCCAACAGTGTGACAGGTTCCTGCATGATTTATATAATATTCAATTATAATCAAGTTGTTATTGTTAATAAAATGTGACATAATATAAATAAAATGAATTGTATACTTTAACAATGAGATCGACAGCTTTAAAGGCTGAATTAATTGGTCCGTTTCCGACATAACAAGCAGTGTGTTCGTTCCCTTTTGGATCGACTAATGTAACAATGGCCGTTGATCCACCCAAGGTTCCACTAACTACCTGCAAAAAACTCCGATTTAATAATAATAACAATAAATCATAATAATTTTTAAAAATTATTTTATATATATATATATGAGAGAGAGAGAGAATGTTACCTGAACTTCTTGGAGCTTCCACGTGAGTTGAGAATGAGAAGTTTCAACTTCTGATACTAAGGCTATAAGGTCTGCATCGGTAACTCTCTGCATCAACCATTGTGATTTTTTGTTAGCGTTGGAATTTGATATATATATTTTTAATCTTAATTAACTAATAATAAATAATTGAGATGTAAAAGAACAGGGGAATTATAAAAAAAGGTAAAAAAAAAAAGAAGATAGAGTACCTTTTTCTGTTCGGCTACAGCTTTGAATCGCGAAAATACATTGTTTAGTTTTGTGTCATCGATCTCGTAACCCAACTGAAGAACAAAAAAAAATCAACGGATATAAGTCAAATTAATATTTTAATTTTTGAAGGAAACCGCCACAATATTATATATAAATAGGGGTGGATCACCGCTGCCGTCAAATATGTCAAATGTTAATGTTAATATTTATAATTTAAAAAAAATCATATAAAAAATATGTCTACGATCAAATAATATTCAAGTTTCGCTAAACACGAGAATACCTGTATGAGTCGATCTTTCAGAGCATGGCGTCCACTTTGTTAATTATAACAAAAGAATTAAGAAAAACAGAACAAAAAATCAAATTAATTAAGATATTTTTTTAATTTATAAAATAACGATGTAAATAAATATTATAATTTTATATAAATAAACAATTATAAAGTCGATTGTACCTAAGCTTTCCAAGAACGATTCCAAGTTCATGAGATCGCTGGAGCCCAACATCTTCCGGTAACATAATCTCGTAAGTGTTTTTATTCTTTAACATTCCATCCTTGTTTAAGAAAACAAAAAAAAATATTTAATATTTTTGTATAAATTAATTAAACACGTGAATTTACAATACTTATTATATTAGTTTGTCATACCTGATGGATACCACTCTCATGCGCAAATGCATTGGATCCAACTATGGCTTTGTGTGGCTGCACATGCAAGCCTGTGTACTCTTCGACCTGTAGAATAAATATAATTTTTATTCAAACATAAAATTATACAGGTGGAATATATATATATATATATATATCGACAATAAATTTCGATATAGATCAATTGTTCTGTAATTCAGTATATGAATAACCTGCATGCATGTACGTATATCCATGCATTAAACATGTAAATAATATGTGTGTGTGTATATATATATGGATAGAGTATATATTATGGAAACAGACCAGCTTGCTTGTAGGGATGATGTGCCTTGTGTCAATTCCAGTGTAAAGGCCACCGAAGATGTTCTCTCCTCTGCATTTCAATGCCATCACAACCTGCACACCCATAAATAGACCATGATTGATGATGGTGATGAAGTGATGATGATGATGATGCCAATGATAATGATGATGATGATGGTACCTCTTCTAGTGAAGCGTTTCCACCTCTTTCACCGATACCGTTGATCGTGACTTCGACTTGTCTAGCTCCGGCACAAATTCCCTGTGATTATATATAGAAAAGGAACGTTCATAGGTGTATATATATATGTGCATGTATGAGAAAATAGTATAGGTATATACGTACGGAAATAGTATTGGCGGTGGCAAGACCAAGATCATTTTGGCAATGGGTAGAGAGAAGAACATGGTTAATGCCAGGAGTGTTTGCTTTAATGTCGGATATTAATTGTCCGAATTCATTTGGCATATTTATTCCCACTGTGTCTGCTATGTTCAACGTCGATGCTCCTGCTTTTATCACTTCTCCTAATATCTTGTACAAATATTCCTTCTCCGACCTGTAATTATTTATCATTTCTTTTTCTTATTTTTCTTCCTTAATCTTTGTAAATATTTTCTACCTGCCCGCATCCTCCGCGCCAAATTCCACGTCAGCACAACCCAAGCTTCTAGCATATCGAACCATACTCGAAGCCATCTCCACCACTTCTTCCCTCGTTTTCCTCAGCTTATGCTCCATATGAATATCGCTCGTTGAGATAAACACGTGTATCCTCGGCCTCTTTGCCTGCTTCACTGCCTCCCACGCCGCTGCCACGTCATCTTTTCGGCACCGCGAGAGGGCGCATATCACCGGCACGTACCCGCTTTCCTCCACGATGTCGTTTCCGACGGTCTCTGCGATGGCTTTCACGGCCTCGAAATCTGCACTCGAGGCAGCTGGAAAACCGGCCTCGATCACGTCGACGCCAAGCTCCGCGAGCTTACGGGCGATCACGAGCTTCTGCTCCTTCGTGAGGGCGGCGCCAGGGGACTGTTCGCCGTCGCGAAGGGTCGTGTCAAAAACACGTACGTACTTTGGGTCTGCGATCCGGTTCGGTACATACTCCGGCTTGCGCACACCGTATTGGCTCGCGGGAGGCGGTAGAGGAGGAGATTTTGCGGTGGTGGCGGAGATTGACAACGAATGTGCGGCGTACGGAGGGATGCAGGAGGGGATAGCGGAGGTTTTCAAGTGTAGTGATCGGCCGCAGAAGGTGGTCGGCACGGCGTAGGTGGTGGCGAAGGCGTTGAGTCTTAGCACTGTTGACGCCATTGACTGAGAAAGCAAAAGCCTATGTAGTTATGCGATCAAAGAGAGATCTATTTATACACGTAACATGTAGATACATGTGTATATACATTCGGGAAAATTATCACACATGGCGGCTACATGTGCATATACATTCGGGAAATGTGTATCACATGGCGGCTAACAATTGGTTGTAAACTTCCACTTACCACAAATAATAGCCGCCCTAAATCTTAATACGTAAATATCATCATTTTAAAATATAAATATCTACGTAATATATATGCATGCATATACATGGTTATTTTATTTGCGTGTAAATGCATATTATATGTATATTTATGTTTATTTTATATATACAGAGTGTTGAGGGTGAAGATGCTGAAATATTCAGAGTTCAATGATTTGAGATTCCACGTTTGGACGATTTATAACTTAATATAAATCCTAATAAAATCTTCGCAAAAATACGAATTCATAACTTATTTAATTATAAAAATGTGTATAATCATCTGATGTTTTAATATGTTTAAATATATATAATCCCTATATTGTCTGGTGTTGTGGTCCATTATGGATTTTATGCGGCCTTACTTTAAAAATTTGTTTAATGGTTAAGTTATTAATAACACTAATATATTTTCAAATATTTGAAAACTTCAGGATAATCACCACGATAATCCATTGAATATTTTGAAAACTGTGGTCTCAATTTATTTTAGTATACAATGACTAATACACTCGTGGTCTTATTCTATTAAAAGTCAATAATTTGCAATAATCCATTATTGTCTTATATTGATTAATTAAGGAAATAAATTTTGGTCTCATAATGTATCCCTAAATTCATCCCTAAATTTTTTAGTTAGTTTTAGGATTAATTAGACCAAATCCATATTTAACAGAATCATATTCGTTCTGATTTGAGTATTGTGTGTTTACGCTTCAAAATCGAATATGAGTACGAAAGAGAGCGTTGTGATGTAATGTTTCATATCGATTAAAGATATAAATCTTGATCTGATATTTATAATGGTGTTGTACAATTCTAAACTTTTGAATTAATTTTTGGGATTAGATAGATTAGAATCCAAATAATATATATATATATATATTTGGTATTTCTTAAACTCTAGTGTCAAATTTTAAAACCAAAGAATGTGTATAATTGATATCTGTCTTAATTAAATAATTGTAACATAGCACTGACGTGAGCCGTGTTGGACGACGCCGGTTCTCAAATGTATATGATATTTATAATTTATAATCGATAAAGTAAAATAATAATTTTACTCATGCTTTCTTAGAAACAAAGACATCAATTTCGTATAGATTCTTAAAGAAATATAAAAATACATTTCAAAGTGGAAAATGATGCATAAAGAATAAATTTATAAAGGCTGCATAATAATACATTATTCACAGCGACAGAAGTGAGATAATATTTGTAAAAAGACTAATTACTCAAATAAATTGTATTTTAGTAAGAATATTTATATTAGTTGAGATAATATTTGTAATGATATTTATATGAACTAAGTAACATTTATGTCTTTTTCGACTTAAGTATAAATAAAATATTAGGTACTTTAATCTTATTTTTATTTTTCCTTACTATATTTCCATTTTTTATTTATATTTTAAGATTCTTTAAAGACAATATTTTATCTATAATAAATGTGGATAAATGAATTTAGTTTTTCTTCACGTAGTTTTATTGTAATCGTTGAATTGCAATTTATTTTTAATGATTCAAACGATGATGTTGCGATATATGGATCGTCCGCTTTTCTATTTTTGCATGTTTTCGTCATGACCACTGGATCATTCGCCAAACTTGGGTTATTTAAACGATAATGTACTGGTTATGACAAACTATTTTTTTTTTCATATAAAGGCTCTAGTGCTTCTGTATTTGTGATAAACTTTATATAATTAGACAGTAATAACGGATTTGATGAAAAAAGTAACTATAGAATGTCAAATGTACGAATCAATTCACATCACAAGAAATGAAACTATTATAATATCTTAATATACGATATTAACTACACATGATATATCATATGTTTTTTTATAATATATATATGTATGTACTATATATTATTTATTTATAGTTAGTATTGAGATATAAACAAAAGAAAAATGACTCATAAACAAGATATACGGTAAAACATGAATTAAACGTTTTTCATGCACTAAAAAAGTATTCAAATATCAACGAACGGATGAATGGATTCGTCCGTTGATACCATTCCCAATGGATCGTAACGGATTTCTGAAAAGTATCAACGGTCCGAACTCCATTGTAATTATCAAAGGAAGAGCAACGGATAATATCCGTTACAAACGTGATAATAGGTCTATTAAAAGACCGTTGAAAACCGCCTTTTTAGTCCAAGGAATGGCTGTTGTATTCTTCAACGGGAATCCGTTGCAATTATCAACGGATATCCATCGGAATGTTTAGAATTTCAAGGTTGCTGTTGAAATTATTCAACTTTATATTTCAACGAGCATCCATTAGTGTTATCAACGGGCATCCATTGGTATTATCAACCGGTAGCCGTTAAAAAATTATTATTTATTGATCAAACTCGAACCTTTTACCATCAAGTCATCAATACAAAATATATTTCAAATAATATCGTCTTCTTCAAATAAAGATATATATAGATCGAGAGAGTGGGTGTATAGAAGAAAAGATCCCGCAACCGAGGAAGTTACTTAAAAATTCTTACACGGATTGGAGCAGTTCATGAGTTTAGCATTGATGCAACTTTTGTGTAAAAAACGTGAGACAATGTTATGTCCCTTAAAAAGATGCAAAAACAGGAAGTATCGAAGTCAAGAAATTGTTTGCAAACACCTTTACAAGGTGGATTTCGTAGAGAATTACAAAATTTGGTTATTTCACGGTGAACATTGTGGCGTTAGAGATATTATGCAAGAAGCATAAGAAATGAAAAGAAATGAAAAAGTTCTTTATGAAATATCAACGACCAATCCGTATGGGGAAATGGTATCAAATGTTTTTCCTGGTGTTATTGAGCAACCGTATGATTTTTCAACCTATTGGATTCGACGAAACAACCTATATATGAAGGTTATCGAGAAGGTCAGTCTCATTTATCTTTGTCCTCAAGATTGATGAGTATAAAAATAGACTATAATGTTGCTAAAAATTACATGGATTTATTTTACAAAACCATATATGAATATTTACAGGAAAATAATCAAGCTTCCAATACATATTATACGGAACAAGGTATGTTTTAGAAGATTTATGAATACCATATGAAAAAATTGATGTTTGTAAAAACAGTTGCATGTTGTTCTGGAAAAATCTAAGACTTATTGAAATGTAAATTTTACAGTGCAAACGGATTTCGTCCAAAACACATATCTTCATGTAAATATCTACCGTACAAAAAGATATTCTATATCCCTATAGCAAACATGTTGAGAAGGTTATATGAATTGAAAAAAAATTGTCGCAGAACACTCGACGAGTGAAGAGATAATGCAACATCCATCGGATGGTAAGGCTTGGAAAGATTTCAATGAAATATTTTTTGAGTTCGTATATGAAACAATAAATATTTATCTTTGTCTGTGCACCGATAGTTTTAGTCCATATGGACAATATTGAAGTCAATATTCCATGTGGTCGGTGATTCTCCGTATAATTTATCTCGCCACATGTGTTTGAAAAGAGAAATAATGTTTCTGACATTGTTGATTCTAGGATCAAAACATTAAAAAAAATTTTGATGTGTTTTTTTTGCAGCCCTTAGTTCATGAATTAAGATATTTGTAGAACAATGAAATTCTTGCTTATGATGTAAATACAAAGAAAATTTTCATATTGAAAACGATCTTATTATGGACAATTAGCGGTTTCCCTGCCTAGGGAATGTTATCTAATTATTTGGTTTACGCATGCATGTTTGATGTGGATGATGTTCTTAAACATACGAACAACAACATCATTTAAGGTTAGTTACAAGATCGACTATATTACTCCTCGCAGGTGACGCCAGAAGTTATACATCGTCGATGGTTATGTACATTTACCGTAAGTATATATAGTATAAAATTTAATTTAAAATTACTATATATTTCTATTCATAAAGTAATTTATTGAAATTTAATTTTGTGGCGCACATATAGATTACAGAAGAAGGATACATCGCATATCTATACCGCTTGGATGCACGATATGCAAGCTCGATTGCACTTGATGATGAACAATGCCAAGCACAACTATTACAAGTAGAATGCCAAACCAACATTAGCAACATAACAAGTATTCAATCAACTCGTTCAACATTGGGAGTTAGAGAACTTCAAGATCAAAGCGAGAAGGCTAAAATGCCGGTACGACGAGAAAGTTTCAGAGGATGGTCTGCATCACCATACATCGATATCAAAGTCATTTCCAAAAATAAAGAAGAATTGATAAAAAAAATTATTTATATTAATAATTTTAACTTATTGTTATATGGAATTGTTAACTGATCATATTACTGTAATGTTACATATGCAGAGGATGGAAGAGAACCGATCTTTTTTAGTTGGTTGCAGAGACCCACACCAAGGAGAAATCCGTCATCGGGGAAGAGGTCGATTAACCTAAGCTTGTCGATCCTCGGGTAGAACAGATGGTGAATGCTATGACGGAAAACATCACACACACAAGTCATCGGTTCAACTCTCTACGATCTTAGTCCTTTGCAAAAGGACAAAGTTTATTTAGAGGCATATAATAATATTATTGTTATAATAATTCTTTAATTACATAAAATATTTTTTAACGATATACTAACTTAAATGTGTTTTATATTGCAGTCTGTTAGACCGTATAAGGAGCGTCTATGTGGTCTAGATTTGCTATAAAAAGATATCGTCGAGGATGCCACGACGGTACCCCGCGGTCCAAGAGACTTACACACAAGAATGACACACCGAACAACTCAAAACTACACTTCGAACAATGCAAGATGCTCTTCAAGAAACATAATCTGAGTTTCAAGATACGCATGTGCATATACGTCACATAGAGAGTATAATCAAATTGATGACCGGTCGAGCGTATCAACCACCACCACCATCGAAAGAGGTAACAAAGTCTAGACAAGAACCGATCATTGACTCTGATGTAACTCCTTCACGAGGCGTTTGTGAGCACATGAATGAAGATGGTGGTATCAATTTCACTACAAAAAAACACGGGATTTCCAACGGACGGGGCAACGGATCTGTCCGTTGGAAAGCAGAACCAACGGATTGCAACGGATGACGGGATATTGCAACGGGCAGAAATCTGTTACAAATCCGTTACAATTTGCAATGGATTTGTAACGGATATCCTCCGTTAGATAGTCCGTTGGCAGCCCTTCGCAAATTTTAACGGATGGCAACGAAAACCATCCATTGGCAGTTTCCGTTGGAACGCTCGTTAGAAAACATGGCAACGGTCGTTCATTGCAATTTATAACGGATGCCCGTTAGAAATTGCCGTTAGAAATTGCAACGGATAACCGTTGATTTTGTGAATTTCGAGGGCAGCGGTTTAAATAATTTCACGTGAACCTGCAACGGCTATCCGTTGCAATTTGCAACGGATGTCCGTTGGAACATAAACTATTTAGATCTTACCAAAGAGTGCATCAAACCATCAATAACAAAAATATTTTCGAAAAATATTGTCGTCTTCAAATCGAAATATATATAGATCAAGGGAGTGGATGTATAGAAGAAAAGATCCTGTAACCGAAGAGATTACGTAAGAATTCATACACGGATTAGAGCAATTCATGAGTTTTGCATCGATGCAGCCTTTGTGTCAAGAACGTGGGACAATGTTATGTCCATGCAAAAGATGCAAAAACATGAAGTATCGAAGTCAAGAAATTGTTTGCAAACATCTGTATAAGGTGGGTTTCGCTGAAAATTACGAAATTTGGTTTTTTCACGGTGAAGATTGCGGTGTTAGAGATAGTGTGCAAGATGTACAAGTAGAACGAAATGAAGAAGTTATTTATGAAGAATCAACGACCAATCCATATGTGGAAATGGTGTCAGATGCTTTTCCTGGAGTTGTTAATGAACAAACGCATGAAGAGATGCCGAACATCGATGCACGTCGATTCTTCAACCTATTGGATTCGGCGAAACAACCTATATATGAAGGTTGTCGTGAAGGTCAGTCTCGTTTATCTTTATCTTCAAGATTGATGAGTATTAAAGCAGACTACAATGTGGCTGAAAATTGCATGGATTCATTTTGTAAAACAATGCGGGAATATTTACCGGAAAATAACCAAGCTCCCGAGACATACTACGAAACAAAGAATGTGTTAAAAGACTTGGGAATGCCACATGAGAAAATTGATGTTTGTAGAAACAGTTGCATGTTGTTTTTGGGAAATGATAAAGACTTGTTGGAATGCAATTTTTGCGGTGCAAGAAGATTTCGGCCTAAAAAACCATCTTCACGGAAATATGTATCATACAAGAAAATGTTTTATATGCCTGTAGCAAACAGGTTGAAAAGGTTATATGAATAAAAAAAACCGCTGCAGCAATGAGATGGCACGCAGAAGACTCCACGACCGAAGGTGTAATGCAACATCCATCGGATGGTCAGGCTTGGAAAGATTTCAAAGAAATATTTTCCGAGTTTACGCGTGAAACGAGAAATATTTATCTTTGCTTGTGCACGGATGGTTTTAGTCCCTATGGACAATCTGGAAGTCAATATTCCCTATGGCAGGTGATTTTGTCTCCGTATAATTTACCTCCCGAGATGTGTTTGAGAAGAGAGGTAATGTTTCTGACGTTGCTGATTCCAGGACCAGAACATCCGAAGAAAAGTTTCGATGTATTTTTACAATCCTTAATTCATGAATTACGACAGTTGTGGAACGAAGGAATCCTTGCTTATGACGTCAGTACTAAGCAAAATTTCAGATTGAAAGCGGTCTTGTTGTGGACAATTAGCGATTTTCCTGAATCATTGATATTACGTCATAATTTAGATGTTATGCATATCGAGAAGAACTTTTTCGATAACATCATAAATACTGTTTTGAATGTGACGGGTAAAACGAAAGATAATATACAATCAAGAAACGATTTGAAGTCAATATGCCGACGACCTGAGTTGGAATTACGGGATGGAAGGTCACCTATCCCGGTATTCAGATTGTATGGTCCGGCCAAAACATCATTATTAAAGTGGTTAAAAGAGGACATTAAGTTTCTCGATGGATATGCATGGAACATTGCTCGGTGTGTGGATATTGTCGGTTCGAGGCTGATTGGATTGAAAAGTCACGATTGTCACGTTTTCATGCAGCGACTCATTCCAATCGCATTTGCTGAGCTCTTACCACGTAATGTTCACGATGTGTTATGCGAAATCAGCATATTTTTCAGAGATATATGTTCGAGGAATTTAAAAGGTGATGACTTGGAAGTAATGAAAAACAATATCTCTGAAGTATTATGTGCATTGGAAAAAGTTTTTCCGCCTTCATTCTTCGATCTCATGGAGCATTTGCCAATACATTTACCAGATGAGGCAATACTCGGTGGGCCAGCACATTTTTCAGCATATTTTATTTCGAGTCGCATATTCAGACGAAAGAGCGACGTGCAGCGGATGATCACACAAATTATCTGTATCGATATAATCCGCAGTTTGACACAATTCCTGAGCTATTTACACCGACTGGACGTACAGGAGGTAAATCCGATGAATATTGGTTAACACCGGAGGAGTATAATCATGTCCACACATATATACTACTTAATTGTCAAGAGTTATTACCGTTCGAAAGGTACATACATGGTACATATTATAGTTTCAATAATTATATATATATATATTAAAATGTAAAGTAATTTCATTATTCAGGATATTTGACGAAGAAGTGCTTGGTACATATCCTCATCTAAATGCAAATGAACTCACAGACATGAAAGTTCAACATTATGGATCGTGGTTTAGAGACTACGTAAGTACTCGTACACACATTTATGTAAATTAATTGCATATAAGAGTATTAATTTGTTTTTTTATACATACAGGTGAAATGTTCTGATGAAAGACTTCCTACGTGGATAAAAGATTTGGCTAATGGTCCCGCACAAAATGTCATGTGTTGGCCAATCTTGTTTACTCGCGGCTATACGTTCCACACGTACGAACACGGTAAACATAGAAACACATACAACTATGGCGTTTGCGTTAATAGTGATAGAGAGGGTGATAACTTCTACGGTATTTTGCACCAAATCATACAATTGGAATATTCCGGTCTCGTTGGATTGAAGGTTATACTTTTTAAATGTCAGTGGTTTGACCCAACCGTAGGACGTGGAATACGAAAAAACCGTTGGGGAGGAATTGACGTCAATCCGGCACGACAATATGGTAAATATGATCCATTCATCACAATAGATCAAGCAGTTCAAGTATGTTACGTGCAACAACATTGAAACATCGAAGAGAGGAGTGGTGGGCCGTAGTAAAGATCAAGCCATGAGGGATCATAAGCTCTGATGATAAAGAAGATCCGTTGCAACCCGATCATCCGTAGCCGATTCGTTTAATTGATAAAGATCGTGAGGAGATGCTGAAGATGAAAATGACGATGAATTCAATGAACAAGCGAAAGAAGACTCGCCCATCGATGAATCTACTGAAGAAGAAATGTAAATACAATAATGTTTACTATGTGTAATACATGTAGATGATGTGTAATGTAAATGACGTATAACGTCAATGAACGATATTTCACGTTTAATGTATGATGTGTAATCGAATAATCGAAATATTAATACAATTGAACATGTTATATAAACGATGTTTGATGTATAACAAATTAAAATAATATAATACCAATGTTGACGGTTGCCGTTGAAAATATTAACGGTTGTTGAACCACGAATTCGCACCCGACACTTAGAAAAAATTTCTGAATTTTCAATAATCCCAACGGACATCCATTTGCACGAGCAACAGATGACCGTTGGAACGTTATAAGGGTAAATTGACGCCACGTGTTGACGCCACGTGTTCGCTTCCAACGAACATCCGTTAGAATGCCAACGGATATCCGTTGGAAAGTGTAATGATAACTGCAGAAATTGCAGCTTTCCCCAACCGTTTTTCAAGTTTCCAACGGCCATCCATTGCAATTTCCAACAGATGACCGTTGGAAGGGCAGACGAGCCGCCTTTTAGGCGTCCGTCGCCTCGAGAATACGTATTCCCAACGGCTATCCGTCGCAATTTCCAACGGACGGCCGTTGGGAATGCGAAACGTCGCGTCAATTTAATCCTTCCGTTGCGATGACGTATTTTCCAACGGTCGTCCGTTGGAAATTACGACGGATGGCCGTTGGAAAAACCGATATATATATTGCGACAGAACTGTTCTTATTTCAACACCAAAACAAATCCAGAATTCAAAACATTACAAAAACTTAGAAAAAATGAGGCCTAGACGATTTATAGGATCGGGGGCATGTTGACCGGTTCCGCGGGAGCGCCTCTCCCACCGCCGTCACCACCATATCGTCCTCCATCTCCAGTATCGGCACCGCCGATATTTGTCGACGAGGACGATATGGTAGACATCGAAGCATTGATCGATAATTTTGATGGGCGTTCTACCCTTCCGATCATCGATCCCGAACGTTCTCCTAGAACATACAGATGGTGTCGAACCCATACGTTGCGCATCTACACAGTATGGATGCGCGACATGCAGGTTCGATTGCGCCTAATGATGAACGGTGCAAAGCGCAACTATTACGCCAACAGCAGCAAACCGCGATGGGAAACCAAAGTGGTGTTCAACAAAATGATTGAGCACTGGGAGTCCGCAGCATTCAAGGCCAAGAGCGAGAAGGCCAAACAAAATCGCTACGGTGAGAAGGTTCCCGGAGATGGTCTGCATCGCCATACTTCGGGATCAAAATCCTTCACGAAGAGAAAAAAAGAATTGGTAAAGTTTTAATTATTTAAATTTTTTAAAAAGTTTTAATTATTTAGATTTTTTAATTACTTAAATATTTATCTAACAAAATTTCTTTTATATTGTAGATGCAACAGATGGGAAGAGAACCGACTCTTCTTGAAGTGGTATTAGATACCCACGCAAAGAAGAAGTCGGTTGTCGGGGAAGAGGCCACCGAACCGGAACTCATCGATTCTCGAGCGGCCCGAACCGTGAGAGCTGTGATAGAGAAGATCACACAACAATCTCAGGCTTGCGGTTCAAGCCCCGACGACTTCAGTCCTTCACAAAAAGACCAAATTTATTTAGAGGTAAAAGATTATTATTTTAATTATAAATTATTAATCAAATAATTTGTTAAAATCTAGCATTACTCTTATTTGTCTTGTAGTCGGTGAGACCGTATAAGGGACGTCTATACGATCTCGGAGCGCTTCAAAAGGATATAATCGAGGACGTCATGACGGTACCTCCAGCGGTGCAAGAGAGTTTTTCGCAACAACGGCGGATCGAAGATCTCGAATCACAACTTCGAGAAACTCGAGCCCAAGTGGCATAACAAACATCTCAAATACAACAATTGGAGAGCGTCATTGAGTTGTTGTCGGGCCAGATGAGGGGATCAACACCGCAGCAAGAACCGGAGCTCGATTCGGATGCAACTACGTCTAGAGGTGGTGGTAATGGCGGAGATGATATCGACGCAACCGACTTGAACGATATGTAATAGGAAATAGTTTTAATTTGTAATATAAGTAATATAATTTTAATATTTTTATTAAAAACCTTTTAGTTTTAAAATTTTTTTATTTTTTTATTTTTTTTTTCAATTTCTCCAACGGGCATCCGTTGCCAATGCTAACGGTCATCCGTTGCAACGTGTTTCCCGTCAAATCTTTTCCCGCCATTTTGCAACGGGCATCCGTTGGCCATGCTAACGGGCTTCCGTTGGAATGCATTTCCCGTCAAATCTTTTCCGCCAGTTTGCAACGGTCGTCCGTAGCATTTTTCCGCCACATGGCAACGGATGTCTGTTGCAAAAATGATTGTTCCCCGCCTAATTTGCAACGGACAACTGTTGCTTTCCAACGGTCGTTCGTTACAAGCGTGCAATGGTGATCCGTTACAACTATTTGCAATGGGCTTCCGTTACTATTTTTCCAACGGCGGAATCCGTTGCCATGCCGTTGCAATTTTTTAACGGATAATATCCGTTGACACGCCGTCGCGAATTGCAACGGATCGTCATTTGCAACGAACTTTTTACAACGGACGGGAATCCGTTGGCGTCCGGTGGAAACGGCTGTTTCCAACGGGTTTTTGGCGCTTTCCAACGGATATGTCCGTTGGAAAGCGCCAGTTTTTTGTAGTGTTTAGATTATATGTATTAAATTAGTTTTTTAATTTGTATAAATTTTATTTAGATTATTTTTTTTATTTTTTCATCAGATTATAAATGGACGCCCATTGAAAATGTTTAAGATTTTTAACGGGCATCCATTGAATTATTTAAAATTTTCTCCATTTTATTTTCAACGGGTATCCGTTGATGACTCCTTCTATTTTTCCAATGGGCATCCGTTGAATGATTTTAAATTCCCGTCATTTTATTTTCAAATGGTATTTCAACGGGCATTCATTGACATCTGTCAACGGGCCTCCGTTGAACTGTGGCAACGAGTATCTGTTACAATACTTCAACGGATATATATCCGTTGCATTCCGTTGAAAGGCATCAACAGATATTATTCGTTGCACTTTCGTTGCAAATTGAAACCAACGAGGATTTTCTACGATCAATTTTCAACGATTCTAAATCCGTTGGAAAAGATTTTTTCCAATGGATATGTCCGTTCAAAATGACTTGGATTTTTTTTTGTAGTGATGGTAAATTCGTAAACAAGTGAAATAAAAAATAAAATGAAAAAAAAAGAAAAAGACATCTTCGACTTGTAAAAGAATTTGAGTAGTAATTCAAAATCATTGTTGTCAATTTGTAGTCTAAAATTAAATGGAACATTTAGGAAGGGTAACGAGTGTAAGTTTAGATTTATTTGGATAATCAAATACTACAAATGATGTTTGAAGCTATTTAAATCTTTCACACTTTTTACAAATATTATCAAATATTAAATTAAACAAAAATTGATATTACGAGATAGTTTTTTTTGTTTAATTTTTATTTAAAAGTCCCTTTATAAAAATTATTGAAATTTTATTCAATATTACAACTGGAAAACTATTTCACAATATTTAAATTTAAAGTTTCAAAAATTTTCTCAATTATTTGTTTATTGTTACTATAGATATTGTGTAAGAATATTATTCAAAATGAAACCATCGTTCATTCACTTTAATTTGATTTAAGGTTGTTTGAATTTGAGAAAAAATGAATTTACATTTCGTTTAAGATATGTATTTTTTAAGTTTGAATTTATATAATATGTAAGTATATGTTGATGTTAAAAAAATCACTATCATGTGCATTATTATCACATAAATATCATTCAACGTTTGTTAATGTAAAATGGATGTGTTCTGCTCGAGTATTCATATAAAAAAATGAATTGATTTAGTCTAACTCATTTTTTAAATAAGGTGAAAAATAAAATTTTTATCTTAAAATATCTTTAGGTCATCAGAAATCAAAATGTTTCGCAAACTAAACTATTTAATTTAGAAAAACTCTAAAATACGTTATTCATCAAATGAAATAATATATATAAAATATAATTTTTTGTAATTTCAATACAAAGATAATAAATATCAAAATATTTAATTGAATACAAAATTATCAAATATCAAATAAAATGTTGAAAATATTAACATTTTAAATTTACCGTTCACAACTCCATATTTAATCGCACATCAATATCTATTATCTTTCCAAAATTCCAAGGAAACGTAATCAAAAATTTTAAAATTTTTCTTATCCAAATGATTTTTTCCTTCGTATTTTACAACTTAGTAATATCCATTAAAACAATAAAATTCATATATCAAAGTATGTAAACATTTGTATACACGTTAAACTACTAAAATAACATATTGATGGCTTGTTATTTATATTTTCGGCGTACGCCATTTCACATGCAAATCTTATCAATTCACCCACTCATTTGTTTAAATTCTAATTTCGATTTGATGTCAAATTCTAAATTAAAACATTGAAAAAAAAATTCGAAAGATGAAAAAATTCTCTATGTATTTCGCATGAGAGGTTTATAAAAGACATATACAATTCAAAGATCACGTAATTGAATCCTACACACGAGAAAAATTGTTTGCAATATCCTTGAGAATAAGAAGATGATTGAGTGACGAAGGAGGAAAATCAGAAACGGATATACTCTTTCCGTAACGAAGGAAGAAAATTAAGAGCGAATATACTCTTTCTATAACACTCTCCTCTTAAATTGGTGCGTGTAAGTCATGAATGTCCAACTTGTCGATGAAATTGTCAAATTATTTCTTGCCCAAGGCTTTAGTGAAGATGTCGACCAGCTGAATGTGTGTAGAAACATGACGAGTGGCTATAGTATCTGCTAGTATGGGAAATCAGAGGTTTTAATTTCTTAGACCACTAGTACTAGGGTCAAACTCTAGGGACTTAGTGTGAAAGTTAGAACTAAGAATTCATGAGAAGAAGATCGATCAATATATGGTTGTCAATGTGAAGTAAAGATATAAAAGAATAACAAAATTAGACTCAGCAAGATAGAGTACCACGAGTTTCGTGAATGCCGACACATGCAATAGATGTTTCTATGAAGACATGAAACCGGGTTATATCAATTGATGGGGAACTAAAATCTAAATCCACTACCTAGGGAATCAACGTCACTCATCTCTCGATGCAGCACGGAACATCTAGATGCATGAAAAACGAGTGGGGGAATTCTACCTCAACTATCGAAAATGACTCTCTCGATGCCTAAATCCTCTACCTAGGGAATCAAGGTTACTCATCTCTCGATGCAGTACGAAACGTCTCGATGCATGAAGAACAACAGAGAACTCTAACGTCTATTGTCGGAAACAATGGGAACTTGACATCTATTAACGGAAGTGACTCTCTTGATCCCTAAATCCACTATCTAGGAGAAAAAACGTACTCACATCTCGATGCAGTAAATCTATAACCTAAACGCATGAAGAACAATGGGAGTTCTACCTCGATAATTACCATTCCTAAATAGATTAACCGGTCGGTTAGATTCTCATTAATCTAATTCATTCGAGGGTTAATTTCGACACTCAAATCTGACTCTCTCGATGCCTAGACAAATCTCTAATCTCATTCAAACATGTTTAATCTCATTCGAACGGATCTAGTCTCATTCAAACATGTGATCAACAATGTATGAACGCATTACGCACAACTACAACCTATTGAACCATACGAATGAACAAAATTGAAATCAAGCATTAAGAACCAAACTATCCATTACATAGCATCCCTAACCCATGGCAAAGAGAACTACTCATAAATCATGGAGAAACAAACACAAACACATTAAGTATTCATTTTCCCTATCCTCCAAGCATGGTCTCAGACGAATCCTTCAGCTGGCCGAAGTCTTCTTATTCAACCGTGCTCTCTCTCTTCCTCTTCTCTTATGGTCTAGTCCATCCCTATTATGTGTTCACTTCTTGTTCTTTTTAAATTCATGCTCATTCAAATGGTGTCTGTGCAATTCGCTTGGTTGTTGCCATGCAAAGCCTGACCGTGCATACCCATCAGCCCGACCGTGCATCAGCTTTCTTGAGGTGCCCGACAGAGTATACAAAAAGCTTGGGTCGTATAGTACTTACGGGGTGATTTTGGACATTAAGCTCGTTCGTGCTTTGAGTGAATCCTGGTCGTGCGTCTGTGCTTACCTCTCAAGTCCGGTCGTGCACAAGGTGATGTCCAGTCGTGCTGCTTCAGTTGCTTCCTCCCCGATAGTGCGTTAACTGTAGCCTGAATGTGCTTGTTGCCTTTTCAAATCGATCATGCTTCAAAGGAGGCCCAGTCATGTTGCATGGATTCTTAAGCTCGATCGTGCTTTGTAGGACGCCTGACCGAGCATGTTTAGCTTGGTTGATCGGTCGGGAAAGGAGTGATGCCCGACCGTGTTGTGTGTTTTGCACTTCAATCCGCTCGATCGTGCTGCAATAATGTTGCTTGGTCGTGTTCCTTTCACACCTTGATCACTTTGGTCACGTTTTCGGGTAGATTTACCGCAATTACTCGTATTTTCTTCACATGTATTCGTTTCCTACACAACATACGAAGTAATAGAAGAAGTTCTCAAATATACCCAATAAGTCGGTAAAGTCCAATAATCTTAATTAAAACTAAATCTAGTAATAATGAAATTATTAGTACTAATACGTGAAATCATAAGGCATCTCAGACATAATGGCAGTCGATTTCGATGTGCTTCGTGCGTTCATGGAAAACGGGATTGACACTGATATGAAGTGCCGTTTGACTATCACAGTACATCCATATGGGACGTGAATGTCATATACAAAAATCAACAAGAAGTTTCTTTAGCCAGATGAGCTCACACGTGGTTTGTGTCATAGCCCGATATTCGGTTTCAGCTGAAGAGCTGATCATCTCGTTTTCATACGTATTTCTTGCATGATTTAGGAGACGTTTTTGATACATATGTGATGTTTTACGTATGATTCCGTATCCGTTTTACTTGCTTTCGTGCTTTTCATGTTCTTACAGGTTTTACGCGTATTTGGACCATTTTGGAGCTAAAGGAACATGCACGGAGCTAAGGAGCAACTTCGGGGATCATCACGGGACAAACGGGACGAGATTGAGCATGGAAAAGCCTCACCTGGTCGGGCACAACCCTTGCACGATCGGGCAAAACCTACGGCCAATTGTGTGGACCATTTAGCACGACTCGGGCAAGCATTTAGGACCATTTTGCCTTGTGCCCGAGCGGGCACACATGCCATGCCCGATCGGGCACCATTCCAGCACCACAGGACGCGCACGAACTGCCCTAGCCGCACCCGAGCGGGTACACTCACTACCCGAGCGGGTAGCGGCCCGAAACCTCTCAAAACTTAAGTAAACTTAACTTAAAACATAAGGGAACTCGTGGGGCAATTAGGGCAACAATTGGACCGACTTAGGAGGCTTAAAAGGAGGCAAAAAGACGTCATTACAGCAAGCTTACAGAGGAGATAAGCGAGGAGCATTGGAGATCAAGCACCACCACTTCGGTTTTGTTTGGTTTTTATGTTCCTTAGACTCTCTACTATGTTTATGTTTCTTTACAGACGCATGAGCGAGTAGTTTGTTTGTTCTAGGAGAAGGGATTAGCCCTTGGCTATCCCGAGACCGCTTTTGATCTATTTTGAATGCATCTTCCCGTTTTAGTTTATCTATTCTCTGTTTGAGTGCTTAAATCTACTTGTGTTTGCGTTGATCACGTAGATGCATGTGTTAGGGATTAGGAGAAGGACCGAAAGGAGAATTCTAATCCTAGAAAGTCAGGTTTAGAACAACCGATGTTAGGCCACGAAAGTAGGGTAGCAACGGTTGAGGGTGAACGGGCGAATCACAGAGTTTATGGGTTTAGTTCAAGGTGTCAGCCACGAAAGTAGGGGGCAGCTTGTCTAGATCACGTGTCTATGTCTTGAGAGAGGGTAGATATCATGTTAGAATCATCCGCCTTAGATAGCTTTAACTGGGATTGCATGAGAGATAGGTTGATCGTCGGTGTCGATAGTCTTGCGGTGAAACCGGATTCCTAGGACGTTTATCTCATCGTTAGAACCCAAGTAGTTTAGTTACTTTCAGTATTTCATTCCTTATTCACCTTCTTTCGTTAGCAAGTTTGATTCGTAGTTCGGGTTTAGGTAGCATTGCGTAGTCTCTGTGGGATCGACACCTAAATACTACACACGTGTCGTGCACTTGCGGGTAGATTAGGTTATATTTAACTCTGATACGCATCAAGTTTTTGGCGCCGTTGCCGGGGACTATTGTCAACGCGTCTTAGATTCGAACCTAGAGTCCTTCTTGCTTTGTTTTTATTTTTGTTTTCTTTTCTTTCGTTCCTTCTACGTAAATTGCTCTTTGTTTGTCCTTTGCAGAACTTTCAGGTCGACAAGAGATGGATAATCAGAACGACTATGGACAGATGCAATTACAGGCTCCTCCACCACGTCGTCTAAGGGATTACGTGGTGCCGAACATGAACAACGTGCAAACAGCCATAAGGATGCCTGCTGTTGCAAGAGAGCAATTCGAGATTAAGCCAGCAATGATAAATATGCTTTATCAGAAGCAATTCATGGGTGGAAACCATGAGGATCCACATCAGCACCTCAGAGATTTCCTCGAACTTTCAGGTACGTTCAAAATTCATGGAGTCTCTGAGGATGCAATCTTGCTGCGTCTTTTCCCTTTTTCAATTGGGGGAAAAGCGAAAGCTTGGCTGCAATCACTCCCCGCGGGATCTATCACCACTTGGGATCAGCTCTGCACACTGTTCCTTTCACGTTTCTTTCCTCCAAGCAAGACGATTCAGTTGAGGGGGGAAATCACAACATTCAGATGCAGAGATGGAGAGACTATGTTTGAGGCGTGGGGTAGATTCAAGGATCTTCTACAGTCATGCCCACACCATGGACTTGAGCAGTGGTACGTTATCCAAACTTTTTATAACGGCATTTCAGATGAGCACCGCATGAGGTTGGATAACGCTGCCAGAGGATCATTCATGGATCTGAGCATCGAGGAGGGATTCGAGCTGATTTATAACCTCGCCATGAACCACACCATGTGGTCCACTCCAAGAGGTATGCCTAATAGCACTCGTCGTTTATATGAGCCTAACCAGAATAGAGCCATGGGTAATGCAGCGAATGCTATGTACTGTGCGAATTGCGGAGATACGGACCATGTAGCGTATCAATGCACAGTACATGAGGATTACGAACAGATGTATTATGCCCAGCAGCAAGGCAACACGCAATTCGGGAACACCTACAACCCGAATTGGAGGAATCACCCGAACTTGTCATATCGAACGACTCAACCGGTGAAGTATTCGGGGTTTCCACCAAGGCAGGATAATTTCCAGCAAAACAACCAACAACTCCAGCAAGCATAGCAAGCTCCGCAAGCCCCTCAACCTCCTGAAGCCGTTTCATCAAACCTAGAGGGGGTATTGCTCGAATTTATGAAGAAGCAGGAGCAACAACAACATGAGCTTAGATATCAGATGGAGTCTCTGAGCACTCATGTGAAGATGAAGCAGGAGCAGCAACAACAGGAGCTTAGATCTCAGATGGAGTCTCTGAGCACTCATGTGAAGATGTTGGAAAACTCCATAGCACAACAGGCTGCCTCATCCTCTCGAAATTCCGGACAGCTTCCCGTAAGCCCGAATCTTAACCCGAAAGAATATGTGAATGCTATTTCGGTGTGCAGCGATGATGAGGTTGAGGATTCACCCTCAAAAGAGCGAGGGGATGCTGCTGGTACGTCCATGGATAGAGGAAGAGGTAAGGTTGCGATTATGGAAGGAGTCGAACCCGATTTAGATAAGCCATACGTTGCTCCTCCGGCGTACGTACCTCCGGTACCGTATCCTCGACGATTGGTAAGCTGTAAGAACCAAGAGAGAGTGGGCAGATCTATAGAAGGTCTCAAGAAGCTAGACATCAACATGCCATACGTGGAAGCAGTCCAAAAGATGCCTAATCGTGAGGTAATGACCAAAGAGAAGCACACCGAAGAGAACGAGACTGTAGCACTCACCGAGGAATGCAGTGCAATTCTTCAGAACAAGCTGCCACCTAAGCTAAAGGACCCCGGAAGCTTCTCCATCCCATGAAAAATAGGTAATCTCGATATTGAAAATGTTTTGTGTGATCTAGGGGCAAGCGTGAGTATCATGCCACACACAGTTTTCGAGCGGATGAACTTCGGGAATCTTAAACCGACGAAGATGTCTCTACGCCTCGCGGATCGTACGGTAAGATATCCGGTGGAAATCGTTGAAAACGTTCCCACCATGGTAGGTAAGCTCTGCATTCCCACTGATTTTGTTGTACTTGAGATAACGGAAGACACTAGGATACCTATTATTCTTGGTAGGCCGTTCTTAGCTACTGCAGGTGCGACGATAGACGTACAACAAGGAAAGCTGTCCCTACGTGTCAAAGACGAAACGATCGAATTCATCCTGCCCAGCCCCATGGACGAATCACAACTCAAGGAGTCTTGCTTTACAGTAGATTCGCTGGACGAGTTAGAGAAAGACACACACGATCAAGTAAGTCCATCCGATTCTCTTTTACGGTATTTGACACGAGTTGGCGAACATGTAGGATTTGCGGACGAAGGAGCTGAGGTGTATACGAAATTCATGAGTGCAATTACAGCACTAGGAGACGCCCCACATGAGGAGAGACCACACGATATGCATGCTGATTTCATAGCGGAGAAAGCATTCGAGCTTGAGCCCGATCCTCCACCATCTTCTTTTCGGTATGAGTACGTTGATTCCGATAAAACATACCTTGCTGTTTTAAATGCTAACATGAGTGAAGATGAGATGAGAAAACAGCCCACACGCGTGAAGAAGCGTAAGAGGATCAGCTCTTCAATATGTATGTACGGAAATTATAGGGAGGACAGCCACGAACCTTCACTCGAAATTAAAAGGAGGCTGCACCCGCACTTGCACGAGGTAATGGAAAAAGATGTCATTAAACTTTTCAACGCAGATACCCCTTATCCAACCTTGGACAGCAAGCAAATGAACCCCGTGCATGATGT
>CM071860.1:4359891-4375444 GCA_036759665.1 Gynandropsis gynandra
GGATTAGCCCTTGGCTATCCCGAGACCGCTTTTGATCTATTTTGAATGCATCTTCCCGTTTTAGTTCATCTATTCTTTATTTGAGTGCTTAATTTACTTGTGTTTACAAAGGCCACGTAGATACATGTGTTAGAGATTAGGAGAAGGACCGATAGGAGAATTCTAGTCTTGGAAGATCAGGTTTAGAACAACCGAGTTTAGGCCACGAAGGTAGGGTAGCAACGGTTGAGGGTGAACGGGCGAATCACAGAGTTTATGGGTTTAGTTCATGGTGTCAGCCACGAGGGGCAGGGGCAGCTTGTCTAGATCACGTGTCTATGCCTTGAGAGAGGGTAGATATCATGTTAGGATCATCCGCCTTAGATAGCTTTGATTGCATGAGTTAGGATCATCCGCCTTAGATAGCTTTAACTGGGATTGCATGAGAGATAGGTTGATCGTCGGTGTCGGTAGTCTTGCGGTGAAACCGGATATCTAGGACGTTTGTCTCATCGTTAGAACCCAAGTAGTTTATTTTACATTTAGTATTTCATTCCTCATCACCATTCTTTCGTTAGCAAGTTTGATTCGTAGTTCGAGTTTAGGTAGTGTTGCGTAGTCTCTGTGGGATCGACACCTAAAATACTACACACGTGCCGTGCACTTGCGGGTAGATTAGGTTATTTAACTCTGATACGCATCAAGAGCGAGAAGCAACGTTCTGTTTCTTTGTTTTCCAAGAAATCGGGGAAGTTACCTATATCGGAACAAAGCAAAATACCTTGACCAAGATTACCTTTAGAGTTTCGAACAACGCAAATCGCTATGTCCCAATACTCCTATCTAAGAGCGATCATAAACTCGGCCAAGGTGTGAACCGTGTAAGCTAAATCCGGACGTGTGACGCCCAAGTAGATCAGACGTCCAACAAGTCTTTTGTAGGCCACGGGGTCATCATAAAGATCGTTGGATGCTAGAGACAATCGGTGATTCTGATCCAATAGAAATCATGTCGATTTGGCATCGAGGAGAACGGTTTCAGAGATGATATTCAATGCGTATTTCCGTTGACAGAGATAGATACCGAAGGAACTTCGCGCAAACTCAATTCCCAAGAAATATTTGAGAGTGCCAAGATTTTTAATATGGAAGCAAGACTAGAGGTATTGTTTGAAAGCATGAATCTTAATCGCAGAATAAGAATCGCCTCAGATGATTAGATTGTCGATATATACAAGGACGTGTAGCTTTACGGGGCCGACAGAAAAATGAAGAGCGAATGATTGGAAAAAGAATATCAGAAACCATTCTGCTTTAGTGATTCACCCAACCTTATAAACCAACAATGAGGAGCTTGTTTCCAACCATAAAGCATTTTCTGAAGTCTATAAACCTTCGAAGGATCTGACAGAGAAAAGTCGGGAAGAGTTTCATATAGACTTCTTCATGAAGATCACCATGAAAGAATGCCTTATGAACGTCCATTTGATGCACCTCCCAATTTTGAGCCGAGGCGATAGCAAGAAACAGACGAATTATAACCATCTTCGCAAATGGAGTGAACGTCTCTGCATAATCTATGCCTTCCACTTGGTTGTTTCCAAGAACTACCAACCATGCCTTTTACCGTTCAATCGACCCATCGGAGCGGTACTGAATTTTGAACACCCACTTGCTGCCAGTTGCCTTCTTGTCCATAGCAGCCCTCTTCAGGGGTCCACGTAAAATTATTTTCCAAAGCCTATATTTCATTTTCCATAGCATCCCTCCAATTTGCATCTTGAAGATCATCACAATATGAGTTCGGTTCACGACACTCAGTCACCGCAACGAGAAACACACAATGGAGTTGAGAGAATTTGTCACACGAAACATAACTCAAAATCGGATATTCAAAATAAGAACATTTGGCGAGAGAGGTAACCTGAATCGTGAACGTGACAAATTCCCACAAATATGTGGACATAATCTTTATGCGAAGACCTCATCCAAGTTCTGTATTAGAAACCACAAAGCTCCTCTGTTCTGCAGTCGGTGCAACTGCAGGCTATTCATCAGCGAGAAGAAGCAGATCGGACGCATGAGCATGCGTGTGAGAACCAGATTCTGAAACAGTGAAGCCGAGAATTGCAGTCAGAAGAGTGTCTGATGACGATGGAGCCGAGAAGACGATAAATGTCAAGTGGTACGAACCCCCTTGTTTGTGACAGTATGTGAACCGACAAAAGTCTGTACAACAAGAGGTGGATCCTAAACCGGAGATGAGTACAGATCATCATCTTCGGTCTAAGACCATTCCGAGAGAATGGGAAGCGAGTTCAGTATTGCCGAGGAATCTTTGGTCGACTAGAAAGGAAATCCCGTCTCGCGGAAGACAATGTCTCGTGAAACAATGAAGATCCTTAGATCCAAATTGTACACACGCCAACCCTTTTGTACGTGAGGGTATCCAAAAAAAGCACAATAATGACTTTGAAAGGCAAATTTATATCCGTTCGTGGACTGATTGTGAACATAGCAAAGCGAACCAAATCTCGCAACTAATTGTAATCGGCTTTTCTTCCATGTCAAAGTTTGAAGGGCGTTCAGCCATCAAGAACCAACATCGGAGTACGGTTAATCAAGTGTGCTACAGTATACACACAATTAGCCCAAAATGCTATGGGCATATTGGCTTGAAATAAGAGTGAACGAGCCACGTTAAGAATGTGGCGATGCTTACGTTCAACCTTGCCATTTTGTTGCGAAGTTCCTATACACGATGTTTCATGTAGAATGTCGTATTGAAAAAATATTTACGTAGACACAAGAACTCAGTTCCATTATCCGAGCGAATCATTTTAACCATAACATTAAACCGTCGAGAGAACATGGCGATAAATTTTTGTAGATGTGTCGATGTTTCCAATTTCGTTGTCCTGAGATATACCCAAACACCACGAGAATAGTCGTTAACAATGGTAAAGAAATATTTCACGCTGAAAAATGGCGGTGTTCGGTATGAACCCCAGACATCACAATGAACTAGTTCGAATAGCGATGAGGTTTTATTGGAACTTATTGGAAAACAATCTCATGTATGCTTTGTGCGGAGACGAACCTCACACTCATTATTCAACATCTCGTCATTATCGCGAAATTGAAAATCGGAAATCAAACTCAAAATCTTTGAAGTGGGTGTCCCATCCATTGATGTTAGAAAACTTGAGAATGAGAGTTATGAGATCGAACTGCAACAACATTGTCCACACCTTGGAAATAATAAAACCCCCTCATTGCTCACCCACTCCAATCATCATCTTGGTGAGTCGGTCCTAAATGATGCAAAATTTGTTAGCGAAGTGAAATAAGCAATCTGACTGACCAAATAATTAAAAAGTTAAAATCAAATTGTAATTGAGTCCTTCAAAAAAGAAAACATCTCGCAGACAAAACCCAGAACTAAGATCAACACAACCCTGATGAATAGTCAAGGTTTGTCGCCCGTTGGGGAAGAATGATCGAGAGCATGGGTCCATGGCGGAAACGTTACAAAAACATGCATAATTGTGTGTCGTATGGTGAGAACATCTTAAATCCAAATCCAAGGCAAGTTCGAGTGCTTACCAGCAACCGTCTCAATAGCTCCAATATTTGACGCATTCAATAAGGCAACCAACGTCTTTCAATGTTTGTCGTTGATTATGTTCTCAGAATTGTGGTATATCTCGATGATTGTAGATGAAAGAGGCTGTGTGAGGACCGTATGTGCCACATTAATGTGTGTCGTGTGGTGGTGACTTGTCCCCTATTTAAAAGCTGAAGCAGAGGTGAAAGAGCCCCAACCTCTGGTGTTGCGATTTCTTGGGCGATCACCCCACCAGTCTGAGTATCCGTGAAGATGGAAACATGAATTAAAGTGATACCCCATGCGACCACAATGGGTGCAAAGGATCTTTTCTATGTCGACAAAACTAGGTTTCGATGAGAAACCAGTTTTCAACGTGAGCATGAGCTTCAACGAAGAGTTTCGTTCTATGAGTTCCTTCATCCGCAAAAAAAAATTATAAAGGATATCGAGGTTAGGCAGCGGGTCACGAGACAACAGGTTGAGCATACGACCCCAAAATAGAGTTGTCGAGAGCCACATCAAGAAGTCATGCATTATGTCTTCTTCCCAGTCTTTCTTAAGTTGTTTTCGAAATCACAGAAACAACGACCATAACAACGGGTGTGAAGAGGTGTCGAGTTTAGTAGATCGTGCCAAATTCTGTTCATCTTGTCATAGTATTCGTCGATGGTCATCCCTTTTTTGAGTGCACCGAGCCAACTAAAATAAAATCTAAGGCATTGAATTCAAGGTTCGTTTTTTACAGCAAATCGGCTCTTCAAGTGCTCCCAGAGATCGCGAGCGTCTTCTCGATGGACCAATTGCAAGCATACCCTTGGTTCCATGGTGTTTTTGATCCTTGAAACCAAGAGGGCGTTGATCGTGTCCCAATCATCGAAATTCGGGGAGTTGATGTCGAATTTGGTGATTGTTGTATGCAAATTAGCAGTCTTTTCGTCATAGTTATCACCACACAACAGAGGCTGGGAGAGGAGATGATCAGGATTGTCCCCTGAGGTGATGTCATATGGATTAATTGTTCGCCGTGGTGGATTGTTCGAATTCATGGTCGTAGTCGGGTTCAAGGTGTTCGAGTTCGAGTTGTTCGGGGTCGAGTTGTTCATGTTCATTGCTGTGTTGGAATCGTTTGGTCGTGGGTTCGATCATTCTTTGGTTCGTTAGTTCGTCTGGATTCACGGGTTTGTCGGTTCATCTGTTCGTTATCGTCTAGGTTCGTAGGGCAGGAAGGTCGGAGCTTGGCTTTCGGGTAGATCTGGTTTTCGGTGATCGGCTGGACAAGAAGGTGGGCAGATTTGGTTTTCGGTGGTCGACTAGACAAGAAGGTGGGTAGATCTGGTTTTCGGTGGTTGGTTGAAGGTCGGACTTTTTGGTGGTCGACTGATTTGTTGTCGATGCGCCGGCGGTAGGGTTCCAAGATTAAAGACAATGAACAATGTTCGTCGTTTTTTAAAGAATAAAATTGTGTCTAATACTATGAAAAAAATGTCGAAAGATGGAGAAATTCTCTCTGTATTTCGAATGATAGGTTTACAAAAGATATATTTATAATTCAAAGATTACGTAATTGAATCATTCACAAAAGAAAATTTGTTTATAATATCACTGAAAATAAGGAGATAAATGAGTGACGAAAGAGGAAAATCAAGAGCGAATATACTCTTTTCTAAATAAAGAAGGAAAATCAGGAATAGATATATTCTTTTCGTAATAAAAATATTAAGAACCCATCTAGTTATTTAAAGTGAAAAAAAATTCTAAAATTTTAGAATCAATTTCAACCTTTTTAAATAATTATATCAACACGTTTTTTATTGTAAAATATCACAAGATATATATATATATATATATATATATTAGATTATATATAGTGTGAGTTGAATGATTTTTATTGCGCCTTAAACAATGTGGGCCGAGAAGATTATGGTCCATCTGAATTTGCAAACGAAAGCCCATTCGCCGAGGTGTTTTCTTTTCTCCTCATCTGTAGGGTTCTATAAAACCCCTGCTGTCTGCCAAGTTTCACACCCCTAAAACCCTAGCTGTCTTCTTCTTCTTCTCCGCCCCGCCAATTTCTAGATTTCTGAATAATCCTCCACAGTTAGGTATGGGAAGTGACGGTGAAGTAGAGAAAACTCCTCAGAAGGAGAAAAGGGTTATTTCTCTAGCACCCATTGCCAAGCCTCTCGCTGGGAAGAAGCTCCAAAAAAGGACCCTCAAGCTCATTCAAAAAGGTTCGAATCATATATATGCCTATTTCGTTGATCTTCTGTCTTTTAAGTTGGAGACGTCTGAGCTTGTTCCATTTTCTTTGTTCTCTGACATTTTAGCTTCCGTTGTATAGAAACGTTCGTATATGTTTTCGTTTCTTTAGTATCTGTATTAGTCCCATATAGATTCGGTTTAAAAATCTCGGAATTCAGCTGTATTGTATGCTTTTCATGGTCACATGGAACAATGGATTAATTTCGAGTTAGTGTTGGCTTTGTGTTCCGCTTCCTAGTTCATTTGATTTCGACGGACAGCTTTTTCTGTGAAAATACTAGCAATTGTGGCCTTCTATCAAATGAAATACGATGCGTTCATATGGTTTTACTTGGGATATGTGTTGATTTTATCTTGTTTACGAACTTCGGCAGCTGCGGGACATAAATGCTTAAAGAGAGGGGTCAAAGAAGTGGTCAAGAGCATAAGACGCGGCCACAAAGGGTTAGTCTTACAAAGTAAACTAGTTCAATTCATTTGTTCATTGTTTGTCGTTTATATATGTAAGATCTGTGTACAATAAGTCGATGCTTTGGATAAAGCAGCTGATGGTAGCATGGTAATGTGCACAGAAACTAAGTTGTGATGGGTCAACATGTCTGCTCTCTCTTGAGTTCATTCTTGGTTCGTTGATTAGAGGGCCTAGTTTAAATTATTCTTTTGATTATTGAAAAGGCTTACTAGTTGACTACTTCATTCGTTCTTCTGTTCCTGAATAACTTGTGATCTACTTATGAGAACCGTGTATAACGCCGATGCTCTGGATTAAAGTTAATGAAGGTAGCATGTTCATGTACACGAAGATTGAATCATCATGGATCTATGCTTGTATGCCCTCTTTTTAGTTCTTTCTTGTTTCTTTGATTTGAGGGCCTTTGTTAGACCCACATTGTAGCATATATTAGGCCTCTATTAAGTAATTGAAATAAAAAAGATTTTTCTTCATACATAGCCACTGATTTGTTCTTTGAAGAATTCACATTATTCTATTATCTTTCAACTGTTCTTGTCTTAAAATCATATTTATTCATGTTTACTGGATCTTGTGATGTCTGTGTACAATAAGCCGATGCTCTGGAATAAACCGAATGAAGGTAGCATGGTAGTGTGCACGGAAATGAAGTTAACATGGGTCGACATGTCTGCCCCCTCTGAGTTCCTTCTTGATTCTTTGATTAGGGGGCCTGGTTTAAACCCACATTCTCACCTTTTTAACATTTTGCAACAGATGATTCTCTGTTTTATCGTAATGAGCTTCATTAGTCTCGAAAAGGGTTGTTAGATTATAGCGCACGAATCTCTAACAAGAATTTTTTCTCCATATGTTGATGTAGATTATGCGTTATAGCAGGCAACATATCTCCTATCGATGTGATAACCCACCTTCCAATCTTGTGTGAGGAGGCTGATGTTCCTTATGTATATGTTCCATCCAAAGAAGTAAGCAACACTTTTTTTTCCTCTCAGTTCTCTGTTATTATTTGTTATTTGAATCTCCCTAAATCAAATTTAGGGTTTATGAAATAGTAGAGATGTTAAGATTAGATTTGTTGAAAATTCAGGATCTTGCTCAAGCTGGATCAACTAAGCGACCAACGTGCTGTGTGTTGGTATTGCAAAAGCCGACGAAGGGGCAATTAGAGGCGGCCGAGGAGGAGAAATTGAAGGCGGACTATAACCAAGTCATCGGCGATGTCAAAGAACTTGCTTCTTCTCTTGTTTGATGGATTCACACTTACAAAATCAGATGTTTAGTATTTGTGTTGTCAACTCTGAATCAATGGATGCAATCTTAATTTTCATTATTATTAACGTTTAATGCGTTTTGCAATCAATGTAAATCGTCACTTGCTTCATTTTAGAAGAAAATCTAAAGCCAAACATAAGCATAAATCCAAACTTAAGTTCGGTAATTCATTACATGCATGTAGTACTATCAAATCATAAAAGGCATATATTATTAACTTTTTCTATCCCTAAAATTTGTATATAACTATATACATACATATCCATATAAAAATGTAAAAAATAAATAAATAATGAAAAATATAAAATGATATAAAATTTCGAGTTGGAATCTGAAGTATTTCTGCCCGAATATAAAATTGATGTTTTTACGATTCTAGAAAAAAGAAACTAGTATGGTTGCGTTAGAAAATATGTATACGAAACCAAACTGGATCATAGAGAATCATTGTTCTGAAAACGTATTTCGGTATGACCATAATGTAACCGACGACCAAACGCTTTCCAAGTTTGACTCAGTAAACTCCTCGTACACGTGCACTCGTGAAAGAGAATGATGAAATTAGGGGTGGGTTCCTCGGGTTCAATCCGGATATGGGTATCTCAGGTTATAAAAGATGAAAGTTGAAGAGGAAAACAGACACAACTGCTGTGAAAACAGACACAAATCACGCGAGTAGGAGGAGGGGCGACCCAAGGGAGAAAACTTTTTAGAGAAATTTTTTAGGAGGCGCTGACAATGTGTGTGTGAGAAAGAATCCGAACCGAAAACCAAGGAATACAGACCGAAAACCAAATGGGTTCAATTTTTTATAACCCGAGGAATCCGAACCCGGACCGAGCCCGACCTGAAACCCTGATTGCCCATCCCTACCACTCAACAATAGAGTTATGAAGTTATTAAGTCTACTAGACTTCTATATCATAATTCGTCAAGTCCTTCAAAAGACAGCTCAACTTCTAAAGCTATGGAATAAGTCTTTCCAATTTATATCTCAAACCAGCAAGTCCTTTATGGGATTACTAGAGTTATGGAATAAGTCTTTCCGACGTACATCTCAATCATCCATCAAGTCAGTTATGGGACCACTTAACAATTAGAGTTATGAATTTGCAACCACAAAATAGGAATGAACTGATATGCTCAACATAATTCAAGCATAAGGTTTAAGTCTTATTCTTTTAAAAGATTTTTGAATGATTCTTCTCGATAATCCTTTCGTTAAAGGATCTACCAAATTCCTTTCGGATCTCAAAAATTCTAAAAAGATCACTCCATCTTTCAAGAGATGTTTAACTGCTCCATGTCTTATGCAAATGTGTCTTCTTTTACCGTTATACACATAATTCGTTGCAACTCCAATGATAGTTAGTGAGTCACAATGCAATTAGACAAGAACAATAGAACCCCACAATGGAATATCACCTAATAGGTTTTTCAACCATTTAGCTTCTTCTTTAGCCAATTCAAGAGCGATAAACTTTGATTCTATATTAGATCGAGCAATACATGTTTGTTTCGATGATTTCCATGAAATAAGTCCTCCACATAAGGTAAATACATATCCAGTAGTGGAACTCACTTCATCAATATCTGTCACCCAATTTGCATCACAATAACCTTCTAATACTGCGTAAAACTTGTTAAAATATAAGAACAAATTCATAATCCCCCTTAAGGTATTTCAATAATCGGCGAAGTTCATTCTAATGTTCACTGTTTGGATTATGAGTGTATCTACTTAGTCTACTTATAACATATATAATGTCTGGTCTTATGCAGTTCATGAGATACATAACACTTCCTATAATCTTAGCATATTCAGTTTGTGAAATATTATCACAATTGTTTTTTTAAGTTTCATGCTCGGATCATAAAGAGTTCTTACAGACAATTCATCAAAGCAATCAAACTTCTTAAGAATATTATCAACATAATGTGAGTGACACATAGAAAAACCATTTTCTATTTAATGAATTTTAACACCAAGAATGACATCACCTTCTCCTAAGTCTTTCATATCAAAATGATATGATAAAAACATCTTGGTACCAATGATTACTTTTATGTTTGAACCAAAGATCATCATGCCATCAACATATAGGCATATGATCACACAATCAGACCCAAACAACTTTGAGTAAACACATGAAATCGATACATTCACTCCATAGCCATGGTTCTAAAATACGGTCAAATTTTTTATACCATTGTTTAGGTGCCTATTTGAGACCGTAGATAGATTTTCTGAGCTTGTACACCTTTTTTTCCCAGCTATAAAGAATTCTTTCGGTTGTTCCATGTAAATTTCTTAACATCCTTCTAATTGTTCCTTTTATAACAATAATATACAATATTATATGTATACTATAATCAATAGTTGCTCCCAAGCAATGTGGGACTCTTGAGATTTCTGAAAAGGAAAAAAATATAAAAATGAGGAGTCATTTTTTCGACAATCTCCACAAATGACTACCATATTTTTTTACATACAAAAGAAAATGAATAAATAAAGGAATTGAATTAATTAGACATCAATATCTTTCGATTGAATTGACACATAGTGATGTGAGACAACAACTTAAGTCCATAGAAGTGAATTTCTTCTTGAACTTTCAAAGACTTAAATTGAGACCCACACAACACATATCAGTTCCTTGGTATTTTCTATTCCACGATACAGTTACAACACTTTTAAAAGTCATGCTTTTTACCTTGGTTATATGAGTGCTCTAGAAAGAAACTTAATTTTCTTTCATAGAAGGTGACCCACATTCACACTCATTTAAACAATTTCATCAAGTATGTCATAATTACAGACCACTCAACAATATAGCTATGAATTTATTAAATCTTTTAGACTTCCATATCATCATCTATCAAATTCTTTAAAAGATCGCTCAAATTCTAGAGCTATAGAATAAGTATTTCCGAACTTAAATCTCAAACATCCATCAAGTCTTTTATAGGACCACTAAAAAATTAGAGTTATGATTTACAACCACAAAATAGGAATGAACTGATATGCTCAACACAATTCAAGCATGAGGTTTAAATCCCATTCCTCTAGAAGATTCTTGAATGGTTCTTATCGATAATCCTTTCGTTAAAGGATCTGTCAAATTCCTTTCGGATCTCACAAATTATAAAGAGATCACTCCTTTTTTCAAGAGATGTTTAACTGTTCCACGTCTTATATGAATGTGTCTTCATTTACCGTTATACACATTATTCTTTGCAACTCCAATGGCAGCTTATGAGATTCAACGCAATGAGACAGAAACAATAGACCCCACAATGGAATATCACCTAATAGGTTTTTATACGATTCAGTTTCTTGACTAGCCAGTTAGAAGAGCAGTAAAATTTGATTCCATAATAGATCGAGCAATAAAAAATTATTTCAATGATTTCCATGAAACAACTCCTCTACCTAAGTTAAATACATATCCAATAGTGGAACTCACTTCATCATTATCTATCACCCAATTTGCATTACAATATCCATCTAATACTGCGAAAACTTGTTAAAATGTAAGCAAAAATTCATAGTCCCCCTTAAGGTATTTAAGGTATTTCAATAATCGACGAAGTTCATTCCAATGTTCACTGTTTGGATTATGAGTATATCTACTTAGTCTACTTACAACATATATAATGTATGGTCTTGTGTAGTTCATGAGATACATAACACTTCCTATAATCTTAGCATATTCAGTTTGTGAAACATTATAGTCATTGTTTCTTTTAAGATTCATACTCGGATCATAAGGATTTCTTACAGGCAATTCCTCAAAGCAATCAAATTTCTTAAGAATCTTCTCAACGTAATGTGATTGACACATAGAAAACATTTTCTGTTTTTTGAATTTTAATACCAAGAATGACATTAGCTTCTTCTAAGTCTTTTATATGAAAATGAGATGATAGAAACATCTTGGTATCAATGATTACTTCTAGGTTCATTCTCATGAAAAACCATAGATGCTTTCTTATCCAAACCATTAATTGAAGAAGTAGTTATACCATCTTTATTAAGAGGAAAAATATGTTAAAAAAATTTAACATTTCTATATTCACATTGAAAGTATGATGCATGTTATGCAATATTTAAATAGTCTCGGGTTTATAGTGTAAATATTTCGTTATCAGATTTCATTATCACAGAATTAGAACCCTAATCACAATTAGAGAAAAAAACGAAGAACGAAAAACAATTTTTCGTTCATCGAGAAATTCCGCACCAATCGTTGATTGCAGATCCGATCTCAGCGTGGATACGAGTAGAGGACTTGCGCTATCAAGTCTTACATCCGACAATCACAACATTCAACGTAACAGGTATTATCGAAATTGTTTCTAATTTTGTAGTTCGTTAAAACCCCGAAAAACTAATACAAACTTGACTAGATCTTCAATTTGGATTGTTAAAACACGCTTCAACACCCGATTAGCGACCCTACAGTGGTATCAGAGCGTCTGATCATCTGTTCAAGATTAGATTTTAGGAGTTTTTGTAAAAATCGGATCGAAAAACGTATAGGCGCGCGCGTTGTGTGCATAGGAAAAAATAAAACGCATGAAGGAAAGGAAGAGCCATGTGCGGCGGCCGGAACCTTAGCCGCCCTTGTGAGTGTCGCCGATACGGGCGGAGGGACGGCGCACAGCCTGTGGGAGCCGCCAACGGCGCAAAGATTTTGACACAAGCGCGAACGGTCGATGCCTCACGCGACCGCTGCACAAACGATTCGTTCGCGCATGCAGCGCTCGGCACGGTGTGAACGGGTCATGTGCGTCGCAGAGTGGCCAGCGAGAAGAAGAAGGGCGGGAGACGATCGTGAGAGGCGGCGGGGAGAGCGAATCACGACAAGATTTCGAGCGTAGGGGTGAACGGCATGAGGGTTTCTGAAACCCTAGTCACAGTCCGAGCGGTGGTTCGTAGTGAGCCCGAGCGGCGACCGATGAGGGCGGCGGCGGCTGGGTTTCAAAAACCCTAACTCTAACCATGCATCGAGCCCGAGCGAGCGGTACCTCCCAGCCCGATCGCACGGTCTCTTGCCCGAGCGGGCGTGACGCGTGAGTCAGAGCGGGCGCGCGTGACCCGCGCGTAAGGAAAATAAATTAAAAACATTTAAAATTATAAAACTTTTGAAAAAATTAATAATTGAGTTTTTAGATGATAATTGTTTATCGTTAGGCTTTTCTTTCATCGTAGACGTTTGAAAAGGTTTTCGTATATATGGTATGGCCTGACTACCAGGAGGCATGTAGTTCAAGAATTTGATTCATACGTCTATGACATTAGATGTCTAGTGGGAGGGAACAATTAGTTCTTGTAAATGCCCGGACTACTCGGAAGACATGAAATTAATTGCTATCTGACCATGAGCTGAAGGGTGAACTCAACTATATAAATAGGAACGACTCTGACTACCAGGTGACTATGTGATATAGAGCCGTATTTTTTAATTCATTACAAATTTTATAGGGATAAAATTTTGTAAAGAATCTATTTTATATATTTGGAAAACGTCTTGATTACCAAGGGGCTCAGACATTTAGTTATAGATTAATGCTAATGAGAAATAAGATTTCTAGTTTTATTGTAACGTTGATTAGCGAAAAATATCATTTAGATGAAGTCCATGTCTTATGATATTAACGATGTTTAACTATGCTGTTAACTTTTCCTTTGTTTTCAGATCTCCTGAGAATGTCTCAGTTCAATTTGCGTCTAATCCTCGAGACCAACAAATTGGTTGGTGAGAACTTCGACGAATGGCAACATAATTTGCATCTAGTGTTGACACATGAAAAGCTAATCGATGTGATCGACAAACCGGCTCCTCTAGTGCCAGATCCAGCGAATAACGAGGCTTTCAGTGAATACACCAAGTACGAGGAAAAGTGCATCATTGTCAAATGCCTCATCTTGGCGTCAATGAGTGGCGAACTCCACAAACAACACGAGCATATGGATGCCAAGCAGATCATGAAGCATCTTAAGAAGATGTTCGGTGAGCATAGTCGAACGGAAAGGTCCAAGTTGTCGAGGACTTTGTTCAAGTTCGCTCTAAGTGAGGGATCTCCTGTGAGACCCCATGTTCTTTGAATGATTAGTTTGATAGAACAGTTTGAGAAGATGGGGTGCACCTTCTACAAGGAGATTCAGCATGAGATGATCTTGCACTCACTTCCAGAGTCCTTCTCCCCGTTCGTGGTCAACTACAACATGAACAAGCTGGACGTCGAGTTGCATGAGATGCACAACATGCTCACTGAGAATGAGAAACAGATGTCCATAAGGAAGAGGGTATCGGGATCTGTACTCATGGTTGGGCAGTCCTCTCATTAGAAGAGGAAGGGCAAGAAGAGGTCTAGGACCAGGCAGAGCGCGCCTAGGACTGGTGTAACCAGGGTGAAAGGCGGCACCACCAAGGTCGACCAATCAGATGCTGAGTGTTTCTTCTACAAGAAGAAAGGACATTGGAAGAGGAACTGCATGGAATACCTGTAGTCTCTCAAGGGCAAGAAGCAAGGTAAGATTCTCATGGAAAATGTTTTCATGTTATCTTTGACTACTATTGATTCATCTAGATGGGTATTGGATACCGGTAGCAGCTTTAACGTGTGCAATATGTTGCAGGGGCTGAGGATCAGTAGGAGGTTCAGGAAGGGAGAGTCGAGTCTGAAGGTTGGAAATGGCGCAAGTGTTGCAGTTCTAGTCGTCGGATCAATTTCCCTTGTTATGCCTACGGGCAAGACCTTGTCGTTAGACGGCTGTTATTATGTTTCTAAATTTGTTTCAAATATTATTTCTATTTCTATGCTTGATAGACATGGATTTTGAACAGTTTTCAGTATTAACATTTGCTATATTTATCATGGTGATGATTTATGTGTGAATGGTTACTTGCAACAAGGACTTTATATCTTAGCTGATGTTAATATTGAACCACTTAACATGCATGTTTCGGGCCATAAGAGAAAGATAGATGATCGTCAAAGTTAGACGTACCTTTGGCATTGTAGACTTGGTCACATTGGTGAGAAAAGGATAAACGGATTGCATAAAGATGGTCTTTTAGGCAATTTTGATTATGAATCTTACGCAACTTGTGAGTCCTGTCTCACTGGTAAGATTAGGAGTGTCAAACGGGCCGGCCCGAGCCCGTTGCGGCCCGGTTCATTCGGGTTCGGGCCCGGCCCGGTCCGAATTAAACGGGCCGAAAATCTTAATCCTGCGGCCCGGTCCGACGGGCTTCGGGCGGGCTTCGGGCAGCCCACGGGCTAATATAAAAATCCCCTCTAAAACGTCTTTTCATAAATTAAAGTCTTCCGAATTACATTAGAAACATTCGAAATCATTAAATTGTCAAACTAACATAAAAATAAAAGCATTACATAATCAAAAGAAACCTTAAATTTTTAAACCGAAACTTCAACATTCAAACATATGAACTTGCATATCTTCCTCCGTCGTTGTAGCTATTGTCGTGGTGGAAACGCTAGAAGAAGTAGTCAAGTTAGCAGTACCTGTAATTGTTTAACAAGACAATGAATAAATGATACGAAATCAAATAATGAACGATATGAAAATCAAATAATAAGTAGATATTTACGAACTTCGGAATAACCAAATAGTCATGAACGAGCAAAAACTTCGGAATAACCAAATAGCCATGAACGAGCACAAATTAACGCCTGAACATTAGAAGCCAACAAGCGGCTTCGATATTTGTTAAGCACCCTTGAACTAGCACTAAATGAAGACTCGGAAGCAACCGTGGTAATAGGAATGCTTAAAATATCGGACGCCATTAACGATAGTTCTTTACCATACATTTCAGACTTCCAAAAATGCAAGACATCCAAATCCGAATTTCGTTGAACATGTATCTTAGGATCTCTTAGATATCTATCCAAACCTGATCCTAATCCAACATCTGAAGACG
>CM071860.1:4375767-4400207 GCA_036759665.1 Gynandropsis gynandra
TTTATCAAATTTGGCTTGCATCTTTTCAGCCATATTCTTTAAGACTTCATCTTCATTCTCCCTATACTTTCTCAAAAGCATTTCAATTTTCCAAATCTTCATAAAATACATGTTGGCAGTTGGATAAGTTGATCCCGAAATCAGAGTAGTAATATCCATAAACGGTTTTAAAAAAATCTTGTATCTTCTCCCCTCTATTCCATTCTTCGTTCGTTGGACACCACTTATAATTGTAATCAACCAACGCAAGACTAACAAAAACATTCTGATACTTCAGAGCACTATCAAGCATAACATGAGTTGAATTCCAACGAGTGCTAACATCCATAGATAAAGAAACCCCAATTTCAATTCCATGTTGTTCTGCACATTCCTTAAACATCCTCATCCTCGACTCAAATCCTTTTAAATATTTCACACTTTCTCTAATTTTTTGTAATGCACCTTCAATCACTTTTAATCCACTTTGCACAATAAGATTTAATATATGTGCACTACATCTTACATGAAAGTATTCTCCCTTGCACATCAACAAATTTTGTGGTTGCATGCGATGTTTTAAGATGGACATCAAACTATCATTAGCTGTAGCATTATCTACGGTAATCAAAAACACTTTATCCTCAATACCCTAATCCTTCAAACAAGCGATTATTTTGTTTGATATTTCTAGTCCAGTATGCGGAGGAGGTATAGTCGTGAAAGACAATATCTTACTAGCCAAATGCCAATTTTTATCAACATAATGTGCTGTTACACATATGTATCCCTCATGGCTAATTGCGGTCCAAAGATCCGTATCTCACGCTCATACAATTGCAAACAATCAGCCATCAGAGTATTTCTACATATAAATTTCGCATCCGGGTTTAGATAATAAATCAACTCTCTAATCATCGGGTACTCAATGAATGAGAATGGCAGCTCATGAGCAATTATGCACCTAGCAAGTTTTTCTCTAAAAGTGAGCTGATCTAGTTTCTTTGCCCTCACCTTTGCATCAAAATCAATCAACATTTCCAATGGATTGTTGGTTCTAGGTTTACACTTACAATTATCCACATGACGTTTCAAATGAGATGTACCCTTACTTGATATTGCGGATAACACTTTATCGCAATATTTGCATTTGGCTTGAGTATTATTTATAGTAATCAAATGTGCCCAAACATCAGACTTTTTCCTTTTGTTAGAACCACTTACTTGAGGAGTAGGTTGATGGTCTCCGTCGTCATGATCTTCTATCGTTTGTTGAGCATAATCATCTATTGTTTGCTCATCTACCGTTTGGTCAGCATGACGAAAATTATCGTCCATTTGCAATCTGCAATAAAAATATAATCAAATCCTAATTTTACAGACCCTAAATCCTAATTTTACTAACGACTCAGATCATTTTACAGATTTAATTAATACATAATTTTCCTAACACAATCGACACCATCATTTGACTAATCTGCACTAACAAATTCCTACACAATCCCTAACAAATTCCGACACAATCAATAACAAGTTCCTACACAATCAACAGACGCTCATGAGGAGGACAGACCCTACATCCTAAATTTCTGCCACATTGTAATACATGAATCAATATACATGAGTCAATATACCTTCTGGCGGTGAGGACAGACGCTCGAACGGGGAGACGAGGAAGCTGGACGGGGAGTCGACGACGCTCGAACGGGGAGATGACGAAGCTGGACGGGGAGACGAGGACGCTCGAACGGAGAGACGACGAAGCTGGACGGGGAGACGACGATGCTCGGGCGGGGTGAGGGTTCAAACGGGCCGCCCCGCCCGGCCCGAAGCCCGACGGGCCGGACCCGTTTCAAACGGGCTTTGTGTTCGGCCCGAGCCCGAAGGCCCGGTTTCATTCGGGCTGCCAATTTTACAGCCCGAGCCCGCGTATTTCGGGCGGGCTTCGGGTGGGCCCGCAGGCTCGGGCTGTTTTTTACACCCCTAGGTAAGATGACTAAATCTCCGTTTAGTGGAACCGGAGAGTGAGCTACAAAACTTCTAGGACTTATACATACTGATGTATGTGGACCGATGAGAGTTCAAGCCAAGGGTGGATATTCATATTGCATCACGTTCACTGATGATATGTTGAGGTAGGGATTTGTGTTCTTGATGAAACACAAGTCCGAATCTTTTGAAATGTTCAAGAGATTCCGTAGTGAAATGGAGAAACAAACCGGAAAGAGTATCAAGGTGTTGAGATCAGATCGGGGTGGTGAGTATCTAAGTCACGAATTTGTTGATTATCTAAGGCAAAATGGGATTTTGTCTTAGTGTACTTCTCCTGGAACACCACAACATAATGGTGTGTCCGAAAGGAGAAATCAGACTTTATTAGATATGGTCCGATCCATGATGGGGTTCACGAATCTTCCAATAAACATGTGGGGTTATGCTTTAGAAGCGGCCGCTTATATCTTAAACAAGGTTCCACTAAAGGAGTCTCTAAGACTCCATTTGAGATATGGAAGGGATGGAAACCTAACCAGAGACACATCAAGGTTTGGGGTTGTCTAAGAGTCTTCAGCCAGACAAGCTAGGTGCTAGGCCTGACAGGTGTAGGTTCATAGGTTATCCCAAGGAAACTATGGGATATTATTCTACCACCCGTCTGACCACAAAGTGTTTATGGCCAGAACGACAACCTTTTTTGAAAGGGAATTCCTTGAGGAAAGAATTCATGGTGAGGAAGTAGTTCTTGATGAGATTCATGAACCCGACGAACCAACACAAGCTCATGGACATGAGATGTCAAATGAGCAATCTTGGCTAGGAGATATGTTGTTAGGCTCCAGCGCTTCAGCTTCAAATGGTGAAGTGACAGTACCAGTTCAGGAACAAGTTCAACAAGATATCCTAGTGCAGGTTGAACCTACTACACAGGCTTTCTTGAGAAGGTCAACACGTTCGCAACGTGCACCTGACAGACTTAATCTGGTGGTGCAAGAGGACGTGGTCGGTCATAGAGATGACGACCCGTTGATTTTCCAAGAAGCTATACAAGATCCAGATTCTGAGAAATGGTGGAAAGCCATGGAATCCGAGATGGAATCTATGAAGATCAACAAAGTATGTACTTTGGTTATTATTTCACAGGCTTCCAAACCGATCGGTTGTAAATGGGTTTATAAGAAAAAGATTGGAGTAGACGGGCAGGTAGAGACCTATAAAGCTCGTCTAGTCGCCAAGGGGTATAGTTAACGAGAAGGGATTGACTATGAAGAAATGTTCTCCCCTGTGGTAATGCTCAAATCTATTCAGATTGTGCTTGCGATAGCGGCATTCCATGACTATGAGATTTGGCAAATGGACGTGAAAACAACTTTCCTTAACAGAGAGCTCCAGGAAGAGGTTTTCATGACTCAACCTAAGGGTTTCACGTCACCAACTCAAATTCATATGGTATGCAAGCTTTAGAGGTCCATTTATGGACTCAAGCAAGCTTCTCGAACCTGGAACATTCACTTTAACAAGGCATTTGAAGAGTTCAACTTTGTTAGATGTGATGGAGAGCCTTGTGTGTAAAAGAAGTTTAGTGGGAGCGCGGTTGTCTTCCTTGTGCTTTATGTGGATGATATATTGCTCATAGGGAAGGACATTCTGGCGTTGAAAGAGGCGAAGTCGTGGTTGTCTGATCAGTTCTCTATGAAGGATCTAGGAGAAGCAGTCTATATTCTGGAAATAAAGATCTATAGAGATAGATCGAAGAGGTTGCTTGGATTCTCACAATCCCAGTACATCGATAGTATCATGAGACGAAACAACATGGAAAGTTCTAAGAAGGGCTATCTATTGATAGACACTGGAATTTCTTTTTCTATGGAGGATTATCCTAAGATCCCGAAAGAAAGAGAACGCATGAGTCGACTTCCCTACGCTAGCGCAGTGGGAGCCATCATGTACTCCATGACGTGTATTAGGCCCGATGTAGCCTACGCACTAAGTGTAGTGAGTGGATAACAGGCAGATCCTAGTGAGGAACACTGGAAGGTTGTTAAGAATATCCTTAAGTACTTACGAATGACTAATAACGAGTTCGTCATTTATGGTGGTTCTAACTTGGAGTTAGAAGGATTCACTGATGTGAGTTTCTCGACGGACAAGGATGACAGTCGGTCCATTTTAGGCTATGTATTTTGTCTGAATGGAGGCGCAGTAAGTTGGAAAAATTCCAAGCAGACTACTATAGCAGATTCGGTGACTGAAGCAGAATATATAGTGGCTTGCAAAGCAGCTAAAGAAGTAGTTTGGATGAGAAAGTTCATAGATGAACTTGGTGTGGTACCTTCGATAAAGGAAGTTGTTCCTTTATTATGTGATAATACTGGGGCTATTGCCCAGGTAAAGGAATTGAGGTCTCATCAGAAATCGAAACATGTTATGCGGAAGTATCGCCTGATACGAGAGATCATAACGCGTGGGACGTGCAAATCTAAAAGGTGGATGGAAAGGAAAATGCAGCAGATCCGGGCGCTTGGGTCAAAGGAGTTTGACAAGTATAAGCTGAGGATCGGATTGAGAGATATGACTAGTTGTCATTAGTTTATAGACTAGTATCGATTTATTTTTATAATATATGGCATTATTTTTCTTATGATGAGTTTCATAGTTGTATGATAGAGTCCAAGATTAAATATGAAACTTGACATTATGATAGAGATCATAATAAAGAGAGTCAAGTTTCTAGTATGATTTAATCTGAATTGTTCTTGTTCGTAGGATCACTACTCAGACTACAGTGATTCAGAAAGAACAACATATATGTGATAAGTTTATATATTGATAGAAATTAGTGGATCTCTTTTGGTAAATCACATATGTGGATGATACACATAATGATGTGATCACTGAACTGACCTAAAGGGAGAAATGCTTAATGGTTAAATAACCAATGAACTGTCATTGAGATTTCTCCAGATAGTTAGATAGTTAGTTTTTCCTTAGTCTTGAGATTAGCATAGTAACTAGCATATCATCTATTATTCTTTGATTCTGGACACCTAGTATCTTAGAGTACTAGTTGAATGGATATTGGAAATAATTAGATATTTGCGTAGTTAGTAACTGATCAAGATAAGATCCGTCAACTCTTGGTAAGAGTTTGAGATCTATGTTGTCAGTAATCACAATGATTGTACGAATCTCTGGCCAGAGTACATTGAATAAATGAAGAAAGGTTGTTTCTTAGGTTCATTCATCAATCAGTTGTGATTGACATGAGACATAGTTGATGATCCGTAAGGCTGACAATTATGACCATGCCTAGGATACATCCGGAGCTGTAAAGATGGAAGGAAATACTAACGTCAACTTCATCTTGGTTCGTTTTGGGTAATATTGTTACTCAAATGAGTAAGGGTGTTACTTCATGCTATCTGGTCATTGGGGAGTGTTGCTAGACGCCAACCTCGATTAGTTAATTAGTGGAGACTAATTGACTACCGTTTAGTGATGAACCTACGAGGTCACACGCATACGAGTGTCTCGGTATCTGCTTGTGATTGTTAGACAATCAGTGTGGAATGCAATTATATTCATCCGCTAGCACCGAAGAATATAATTGTATTTGTTTTTCTTTTGGGGTTAGTACATAAGATGTACAAGTATGTGTATGAAGATACATGCACTTCGACTATTTGAGATATTACGTAAAGGCAAGTGGGAGGTTGAAAGTACGATGCATGTTATGTAATATTTAAAGAGTCTCGGGTTTATAGTGTAATTATTAAAAAGTTTAATAATTATTTAATAAACGAAAAATGAGTTTTCGTTATCAGATTTCATTATCACAGAATCAAAACCCTAATCACAATTAGAGAGAAAAACGAAGAACAAAAAACAGTTTTTCGTTCATCGAGAAATTCCGCACCAACCTTGATTGCAGATCCGATCTCGGCGTGGATACGAGTAGAGGACTTGCGCTATCAAGTCTTACATCCGACAATCACAACATTCAACGTAACAGGTATTATCGAAATTGTTTCTAATTTCGTAGTTCATTGAAACCCCGAAAAACTAATCCGAACTTGACTAAATCTTCAATCTGGGTTGTTAAAACACGCTTCCGCACCGATTAGCAACCCTACACACATATTGAGTTATCATTCAAATACATGAATCTATATGTACTACTGTTTTGAGTATACCCAATGAATGCATAATCAAGAGTCTTAGGTCCTATATTCAATTTTCTGAATTCAAGATATGCAACTTTAACAAGACAACCCCGTACTTTTAAATAATCCAGACGGTTTAAAACCTTTCCATAATTTGTAGAGATATTTATCTAGCTTTTTAAGAGGGACTTTGTTAAGAATATAATATAAGGGTGGGCGTTATGGGTTTCGGGACGGGTTCCTCGGCTTCAGGTTGGGTACGAGTTCCTCGAGTTCTAAAAAATTGAACAAAAAAACCCATTTGGTTTTCGGGACGGGTTCTTCGGGTTTCGGATTGGGTTCGGATTGTTCGAATTTTGAAACATTGAACCCAAAAAAACCCAAATTGTATTTGGATTCTTTCGGGTTGTCGGGTTCTTCGGGTTTTTTAGGTTATTTAAGTACGTGTAGTTCGAGTTTAAACGGAAGATTAGGGTTTTAAACGGATAATTCAGGTTTTAAATGGGTAATTTGGGTTTAAACGGGTAATTCGGGTTTAAACGGGTAATTCGGGTTCCAAATTTAACATACAAAAAATTAGGTTAGAAGGGTTAGGGTTTTTTTTCGGGTTCCCTTGGGTTCCTCGAGTTCTCATGAACCCAACCCGGACCGACCGACCCGAACCCATTTGGATTTTTAGATTTTGAACCCATATCGGTTTTCTACAAAACCCGTTTATCTCATGGGTTGGGTTTTTCGGGTTGGGTCAGTTCGGATCGGTCCGGGTAACCTGAAACGCCCACCCCTAATATAATATGCGGACAATATGGCTTCTCCCACATATTGTCAGGCATACCAAAACTTAATAACATAGCATTCATCATTTATTTTAGTATTTTGTTTTCCCGTTCAACTACACCATTTTGTTGAGGTGTACATGGTGTCGTAGTTTCGTGAATGATACCATTTTTACTACATAATTCTTCAGAAAAATTCGTGCAATACTCACCACCTCTATTAGACCTAAGTATTTTAATCTTTTTATTTAACTGATTTCTATTTCATCTTTATATTTTAAAAACATTTTAGCAGTCTCATCTTTAAACACTAATAGATAAATTTCGTATATCTAGAAAATTCATCAATAAATGAAATGTAATACTTTTTACCACCTTTGCTCAATGTATTTATAAAATCAACTAAGTAAGAATGAATCTATTCAAGTATTTTTGTGATTCTTGAAGTAACTTCTTTAAAAGGTTTCTTCGCATATTTTGCTTCAACATAAATAACACATTTTGAACATTCATTTTCGTTTGATATGTTTATGAAATACATATTTTTCAACATCTTAATAGAACCATAAACATGTTCTAATCTACCATGCCACAAATTAACAGATTCAATTGACATAAGCATAACTAGAGTTACTTCAATTTGCAAAACTAGAAACAACGTTTATAACAAATAATCCATCAGACAAATAAACTTTTCCCACAAAATCCTCATTCTTGGCTAATATCACTTTATCACCCTCAAAGACAAGTTTCAAACAAGCCATATTTAGCAAACTACCAGAGACAAGGTTCCTACACAACGATGGAACATACAACACATCATTCAATGCTAATATTTTTCCAAATGTAAGTTTGAGGACAAATTTTCCTTTACCAAGAACTTTGGCGGTGGCAGAATTATCCATGAAGACATGTTCACCATCTACGACTTCATGGAATTCTTGGAAAATATCCTTGTTGGAACATAAATGTCTCGTTGCTCCAGCATCTAGCAACCAATCAACTTTGTTTTCCAATAAGTTCGCCTCAACCACCACCGTCACGAGGATCTCATCCTTTTCAGCAACATTAACATACGGGGCAGAATTTGCATTAGATTTGTTATCAAGTCTTTTATCTTTTATGTTCCAACATTGATATGATTTGTTATCTGATTTTTCATATTCACAGTAATGCAAAATTTTGTCCTTAGCACTCTTGCCGCCATTACCTTTGAAGTGCTTCTGATTTGGTTATTTTTTTTTTAATTTCTTTCCTTTAGCTTTAAACATGTCTTTCTGTACAACAAAAGATTCGATCAAGTTAGCTTTAAACGAATGTGAAGAGACAGTGGTAAGCTTATCTTTTTGTTGTTTAGTCTCATCGGTTTTCATATGACTTATGAGCTCCTGGAGTGACAGATCATTCTTCTTGTGTTTAAGACGACATCTATAGTCAGATCACGAGGGAAAGAACTTCTCTAGAAAAACTTTTGCTTGTAAAAGTTTGCACGTCTTCATTCTTTCGCTAAGTATATTCGTGACAAGGTTTATGGATTTGGTCCATGATTGGTTTTTCATCGACCATTTGGAAATGGATCCATTTTCCGACGACGTATTTCTTTCACTCGTACTTGATGAAGATGTCAAACAACGCGTTGAACATATGGTTCAAGAGATGTCCACACACTATTTTGTTATCATTTTTAAATTTCTCTATCGTTTCATCATATGTTTTCTTGGTTCTATCGGTTTGGGGCGTGGCTAAGGAAGTGGAAGCTGTGGTTTGGTGGGCGTGTCTTCTGGGACATCCACCTAAAGGACGCAGCCGCAATCCAACTTTTCGAAGAATATTAACAGTTTTAGAGACTAACAATGGTAGTTCATACCTTTTAGCGGCTCGAGTTTGGAGAGGTCAGGCAGTGATCTTGGTAAGACGATAGTGATGGTTAAGAGGAGAATACACTTTCAGAATGTTAGAAAATATGTATACAAAACAAATTTGCGTCTTGGAGAACCATTACCTTGAAAGCGTATTTCGGCACGACCACTGTGTAACCGACTAACGAATGCTTTCCAAAGTTAATACAATAATCTCTTCGTACACGTGCACACAGGAAAGAGAAGGATAAAATAGTCAAAATGATCACTCGTTTGTCACGTCGGCATGTCAAAACAAATAGAAGAGGATTTGTTTTTTCTTGAAAACTTTCTCGATAATCTCATCTTATTAATAGAGAAAACCAACCGGACAAAAACTGACTCCTGAAACATAGAGCCACGTTTCCATTATGTTGAACATTTCAACAAAAAAAAAAGTCTATGAACATTTGTAAGAACAATTTAAAAAAGAACAATTCAAAAAACATATTCCAATTTAAAAAAATCTGGCTAATTTCGTTCAAACGATATCGTCACGTTCGTGTAATAATTTTTATAAAATCCTCTACATTTCTCAAAATTATTATAGTTATTCCTTTTGATAGCAATAATAACAAAACTATATATATATTGAAAACAATTTCTTTCTCCCAAAATTTTGAACTTTCATGAAAGGACAAAAATTGAAAAATTAAGAGTCATTTTTCAATAGGTTGGACGAGATGGTCCAGGAGTCAACAACTCATGTATTGGAAACAATAAATAAATAAATAAATTTATTTATTTATTTATTTAAGAGTGGAATCTCTTTCAGAGAATAAAGTCGAATTCACTTTGGCTGGCTTATTGAATCCACTTGTCGAATCCAAAGTATACCATTACACTCCTCTTTTTTAATTATTTTTATTTTATTGCCCGTAGCTTCTAATTAGACATTTACACACCCTTTCGTAGATTTTGGTTCAAAACGAAGAGAAGTTTCGCATGACTATAGATTCTTTGCAAGCTCTATTAATCTTTTTACATTATTTATTAGATTTACATATGAATAATGTGAATAATTTTGGTCTAATTGGATTTTACAAGTTATCTAATAAGTTTAATTTTGATAATTTTCTAAAAAATATGAACTTGTTTCGAAATACTTTGTAAAACGCGTTTTAAAAGCGTGAAAAAAGTTGAAGAATCTTTTCGTGGGTATATAACCGTTTTTCTCGTATTTTTTTCCCTTCTCTGCTTCCAGAGAAAAATCAACGATACCGTACACACACAGAGAGAGAGAGAGAGAAAGAGATATGGAGGTACGAGGAACGCCGACGGAACACGGTTTCTTCATGCCGGCGGAGTGGGAACATCACTCCCAATGTTGGATCGGTTGGCCTGTAAGTCGAGCTTTTACGCTTCGAATAATTTTGTTTCCTGTGTATGACAACAAATGATCAGGAGGCAACAATGGATTGAGTTTCTGGGAGATTGATTTTTCCAGATCGAATGAGTGCGTTTTGATTTTCTGGTTTCTGGTTTGGTTTTCGGTGTTCGTCGTTATTCTGCATGTGGTTCTTCAGATCCTATTACAGATTCGTTTTGTGTGTATGTGTGTGCAGTAACTCCTCATGATTGTTCTCTATCTGTTATGAGAGTCTGGTTAGGTTTTATATTATCAACTCAGGTGCAACCTTAAATCCTTTCCAGATTCCAGTTTTCTCGATCGGTTTCTTAAAAACCTCTGAAGAACTGAAGCTTTAGAAACAAAAATAATCCTTACCCGACTACGGCTACCCGTACTCTCAAAGTGGAAAACCGATTATAGCGATGACGAAGACGACGGAGATCGACGATGGCTATTGAGAATTGAACTCTATAGATTCATGAAATGACGATTTCGATTCCGAAAACTAGGGTATCGGGACGAGACGAGACGGCGTGGTGAGACAGCAACGATACGTATGAGAGGGAGGGAGGCGACGGCGAGACGGAAATGATACGTAGGAGATGGATGCGACGGCGAGACGGCAATGATACGGAGGAGAGGGGACCGAGAGGGACAGAGAGAGGCGAAGGGAATAGATTTTTTTTAGGGTTAATACTTTTTTAGTTTAAAATTGATGGGTATAATGGTCATCGTATTATTTTTGGGTATATGGTAAATTACAAACGGAATTAGTTGATTTGGGTATTTATTCTGATTACGTGAAGCGTGATTTAACAACTATTTAATAGGTTTTAGATGAATTTCGATTTTATTTCTAAAATAACTAATCTATAATTTTGTTTCTAAAAAAAAAATCTACAGTTTGAAAACACTCAGCTTTTGTTGATTATAGTTTCAATGACGTAAAACCCAAATCGAGATAAGTTTCTGACGTCTTTTTTATAAACTAATTATAATTAGATTTTTAACTAATTAGGACAAATTACCCTTTTCATTATAATATAATGATTATTTTGGGATGTTACAAGAGACTTACGACATTAAAGGTTGCAGGAACGACAAGATAACTGGCGAGACAATGCTGTTCACGCGCAACGAGTTTATGCAAATGTTGCAAAGGCCATCTCAATGTTTGAACCTGTCACTGTCTGTGCAACTTCTTCTCAGGTACATCATCATCATCATCACCATAATCATCACCATCACCGTCACCATCATCATCATTCATCCTGTGTTTTCTTAGTGGGGAAATGCAAGAAAGCTGCTCCGTGGAAACATCAGACTTGTGGAGATGAACATGGATGATGCTTGGTTTCGTGATTCCGGCCCAACTGTTAGTTCTTCGCTCATTCTTCCTCTCAAATAACTTTCATCTCTCTTCAATCTTTCTGATACATCTATTTTCGTATTCTGTTGTGCATAATATAGTTCGTCGTTCGAAAAACAGCATCAAAACTCACTTCGTTGAACCGAAATGTTGCAGCAATTGATTGGAATTTCAATGCCTGGGGAGGTAATAATCATTAACTCACTCCCCTTTTATAGTGTCAATCGAAGTCACCTGAAGTCTTCAATGCAGGAGTTGATGATGGTTGTTATGATGATTGGAGTCGTGATCTTCTCGTTGCAAGAAAGGTTTTGCACTTAATCAAACTCATTATCAGATACCATTCGATTTCGGCAACGTTTTCGCGGATTGATCTCTCTTTCTTTCTTTCATCTTTTGCCTCTGCGACAGATTCTCGAGATCGAACGGCTTCCAAGATTTCCTCACTCCATGATTCTTGAAGGTGGGAGTATTCATGTCGACGGCGAAGGTTAGAGACATCTTGAGCTGTTTCTTCTCCTAAGACAAAGAAAAAAACAACCTTTTCAAGTTGCAGTTGTTCTGTAGTAACCACAATTTCATATTGTCACTCATTTTTTTCTTCAGGAACTTGCCTTACAACAGAAGAGTGTCTCTTGAATAAAAACCGTAACCCTAATATGACAAAAACACAGATAGAGGAAGAACTGAAGAAATATCTGGGCATAACGAAGATTATTTGGCTACCGCGGGGACTATACGGTACGCTCTGTTCTGTAATTCTCGGATTGACATTGGTCTTTAGTATTCTGATTGTTTGATGATGAATATATATTGGTTAGGCGATGAGGATACAAATGGGCACATTGATAACATGTGTTGCTTCGCTAGGCCGGGAGCTGTGTTGTTGTCTTGGACAGATGATGAAACAGACCCTCAGTACGAGAGATCTATGGAAGCTCTTTCGGTTCTTTCTAATTCCACGGACGCTCGTGGCCGCAATTTACAAGTCATCAAACTTCACGTCCCAGGTCCACTTTATATGACCCAAGAAGAAGCCTCCGGAATCCTTCAGGCAAGACTCTCTTCAGCTTTACAATATTGCTCATTTCTTTATAAATGTGTCAAATATGGGTTTACAATAGAGATTCTAACATCAAAATATTTAAAAAATGAATTACAAATTTGGATTTTGTTTGCATGATTACTTGAATGGTGCAGGATGGAGAAGCGAAACCGAGGCCTTCAGGGACAAGACTTGCGGCCTCGTACGTGAACTTCTACATTGCCAATGGAGGGATCATTGTACCACAATTCGGAGACGAGGCCCGGGACAAGGATGCCATTCGTGTTCTCTCCCACACCTTTCCCCATCACACCGTAAGCATTACAAATATTATCTTTTAAATTTTAATTTACTATTAAAAAAATCTCTAGACTCACTACCATCACTCAATATTATGTCATGAGTAAATGCCTACATTTTCTTTTAAATTTGATATTTAATTTTAAAGTTTTTAAAACCTAACATTATATTATATTTGTTAGTGACAGTGTGTAATTCGAGTTTATAATAAAAAATGTATTAGTTTATGAACAACATCAGACTCAGCCGGGGGACATACACCGGTTATTAATTAACCGGACTCTTATGGTTGAATCTTGTTCCGGTTTAGGTGGTGGGGATCGAGGGTGCCAGGGAGATCGTCCTCGGCGGAGGGAACATTCACTGCATAACGCAGCAGCAGCCGTCGGAACCGACCATCGTCCCCGTCACCGACGAGGAAAACTGAGGCCGTCTCCTCCTCACGGCGACAAAATCAGCTGTTCGTTGTTTTTGTTCGTTAGTGGACAAGAGTTTAATCTTAACTGTTTGTTATGTACCCAACTCATGAGGCGAAACGAGAGCCATTGGATCTGTTCCGAAAACATTTCAGGGTTGCAAAATTATAATAAATTATTTTTTATATGATTTCACGGGAATTCGAAATTGCATTTTGTAAATTAATCAAATATAAATTGTTGATTCCCGTAACGACGTACATATCAGAAGGATATTTCAATTTCGTAGTTTTGGTTAATAGTTAAAAATTAAATTAATTAATAAAATAGTCGGAAGCACGAAACGCTGTCTCGTATTGGCTCACATTAATGAATGCTTCAAAACCAAATTTCAGCACTCCATATAACAACACCGACGGAGCTGAAGACGAGAAAGATCGAGATCTGGAAATGCGAATCTAAAGGATCCTCGAATTTGAGCCTCCCGGGCGTGAATTAGAATTCGATCCATCGTTCGGACGAATTCCGAAGAGAACTAGAAGAGATTAGCGAGCAATGGGTTGTACGTTTTCGGGGTTGAACGCGCTCTACGACGCCGTGAACAGCGGAGGAGATGTTTGGATCAATGAGAACCGATTCAGGATCGTCCGGCAGCTCGGTGAAGGAGGTTTCGCTTTCGTCTTTTTGGTCCAAGAGCTCAAGGACGCTTCCGCTGCCGTATCTAGTGGCGGTCTCGCGAAGAAAGTCAAGGACCCGGGTCATCTCTCTGGTTAGTTTCGAAATTGGGGTTTCTCTTTCTTCATTTCTGATTATTCTAGTTTCGAATCAGGATTTCCCGATTTCGAATCTGATACTGCTCGTGGTTGGGATTTGGTTTAGATATGTGTGGAATCTGAGGTGTGTCGGCTGGATTGGTATCGATGCATCGGAGAATTATGTAGAAATCAGTAACTTTAGTGTTGACGAATTTCGATTAGCCCGGAGCGTGTGATCCACATAGTTCAAATGCTGATCAAACAATTTATTCTCGTACCATTGTCATGTTGGGGTTTGATCATGTTGTTCAATAGATTGTTCTTGAGCTTATTATAATGCTCTTATGCCTTCCTGTGTAGCTCTGAAACCATTGATTTGTTGATTCATACTTGAAAAATTAAACGAAATATTTATCGAGTTGAGGAATTAATTGAGCAATGTTGTTTAGTAAAGATGTTATGCAAACGAGCATGATCATAGGGAATGTTGAAAGTATCCGGCTTTTGATTCTTTAGAACGAAATTTTTGAATGATATGCTTTCTTTTCCTCTGTCCCATGGATATAGTAGAACTAGGTGGTTTACCTTTGATATTCTCTTCATTTTCTGCGTAGCTGATGGGACTTATGCTATGAAGAAAGTCCTCATTCAGAATAAGGAGCAACTGGAATTGGTGCGTGAAGAGATCCGTGTGTCATCATTGTTCAACCACCCTAATCTTCTTCCACTCCTTGATCATGCCATTATTTCGGTTAAGGTAGTAAACCTCTGTTCAGAACTTTCGGTATCTTATCATGTTAGTCAAGCGGGGTTTAAGAAGATTTATACTCAGTATGATCTCTGAAGTTATCTCCTCTATAGTGTGGTTTAGCAAGGGTGTTGTTTGATTGGTTAGGCTGGACAAGAACAAACTTGGAAACACGAAGCCTTCTTGCTTTTCCCTGTACACCTCGATGGAACCTTGCTCGATAATTTTACAGCAATGAAGGCTAAAAAGGAATCGTTTTCTACTATTGAAGTTTTGCATATATTTCGCCAGGTTGATAAACTCTCTCTTTTTCCTCCATCTTTGTTATGATCTTAGCTTGTAGTTTCTAAGGGAAAATCATCTTCTTCTTTTGGTATTATGATGCTATGTTATTTGTTTGTGCCCGGTAATTTATACATACTTGATTAATCTCAGCAAAGGTTTTCCAAGTGAATATAATGTTCTGGATGTCTTGTTAAAGCTACGATTGGAGTAGCGATATACTGCAAGTCTTTTAAACTGCCAAAGTTCCTGGTCTGCAGCTGTGTGACGGACTCAAGCATATGCATACTCTGGAGCCGCCATATGCTCACAATGATGTCAAACCCGGCAACGTTCTTTTAACCCATAGAAAGGGACAGCATCCTCTTGCAATATTGATGGACTTCGGGAGCGCTCGTCCTGCAAGGAAGCAAATCCGCTCTCGTCAAGAGGCATTGCAGCTGCAGGTTCTTATCTTTCTATCTTTTTTCTTCTCATATGTTTATGACATAACCCATTACCTCATCTCATTTCTTGACATGAATTTGCATCAAAGCAATTCAATTTCCGATGGATGGTACTTTACTTATTTCGTTGCTCAAAATGATCATGAATTTGTAAGTACACATGTATTCATTCCTATCTACACGAGTATTCCTATACGGATGCTTCTTTTGTTTGTTTCAATTGAGATTTTAGGCCATTGAGTTTCTTTCGACATACTCTACATCTGCATAATCTTTAGGTATTATGGCTTGGTTTTTTTGTAGGAGTGGGCATCTGAGCACTGTTCAGCACCTTTCCGAGCTCCTGAACTGTGGGATTGCCCTAGCCATGCAGATGTAGACGAAAGAACAGATATCTGGTCGCTAGGCTGCACACTTTACGCAATTATGTAAGCAATTTCACTTCTTCCATTTAGTTTAGTCTGGATACTAGGATGTCCTAGGACCTCTCCCACTGAATTTACCTCAGTCTGGATAATAGCCTTGCCGTTAATGTTCATTTGAACGGTAGATTGATTCCATAATGCAGTAGATTGAAGTGTAGTTTGCGGAATTTACCTGAGAGAGTTATGGTTTGATCAGGTACGGTGTGTCGCCTTTCGAATACGCACTTGATGAATCAGGGGGAAGCCTTCAATTGGCGATCCTGAACGCTCAAATAAAATGGCCTACAGGACCAAAGGCTAAACCCTACCCGGAAGCTCTTCACCAGTTCGTGACTTGGATGCTACAGCCGCAGGCCGCCGTGAGGCCCTGCATTCACGATATCATCATTCACGTCGACAAGTTGATCTCCAAGTTCACCTGAGTTTTCTCGTAATTTTTGGCTTTGGAATTGGAAGGGACACATTCAAGGTATTAATATTATATTTACATATTGATTCGTCTGAATCGCTTTTGGATTATTATTAGATGCTTGCTTTCGTTCGTTCTAAGTTATTTAACTCGGAACACTCATTTTACATACACACATATATTTATATATATTTATATAAAAGTTTGATTAGTGTTCCTAATGTATGTGACCACCGATATTTTTTATTATTATTTGAAAAAAAACAATAAAGTTAAAGAATTGTCTGATTACAATAAGATCTGTTTTTATTTTTCTAATCTCATGCATTTTTAAAACGGGTCAATGATTAGCATTAGCGGTAATTAAGTGGGTTTAAGTTTCCATCTCATATATGCCAAAATAAAATTGAACTTATTTTCCATATACATACATTCATTCCATATATATATATATTACTGTATATTATTAAATGGAGAAGCGCTTGGGAAAAGGTTAATACAATTTACTTTCGATTTTTTTATTATTATGTGTGTGTGTATATATATATAGAGAGAGAGAATTTCAGTTATGTCTGATCACAATTGATTTCACTCTCAGTAAAAATGTAAAAGAGGAGAACCAGAGTTGCCTCCGTCAAGAAAATGTCATCATATCTCTACGCCGTTGTTTACTTAACTCTTCTTCGTACTTTTTTAAAAAATATCGCTAATTTAACCTAATAAATATAACCTGAATTTATGTCAAAAATCTCAATTTCACAATAATTTAAAAGCGAGGCATATTAATAATTCTAATTAATGTTGTTGCTGTATATATGTACCTAATTGTATTTATCTTATTTTTAGTTTATATTCCAAAATTTATATCAAAGACAAATGAAGCCAGAAATGTTTTGCCTTTTGAGGAGGGGACTTGGCAGCAGCGAATTAAAAGAGACAGAACAGCACAATGTTCCTCTCTCTTTATTATATCTACATTTATTCACTTATTATTTACACATTTTCCAATATTTCTATTTTTACCATAAAAAAATACCTAATAATTTCTCATTTTCTGTATTTCTGTTTTTAAATTTTCGTAAGGTTTGAGAAATGTTTCCAGAACAAATATTATTTTACGCCTTTTTAGTTGAATTATATTTCTTTTCAAGCAACCAAAAAATATAAATTAACAGCCTTTGTTAAAAAAAATTGGTATTTTCCATAAATTTTTATCCCTTAAATTTATAGAAATGCGTCAGAAAAAAGGGATCTCTAACATTGAGAACAAAACAAAAATTAGTAAAAACATTAAAACAGCTAGAAACTGTTGTTATTTTTTCTCTTTTTGTATTTCAATCATATGTGATCATAAGACAAATTGGAATATTTGTATCTTAATAAATGGGATACGCAAAACTATCCAAAAAAATAATCGATTAAAAAAAAGAGAGTAAAAGTCTCCTAAGAGTAGGCATTTATGTCCCATATCTTTTCATTTATGACAATTTCTTTGCTCAGAGGGAGAAAGGTAATTAATTAATTAACTAAATTCAACAAATAATTTAATTTATTTATTTTTAAAAGCCAACCCCAATGGCACATTAACTGAATCCAAAATCTAAAAAATAAAAGGGTAATAGCATTAATATGATGCCACTTCTGCAGGATAAGATATTTCACTTTCTCTCCTTCGCAGCTTCTAGCTGTATTCTTGCTGTTCTCAATTCAGACTATTTATGAATTCTCTTTCCCCCCCTTGGATTTTCCCTTCTTAATTTATCCAATTATATCACATCATATGTATAATATATTCATTATCATTAGCATTACGTCAAATGGATAAAATTACTTATTCACATTGTTATTTAATCAATAACCCTTTTATACATTGGATTTGTTAAATAAAAAAAATTGTATCAATTCTTGTAAATTTACGTTAAATTATATGGGATATAACTTGTAAAATGAAAAATTCGAATGAGTAATATTTAATTTGAAAGAACTTTTATAAGGTGGGCATATTTGTTTTTGTTATTTTTTAAAGACTTAGGGCACTTGTAGATAGAGAGAGAGTGAAATTGCTTTTTTTTTTCTCAGTTGTTTTAAATACAACCTTCCGTTGTGTATATCTCTTCCACCCAAACCCATAACCTAATCTACCTCCCCAAAAAAAAAAAAAAGTCAGCCTCTAAATTCGACATATATCCATATAAGTGTATAAATAAATATATATATTCCAAAAATTTAAAATTTCCAATTCCCATACAGAAAGTAAAATACAAAAAAAAAATCATGTATATAATATGAATCCTCAAACACAGACGCGCGTGTGGTCTACTACTATATATATAATGTCCATTGTCCATCTCTCATCCATCGATACAGAACACATACGCACATACATACACACTTTAATACGTAATATCTAATTTACTCTTCTTTCTTCTTTCTTGGGCTTCTCACTCTTAGGGTTTTCTTCTTTCTTGATCATGGAGTCTGCCAAAATTTTTGGATCTCAGGAAGAATGTCCAAGCTGTGAGTCTGGATGGACAATGTACCTCGTCTCACCCTCGCATCATCATGACGACTATTACTATGACGATCATCATCATCATCATCATCATCATCATGAAGACGACGAAGATCATAGCGACGGTGACTCGATGGCATCGGATGCCTCTTCTGGTCCCATGGAAGCCACTTCCCGTCTCCAGCTTCTTAACCAAACCCAAGACCGTAGTTACGACTACGGTTTGTGCTTAACCAATAAAACCGGAAAACCGGTTATGAAAACAGCAGCTCCAAAAGAAGATAAGGTTTTCTCTGGAACTAGGGTTCCAAAAATTGTTCATGACGATGACGATGACGACGACGACAACTCTAGCGATGTTCATAGTTGTGCCGGTTCTGTTAAACCGGAGGGTTTCAATTAGTTCATTCATCTAAAGAAAGTACTTGTGATGTTCTAAGTTCTACAAGTTATGTCGTGTTCTTTTGTACTTTCTTCTTGTTCATTAATTGATATCGTTTTCATTTCTTTTATATGATATACTCCCTCGACGTATTAAATTATCGTTATTTAATTATTTTACTGCATATTATGAATAATATATAACATACTATTCTTTTTAGAAATAAACTTGGTTTTCCTTCAAATGTGTAAAAACTATGTAATAGTATATACTTTAATCATAAAATACTGCCACATACTAACGAGTGCTAAGTTTTTTTTTTTATGTTGCTCGATTTATGAATGACCATGCTTATTTTTAAACTATAATTTGAATTTAATAATTAATTCCCGATAATACTATATGGGTATATGTATAGTACGAACGTTACACATGCATGCTGCTTATAAATAAGTATTTTCACGTGATTTGCACAACAAGCATTTATAACTCACTAATTTCGTGGGAGATTAGACTTATCTTTATTTTTAATCATCAAAATACATTATATTAATATGTATATATTATCTTCGTTGTGATAATCAGGAATAATTTGTGGGAATAAATAAATTAGAACCAAATAAAAAAATATCGTATAAAAATATGAAATATGTAAGTTTTCATATAATTATATAAACCATTATATTTCCATATTAAAATATAATTTCACCTAACTAAATTGGATTCACAATAAACCAAAGAAATTTTCTAAATTTAAAATATTTTAAATGTTCGAACGAAACGGTGTTTAACTGATGAAGAGGCCGAAAATCCATCTCGGCCCATTACGATATATATTTGGAGACCAAATTGACCCAACTATAAAAGGAATGAAGTAATTTTTGGAAAAAAACAGCTTATTTTCCCTATAAAATTCATTCTTTAGTTCTATTCTTCGTTCGATTTTCATTTTATTCTCTCTTCGATTTTTTGTTTTTATCTTATTCTCTCTCAATTATCAAAAATCTATCTAAAACCTCTTCATCTATTTATCCGTTAATCGACCCGATTTTGACCCAAATTTAATCCGATTTTGACCTAATTTTGATCCAATTTTGATTTTAATTTTGACCCAAATATGACTCAATTTTGACTCAATTTTGACTCGATTTAATCCCGATTTATACTAAATTTTGACCAAAATTTTTACTTAATTTTAACTCGAATTTTAACAATAATCAAGTTAATTATTCAATTTAATCAACTTACTTGATTTAATTGATTTCCAATAAAATTAAGTACGTTTTTTTTTACTTGAAACAAATTTTAGCCCAAAATCGACTCCAAATTTGACTCATTTTTAACCAAAAACCGATCCAATTTTGATCCAAATTATAATCTCAATTTTGACTCGATTTAATCCGAATTTTTACTTAATTTGACCCGATAAAATTAAGTACGGTTTTTACATAATCCGTAATTTTAATCCAAAATCGATCCCAATTTTGACTAAATTTTATTTAATTTTAACCCAATTTGTACTTAATTTTAACCCAAAATCGACCCCAATTTTAACTCATAACCGACCCCAATTTTGACACAATTTTAACCCAAAACCGTAGGGGTGGGCACCCGCGGGTACCCTCGAGATTCCCACTACCCGTACCCGAACCCGTCCTGCACGGGTAATTGGTATTAGTACCCGTACTCGTATCCGCACAACGCGGGTACCCGCTGTTCGAGTACCCGCAAAACCCGTTACATTTTTTCAGTACCCGCGAGTACCCGTCCCGCAAAAAAATACATTATCTTAAAAAAACAAAAAAAAATGAATCAAGGAGACGGCCAGCGGTGAGAGGTGAGAGGCGGACGACGAGCAGCGAGGCGGACAACGAGAGGCGAGCGACGAGGCGGGCGGCGAGGCGAGCGGCGAGTGGCGAGGGGAGGCGAGCGGCGAGAAGCATGAGAGAGAGGAGAGGGATGAGAGACTTGACTTGCAGAGAATGAGAGAGGAGAGGGATGAGAGAGAAGATGTTGACAGTGGGAGAGAAGAGATGTAAACCTAGGTAACTAAGGATAGTTTTGTAGTTTATGAAAATATTAGGGTATTTAGGTAATTAATTAAAAATTAGGGGTATTTTTGTAAATATTTTCGGGTACCAGCGGGTACCCGTTTGTGAAACTAAAATACCCGTCCCGAACCCGAACCCGCGGGTAATGAAAAAATATTACCCGAATCCGAACCCGCACTCGCGGGTACGAGTAATTTTTTGCGGGTTTGGGACGGGTTTCGGGTCGGGACGGGTTGTGCGGGTTTTTTGCCCACCCCTACAAAACCGATCTAATTTTAACCCAAAACCGATCCAATTTTGATCGGTTTTTACTTAATTTTAACCCAAAATCGACCCTAATTTTGACTCAATTTTAACCCAAAATCGATTCAATTTTGACCCAAATTATGATCTCAACTTTGACTCGATTTAATCCGAATTTTTACTTAATTTTGACCCGAATTTTTACTTAATCCCAATTTGTACTTAATTTTGACCAAAATTTTTACTTAATTATAACTCGAATTTTAACAATAAATCAAGTTAATTATTCAATTTAATCGACTTACTTGATTTAATTGATTTTGAATAAAATTAAGTATGATTTTTTTTTTTACTTGAAACCAATTTTAACCCAAAATCGACCCCAATTTTGATTCAATTTTAACCCAAAGCTGATCCAATTTTGATCCAAATTATGATCTCAATTTTGACTCGATTTAATCCGAATTTTTACTTAATTTTGACCCGGATTTTTACTTAATCCCGATTTGTACTTAATTTTGACCAAAATTTTTACTTAATTTTAACTCAAATTTTAAAAATAAATCAAGTTAAATGTTAAATTTAATCAGCTTACTTGATTTAATTGATTTCGAATAAAATTAAGTACGATTTTTTTAATTGAAACCAATTTTAATTGAAAATCGACCCAAATTTGACTCAATTTTAATCCAAAACCGATCCAATTTTGATTTTGATTCAAATTATGATCTCAATTTTGACTCGATTTAATCCGAATTTTTACTTAATTTTGACCCGAATTTTTACTTAATCCTAATTTGTACTTAATTTTGACCAAATTTTTACTTAATTTTAACTCGAATTTTAACAATAAATCAAGTTAATTATTCAATTTAAGTGGCTTACTTGATTTAATTGATTTCGAATAAAATTAAGTAAGATTTTTTTACTTGAAACCAATTTTAACCCAAAATTGACCCTAATTTTGACTCAATTTTAGCCTAAAACCGAACCAATTTTGACCCAAATTATGATCTCAATTTCGACTCAATTTAATACGAATTTTTACTTAATTTTTACTTAAAATTGGATCGGTTTTGGATTAAAATTGAGTCAAAATTAGGGTCGATTTTGGATTAAAATTGAGTCAAAATTAGGGTCAAATTTGGGTTAAAATTTGTTTCAAGTAAAAAAAAATCGTACTTTATTTTATTCGAAATCAATTAAATCAAGTACGTTGACTAAATTGAATAATTAACTTGATTTATTGTTAAATTTCGAGTTAAAATTAAGTAAAAATTTTGGTCAAAATTAAGTATAAATTGGGATTAAATCGAGTCAAAATTGAGTCAAAATTAAAATCAAAATTGGGTCAAAATCGGGTCAAAATTGGATCGATTAACGGATAAATAACGAAGGGGTTTTAGACAGTTTTTTATAATCGACGGCGAAATAGGATAAAAACTGAAAATCGAAAAGGAAATTGGATGAAGATCAAAATCGAGGAGGGAATAGGACTAAAGCATGATTTTCAAAGGGGAAATAGGCTGTTTTTCCTAATTTTTACAGAAATATTTGCGGGCATGTTTTGGTATTTACCCTTTTGTTTTTTTGTTTACATTTTATACCAATAATATTATTATGTTCAACTCAACCCTAATTTTCTGATTGTATTAACGTTGTGTAAATGTATAAAATGATCATAATATAAGTTTTATAAATAAATTAAGAGTATAGATTATCCAATACCATATTTACACATCGATATGAACATATGTTGATGCCTTTATATTAAGAATATGAAATAATTTTTAAAAAATATTTTAATAACTAAAAAGTAAAATTTATAATTTATTCAGTGAATGTTGAATATTAAAAAATTATATTCAAATTCGAATAAAGAATTACAAATGAACGAATAATACCATAACATAACAATTATGATTAGTGTTGATATATAAATCAAAGAACACTCAAATTTCAAAATCTAAAAGTTCATTTACTAATTCTCAGATATCTAACAAGAAAATCTATTTATAAAAAGGAGGATGTTTTGGTGCATTCTCCTTGCGTCTCAACAAACATCATCCTTTCATTTTTTTTAATCATAAATAATTTTTTTTAAATTTAATATAACTACTATAAATATTATTATAATTAATGAATATATATATATACTATTAACATCACATGTAAAATCACATAAAATTAACAATTTAATCTATTTAATCTATTTAATTTATTTTTAAAAGTCATTATTAATGTACATAAATAATAAAATGGTTTTTCATATGTGTAATCTATATATAAAAAGGAGGATATTTTGGTGCATTCTTCTTGCATCACCTTAGCAAACATTCTCTTTTCAATTTTTTAATATTAAATAAAGTTGTTTTTAAAAATTTAATATAATTATTATAATTAATGAACATATATATATATATACTAAAATCACATAAGATTAAAAATTTAATCTATTTAATTTATTTTTAAAAGCCATTATTCTAATAAATTAATAAATGGTTTTTTTATATGTGTAAATCCACAATATATATAAATAAAATAACTTTATATTAATATAAAGTTTTAATGGTATATATATACAAATTAATTATAAAGTGTTTAAATTGTTAATATTATGCGATGTTATATTCGTATTATATATATTGGTAATTATATATATAATATGGTATATTAATATAAAGTTAACAATTTAATTACATGTATGAAAAAATCACTTTAATACATTGTAAATGCATTAAGTAGTGATAAGATCAAATTAATTGTAAATTAACAATAAATTTTATATATATATATATATATATTATAGGAAAAACAGTCTATTTCCCCTTGAAAATCATCCTTAGTCCTATTCCCCCTCGATTTTGACATTCGTCCTATTTCCCCCTCGCTTTT
>CM071860.1:4400214-4413601 GCA_036759665.1 Gynandropsis gynandra
TTTTAATGTTTTTTATATTATAAATTCTATTAATATAAAGTTATTATATATATATATTGTGGATTTACAAAAAAATTATTTTAATACATTGATAATGGATATTAATATGGTATAAGATCAAATTAATTGTAAATGAATCAAATTGTAAATTAATAATAAATTATATATATTCTATATAAATAAAATACATATTAAATTGTTAATATTATGTGATGATATATTTTTAGTACGTACAGTTTTAATGGTATATATATATATATATATATATATATAAATTAATTATAAAGTGCTTAAATTGATAAATTGTTACTATTATGCGATGTTATATCCGTATTATATATATATATATTGGTAATTATATATATACATAATATGGAATATTGATATAAAGTTATTTTATTTATATATATATATTAGGGATTTACACATATGAAAAAACAATTTTAATATATTGTTAATGCATATTAATATAGGATAAGACTAAATCAATTCAAAATTAATTATAAATGAGTCATAATTGTAAATACATTAAGCATTGATAAAATCAAATTAATTGTAAATTTATAATATATTATATATATATATACATATTTGTAATATATATATATATATGTATTCGTATTATTAATAAATTAATTTATAATTTATTTTTAATAAGTTAATATATATATATATATAAATGTAAAATTAATTATAATTTATATTTATATATGAACAACGTTGTTAAAAGTTTTAATTATTGAATTAAAAATAATAGATGTCTTTTATATTTCTTTGAAAATTTAATGAAATCATAAAAATAAAATATTTTATTAATTATATGTTTTAGTAATGGCTTTTAAAAATAAATTAAATACAAATTAATTATAAAGTGCTTAAATTGGTAAATTGTTAATATTATGCGATTTTATATTCGTATTATATATATATATATATTCAAAGTTATATATATACATAATATGGGATATTAATATAAAGGTATTATATATATTTGTGGATTTACACATATGAAAAAACCATTTTAATATATTGTTAATGTATATTAATATAGGATAATACCAAATCAATTCAAATTAATTGTAAATGAGTCATAATTGTAATATAGGATACATGTTGTAATTGTAAGGGAATATAGTATAAAAAATATCAAACTATTTTATTTTAGCCTATAAAACATGAATTATTATCTTCAACCTAAAAAACCCCAAAATTATTTGTTTGCCTTAAAAACACTAACTTTAGGAATTTAGTGTAGAAAATATCAAACTTTTTAATTTTTGCCTATATAACACAAATTATTACTTTTAACCTAAGAATTTTGAATTTTTAAGTTTTGTCTAAAAAAACACAAACTTATCAAATTAATCATATCCATACACAAACACTAAACTTCCTTTAGCATTTACGATATAGAATTATTTTTCAACAGAGTTTCATTCGATTTCAAAATAAAATCCAAATTTTACCCTATTTCAATAAGAATTTAACCCCAATTTCAACTCGAAATCCAAATTCAATAAAGAACAACCCGAATTTCAACCTAATTTTCATCGAAAATTCGAATTCCATCCAATTTTGGAAACAATTTCAGTCCAATTTCAATTTTAGTAAGAAATCATAATTCGAACCAATTTCAACCGGAAATTCGAATTCAACCCAATTTTAACCCGATTTCAACCGAAAATCAGAATTTCACTTAATTTCAACAAGAATTTCAATCAAATTTCAACCCGAAATCAGAATTCAACCCAATTTCAACCGGAAATTCAAATTCCACCAAATTTTAGTAAGTATTTCAATAACATTTCAACCCAAAATCCAAATTCAATCAGATTTTCGGTTGAAATCAGATTGAAATTAGGTTGATTCAAATTTCTAGTTGAAAATGATTTGAATTTGGATTTTTTATTGAAATGCTTACTAAAATTGGATGGAATTCGGATATTCGGTTGAAATTAGATTGAAATTGGATTTTGAATTGAAATTGGATTGAAATTCTTGTTCAAATTAGGTGAAATTTGGATTTTCGGTTGAAATCGGTTTGAAATTGAGTTGAATTCAGATTTCGAGTTGAAATTTGTTCAAATTTAGATTTTTTTAATTCGGATTCGGATTGAAATCGAGTTAAAATTGGGGTTACCGAGAGTTAGTGTTTGTGTATGGATATGATTAATTTGATAAGTTTGTATTTTTTAGACAACACTTAAAAATTCAAAGAGTTAAAATATGATTTAGTGTTTGTGTTTGTGTATGGATATGATTAATTTGATAAGTTTGTGCTTTTTTAGACAAAACTTAAAAATTCAAAATTTTTATGTTAAAAGTAATAATTTGTGTTTTATAGGCAAAAATAAAAAAGTTGGTATTATCTACATTATATTTCTAAATTTGGTATTTTTAAGGGGGAAAAATTAATTTTGGATTTTTTAGATTGAAAATAATAGTTCATGTTTTATAGACTAAAATAAAATAGTTTGATATTTTTTATGCTATATTCCCTAATTGTAATATATAAAGAAAATAACTTTATATTAATATTTCATATTACGTATATATAATTACCAATATATATATAATACGAATATAGCATGGCATAATATTAACAATTTAAGCTCTTTATAATTAATTTGTATATATATATATACCATTAAAACTGTACATGTATTAAAAATATATCATCACATAATATTAACAATTTAATATGTATTATATATACATTACAAGAAAATCAGGTTTTAGGGACTGAAAAATCAGTCCCTAATCCGTCCTTAAACAGGTTTAGGGACGGATTAGGGACGACCAGCGGTAGTACCCAATCGCGCGACTCTAAATGCTATCCGTCCCCAATTCGTTCCTAATTAGGGACGGAAATTCCAGTCCCCAATCCGTCCCCAATTAGGGACGAAGAAAGTGGTCCCCAAACAGTCCCTAGATTGGGGACGGGTTGTTTTCGGTATCTAAAATTTGGAGACGGACCACTGAATCCGTAGATAATGATATTTTATAAATTAATATCGGTATGGTGAACAACTCAGGAAATCGATGTAGATAATGATATTTTATATTGTATTTAAGATAGAAAAATTTAACGATATAATTACAGCACAAATTGAACATAAAAAATAATGTCGATTTTGAATTATTTTAAAAGGTTTTGAAAAAATAAAGATAACAAAGCATAGGTCTATTCTTTGTGTAAAATTAAGTATTTGTATATTTGCATCGTGTTCTTCCATTAGTAATTTCGACAACTTCTTTAATTTTTAAAAATAAATAGGAATCAACAAATGTTTGGGCAAAAAAATCTACGAAATAAAAGGATGCAACTAATTTGATAATTTTTTTATTTTGGTTGTCAATGCATGCAGTTCTCTATATGATCGCATTTTAAATTTATCATTTGGGATCAAATTGATTCCATTAGTAATATTTTCAAAAATTATACTTTTCATAAAAGCAATACACATACAATTATTGGTTAACTAGTACATTATTATTAGCTTAAATTTCACAATTTCTATTAAAAATATGTTCTTTAATAGTTGTTCTTGCAACGGAGCAGATAATAAAAATTTAGATTTCTCTCGAATATAATATTGTTATTTATATATTTAATAACTAATATTGAATTTACAAAGAATTTTTATTATTTATCTTCATCGCCAAAATGAATCACCTAATTAATTTTAAATTTTATAGTGTATGAGAAGAATTATCACTATCAAGCGTCATATGAAAAATTAACATAGTTTTCTTAAAAAACATTATTCATTTATTTTTAAATATAAAATATATTTTCAGTAATAATAAATACCACTTTTATCAATGTAATTTCTAAACAATATAATGTGAACTTATGTGAAGATGTAAGTCTTTGAAATTTTATAAATATAATATTAACATATCCATTTATCTTTTTCTATTTATTTTATAGACCAAAATATAAATACGAAAACAACTCTTTGGTTTTATATGATGAATAAGTGTCTGTATCTATATATTTTTTAAAAATTTATTTTATTAAATGATATAGTTTTGTTATTTTGTTATATAAATCACTTTCAATTACCGCAAAATTATTCAGACCATTACCAAAATCACATAATATCATAGCTCCATAAATATTTAACATTATAGCTAGTATACAATTATCTTCTAATCGTTTTTTGTTGTTGTTGAAAATTTATATTTTCTTTAATTTTCCACATCAATACTTGAAAAAGAAAAAAAATAGCCTGTAATGATGCTCTAACATATGAAACAAATCGTATAATTTTGTTTTGTTGTGTGTGGTATTCTAAATAGTTATTAGAAAATTTTTTTATGATAAATAATGATGTATCAATGCTTTTATAAATGCATGCATCGTAGTGGGACCATTACCCACCATCATCTCCAAAAATATCATTATATTTTAATAAATAAGAAAAAAATTCAATAAATTTATATATTAGGAGTAAATATACTTCTTCGTTTTAATAATATAATAATTCGGATAAAGCAAATAACATTGTCTGTAATCTTTCTTTAATCATCTTTTTCACTTCTGTCTTCTTAAAAACCCTAGTCGGCCCCAACTTTTTGATTCATTGTTTTCATTTTTACCTCATTCTTTTTATTCTCTTTCTTACCTTCAAACCATTCTCTATCCTTTTCTCATTCATTTCTTTTTTGCATCGCTCTTACCGTTCATATAACGAAATTTTTAAAGTCCATGGAATTTTCAAAAGACACAACCTTTTATTATTTGACTCAATCCAAAAAAGACAACTCATATGTATATATCTTTGATGGAGAGTAAAATTTAATTATGAATTATAATAAAAAAAAATCATGTGTTAATGAGGTGGTGCAAGGAGGAAGCTCAATTTTATGCTATTTTTTATATATAGATTTCTTCCCTTTTTTATATTCATATCACAATATCGTGAATATATTAGAATCACAATAAATTGAGATGTGCGTTAATTAAATCTAAAATTTTTTGATAAAATGTTTAGAATTATCCAATATAAACATAAAAATATTGTTTAATATATTTTCGATATGAGACGTAGGAACCATGCTAATCTTCTATGTATTGTTCCAATTTTATCGGAAGTGTGCCAAGAGACCATAAACATTTGATTGTAGACTGTATATATACGTTTATATCTATGTCAGACTAAGGGATGTGGGATTCAATGTGATAATTGCCGCGTCTATATAAAATTGTCGCGTATTTACGTAGAAATTTCTTCTTACTCTCTCCCCAGATCCAGTAGTCCCTCTCGCCTCAATTGATTTCATCACTTCTCTGCGTCCGACCTCTTCTTCTTCTTCAACACCTTCAAGGGTTTTCCCAGGAGATCCCACCAAATCCGTCCTTTCAACGAATCGATGCTCGGGTTCCGACTACTATCCCTCCCTACGCTCCTTGGAGATCCATCCAAATCTATATTCAGTTCAATACCTAACCCGATCGAGTTTTGACTGGAGAGAAAGCGAGGAGGGGTTAGATCCGGATTTGACCAGTTCCTCCATAGTTGACTTTTAAACGATTCAAGAGCCAGAGACTCTCCGATTTCTCCATACCAAATGGATCATCGATCGAGAAAGCTATGGAGGCATCTTCTCCATGCATCTCAAAGCTATGCAGAAGACAGAACAAACCCTTAATCGGTACATATCATCAGTACCTCTTCTTCAATTCGTCTAAACCCAGAATCCATCTCTGAAATCTTCTTTAGAGAACTCCATCCATGTCTTCCCAAGCGCTGGCTTACGCTCCTCGCAGTTCCAAGCCGCCTTTGGTCGCAACTTTCGTGGCTTGAAAGGTATAGAGTATGAGATTCTCCTTCTTGATGATAATGGTGAGGCTGATGATGACTCGATTAGGTTTGTCAATCGTCCTTTTAAGTTGAGGCTTAGGTTTCTCAATCATCCAGGCGATATGATCATACTGCAGTCCTGTAACGCTCTTATGCTCTGTTGTTGCTCTTCTCGGAAGCAACACGACAGGAACAAAACACCCATCAATGGCTTCATGTTTACGGCTTCTGTCTTGCCTTTGACCCTTCCAAGTCGCCTCATTATAAGGTCATTTGCCTCAGAACGTGTGACCCTCTTTCTGGTCTTTGCCAGATAGAGATTTACTCCTCTGTCGATGAATTCAGGTTCTCCTTTGACCCTCCTTTCAATCTCAGATATTCAATACACAGTCTTTTGGAACACTGCAGCTTACTGGTTAGATTACTTTGGAACTTGTATATCATTCAATATCGAACAAGAAAAGATCCAGATTCTTCCACTCCCAGATGAAGAACCTGATATGGGGGCCATAAGGTGCTTCAATGAATCCCAAGGATATCTCTACTTTGTTCTGGTAAATGACTTAGAGTCTTTCACAGTTCTTGGTTCAGGATGGTCACCAAAGTACAACTTGAGTTTAGAACATCTTTCAGCCGCCTTTCCAGATATGATCAGAACTGAATCTTACACCCACAGAGGTATCTTTGCATTCCACCTCGTCTGTATTATAAGGCAAGAGACTTTTGAATATGATTCTGCACATACGTAATAAGGTTGTAAGAATTCAAGAAACTCGGAGATTTCAAGTTGTCTGTTGAACATGAAGATTCTGAATTCCACGCATGCTGGGGCTCGTTCCAGTTTCTTCAATCTCTTGCTTGTGTCCGAAGAGCCAAACCCTTTTTTTTATCTGCTACAATTTAAGGCATCATTCCCCCATGTCTTCAAGTTTTTTCGAGGCTTGAGAGATGCTCGGTCTAAGAGAAGGCGGAAGATAGCAAATTACTATAAATATTTTGTGTTTTTTAAAAATATTAATATTATTATTATATAATTCATTTAAAGTAATTTATTAATGGTAATTAATTTAGAATAAAAAACAAAAAAATTTATTTTGATGATTTGCTCTCTTAAAACAAAAAAAATTATTTTAATTTAAATTAAAAAAATAAATGACAAAAAAATCCATCCACGACAACCCATAAGGAGTGAGCACGAAGATGACACACACATCGGGTTCGAAACTTAGGACGGGTATGGAGAATCCGATAACTTTGATTATTCGACTAAGATTTATTGTCTTAAATAGGATTTGTTGACTGGTCTAAGGACATTGTTCAGAAAAGTCGTCCATTGACAGTGGATGGAGGTGGAAGGTGGATGATCTTTTCACTAGCCTAAGAGTACTCTTCTAGAGATTTCGTTCGTCGATGGTAGATGATAGTGGTTATCAGTGCAGGTTATGATCTCATGAGGTAATGTAGTTTCATGAGTGGAAAAAGGTGGATAAATGATGTTTTAGATGGAATAAGGATACCGCAAGAGGTGTCGAAGCTTCATGATACAATCAGAAATGACTTCAATTATTTTCGAAACAATTTGAAAATACTGTGACTTCAATTGGTCCCGGGGCATGTTAAAGACACCATGTTCTTAATAAACGATAAAAAAAACAAAAGAGATTATCCTCTGCATATTCTAGTCTTTCCTTACAAACGGGATGGAGTCCTTTATAAAGGATAGGCTCCACGTTTAAAAAAATACACAAATAAAAAATCAAAGATTGATCTACTAGCCATTTTAGAAAGATTTCCAAGTAGTATTAGATCTTTGAAGGAGAAAAGTGGATGATCCAGTGGGATATGATTAGCTGGAGAAGATTTTCACATCGTTAGAGATCTTTGTTAAAAGAAAATAGATGATTTGGAGGGATATTAATATGCTTGGGTGATTTCTTATCCATTGGACGAGGTAAATTAATATCATTATCTCCAATCCTTCCATATATTTGTGGATGAGTAGATATTGATGATGAGAGGAGTATCGAAAGGAGTATTAACGGACATATTCTCTACATTACATTATTACATGAATGTAAAAACTTTTTGTATATTATCCTTCTACATACACCACCAGAAACTCTTGGTTATGCGATTATCGTTGCATATGAAAAATGAACAATTTTGAGGATTTTTCAGATCTTGAAAGAGTCATGGTCAAACTAGGTGTAGAAGAAACTATGTTTACAAAATAGATAAAGATGAAAAAAATATCAAAGGATGCTAGAGAAGTGATGTATGTTGAGTTCCCAACACTTTTCGTTTTGAACAATTCCGATAAGTTTTTTTGTCTCAGAGGAGAAGAGGATTATCAATTGGTAGAATTGTCAACATCCACTCAGCCTCAGGGGAATTATATTATCTTAGAATGTTGCTAAACATTGTCAAAGGACCTACTAGTTATGATGACATAAAGACGATCGATGGTGTCAAATATACCACTTATAAAGAGGCATGCATTGCGAGAGGTTTGTTAGACGAGATAACGAGTGGCGATTTACAATGAATGAGGCTACTAAATGGGCAATGCCAACACAATTAAGACGTCTGCTCGTAATTTTATTGCTATATTGTGAGGTGACCAATCCATTGGATCTTTGGAATGATTGTTGGAAGTTCTTGACAAATGATATCTCGAATAAGAAAAAAAAGAATTCAAATTCAACGACCTCTACTTATTCGATAAAGAGATTCAATAATACACTTTAATAGAGATTCAGAAGATTCTAAGTGAAAATGATAAGTCATTATCAGATTACCCTAGCATGCCTACGTCGGATAAAAGCATTGTTGGATGAAATAGATAACACAATTTTAAGGCACAAAATGCAATATGATATGAAGTTGAAAAGGAAAAACATAGCAAATTATTCGCAACGATTACCAAGGAACAACAATATATTTTTACCGCAGTTATGGAATCATTTGAATAGAAGTTAGGGAAGTTATATTTTGTATGGTCCAAGAGGAACGAGAAAGACATATCTATATAAGGCTATTATTTCGAAGCTCAGATCGGAAGGAAGAGTTGTAATACCGGTTGCATCGTCGGGCATAGTAGCACTGCTTCTCCCTGGGGGCCAGACAGCTCATTCTTGCTTCAAAATCCCTCTCAGTGTGAATGAAGGATCAATGTGTGATATCAAACAAGGAGCTATGCAAGCAGATTTACTGAAGAAAAAAACAGATTTGATTATATGGGATTAAGCGTTAATGGCACATCGACACACTTTTGAATCATTGGATCGAACTTTGAAAGATATTATGGCTCAATAGCTATGGAAGGAGATGACAAAACATTTGGTGGGCAAACAGTTTTTCTTGGCAGTGATTTCAAACAAATCTTACCGGTCACTCGAGGAGGGGCGAACAGACACGGTGTTAGCATCATTAAGTCGATCACACCTATGACATTAATGTCACATCTATACATTAAAACAGAATACACGCCTTGATCGCCGTGAGATTGAATTCGCAAAATTGTTATTGGAAGTGGGAAATGGGTTTAACATATTTTAACATTTTCGCTTATCATTTTACAAGCAATGTGGGACCTATTAAGTTTAAAATTCGTATAGAATAAATATTTATGATTCGGATAATTTTAAGTTCTAAAATTATTATTTCATTTTCTTTTAAAAATATAATTATATGGGATTAAGCGCCAATGACACATCGACACACTTTTGAAACATTGGATCGAACTTTGAAAGATATTATGGCTCAATAGCTATGGAATATTTTGAATGATGACAAATATAACCACCTCTCAGAAGCGATAATAGACACTTTCAGTGCTAATGCTGTTCTAGATTAGGTGTTAAATGTGTTTTATTGCTTTGTCGATAATCATGTTGAACATATTTTAAACTTATATATGTTAGTTGTTAAACACTTCACGATGATTAATTTATGTTCTTAATAATATATATTTATTGTTAGGAACAAACTCCTATTTCCTCTTCATGTTTGTCTACTTTGCCTATTCCCCCCTTATGTTTCGCGCTCATCCTATTCCCCTTCATGTTTCTGTCAGCATCCTATTTCCCTTCATGTTTAAAAATTCGCCAATAACCCCCTCCGTTTAAAATTCTGTTAAATCTTCCAATTTTAACCCGATTTTTACCTAATTTCGACCTGACCCGAAATTAATTTAGATCCAGTTTAGACTCAATTTTGACCCGATTTAGACTCAATTTTGACCATATTTTGAAACCAATTTTGACCCGATTTAGGCTCAATTTTGACTAGCATTTTGGTCCAATTTTGACTTGGTTTATACTTAATTTTGACCATAATTTGGAACCAACTTTAACCAAAATTTGGATCCAATGTTAATTTTTACCCGATTAAAATTCGAATCAATATGAAATTTTAACCGAACTAAACCTTAATTAAAGAAAAACCAATTCTTATCAAGATTACACCGAAATAGCAATAAAACCCGAATTGATATGAAATTTTAACTGAACTAAATCGATTAATCCGATTAAAACCCGAATCAATATGAATTTGAACCGAACTAATCCAAAATTTAAACAAAAAAGTATTTTCTGTTTATTAGAATTATAACCAAATTTAGTTAAATCGAGTAAAAATCTTACTAATTTCGGGTTAAAAATCGAACAAATTAATAAGAATCGATTTTTGTTTAGTTTTTGGTTTATTTTTTTTTTAATTTCATATTGATTTGAGTTTTAATGGTATGAAAATCAAAATTGGATCAAATTGTACTCAATTCGAGTAAAACTCATACTAATTTCGGGTTGAAAATTCGAACAAACCGATAAGAATCGATTTTTGTTTAAATTTCGGTTTAGTTTTGCTGAATTTCATATTTATTCGATTTTTTAATGGTGTGAAAATCAAACTTGGGTCAAATTGTATACAATTCGAGTAAAAATCATACTACTTTCGGACTAAAAATCGAACAAACCGATAAGAATCAATTTTTGTTTAAATTTCGGTTTTTTAATTTCATATTGAATTGAGTTTTTAATGTTATGAAAATCAAAATTGGTTTAAATTGTACACAGTTCGAGTAAAAATCATACTAATTTCGGGTTAAAAATCGAACAAACTGATAAAAATCGATTTTTGTTTAAATTTCGGTTTAATTTTGTTGAATTTCATATTGATTCGAGTTTTTAATGGTATGAAAGTCAAACTTGGGTCAATTTTTACACTATTCGAGTAAAAATAATACTAATTTCGGGTTAAAAATCGAACAGACCGATAAGAATCGATTTTCATTTAAATTTCGGTTTAATTTTTGTTAATTTCATATTGATTTGAGTTTTAAATGGTATGTATATCAAAACTGAGTCAAATTAAACACAATTCGAGTAAAAATCATACTAAATTTTGGGTTAAAAATCGAACAAACCGATAATAATCGATTTTTATTTAAATTTCGGTTTAATTTTGTTGAATTTCATATTGATTCGAGTTTTTAATGGTATGAAAATCAAACTTGGGTCAAATTGTACACAATCCGAGTAAAAATCATACTAATTTCGGGTTAAAAGTCGAACAAATCGATAAGAATCGGTTTTTGTTTAAATTTTGGTTTAATTTTGTTTAATTTCATATTGATTCGAGTTTTTAATGGTATGAAAATCAAAATTGGGTCAAATTTTACACAATTCGAGTAAAAATCATACTAATTTCGGTTTACAAATCGAACAAACCGATAAGAGTCGAATTTTGTTTAAATTTCGGTTTAATTTTGTTGAATTTCATATTGATTCAGATTGGATTTGGATAAAAATCAAATTGGATCCAAATTATGGTCAAAATTGAGTCTAAACCGGGTCAAATTTGGACCTAAATTGTAGTCAAAATTGATCCTAAATTGGGTCAAAATTATGTCTAACCGGGTCAAAATTAGGTCGAAACCGGGTTAAATTTGAAATATTTAACGGAGTTTAAACCAAGAGGGATATAGATAGAATTTTTGAACATGAGGGGGGAATAGGATGTTGGCCGAAACATGAGGGAAAATTGGATGAGTGCGAAATATGAGAGAAAATAGATAAAGTAGGCAGACATGAGGAGAAATAATTGTTATCCTATAAGTTCTTAATATACTTCAAATATTATTTTCTATATTTTATAGTGTGTATTTATATTCATATTGCCTTAGTAACGATCGAATTATATGTCTATTACTAAATTACATGTTTTTAATGATATTTAAAAATACTAGGAAAAGTCCCCGCGCGATGCGCGGGATTATGATTTTTTTGTTTAACAAATTTAAAATAGTACGTATAATAAGTAGAAAACAATATTAAAATAAACAATATTAAAGCTTAAAGCAATTATTAAAATAAAGATAATAAATTAGTCATTGATAATATTGAAATAGTTTGGCGATGCAAGGTTTAATGATAAAACAATAGGCCTCACTGTTAATAAAACACAGTTAATAAAATTAGATAGTAAAGTGATTAGCGAAGTTTGTTTGTCAATATTCTTGGTTAACGCATTTTTGCATGAACAATTTTTTAATTTATATTTGCATTTGTAAAATAATCGTGTTTGAAATTATTTTGAAATAACAAATGTATTATTGAATTTTTTTAGGATTATGAGTTTAAGAAAATTACATCGAGTAAATGAAGACATATATCATTGCAATGTTTAATTGTTTCCTCTCCATGAACTTAATTGTCCTCAACAAAAAAACACATAAAATTAGTAGTAACATACAATTATTAATCTTAAGTAATTTATATTAATGCGTAAGAATTGATATGTTGGAGTAATTCGTTCATATAAATTTTTTCAAATGGACAACTATATTTGCAATTATATTTGCTCAATCTCATTGGACAAATGAGATTATTTAGTGAGACATAGAGTGGTCATTAATTATTATATAATAATTAATTATATGATAAATAATTATTTATGCATATATTGGACATGAGTATGACTAATATTGTAATAAGATATTTTATTATTCACATTAACGTGAAATTTGATTATTCTTTCAATACTTCTCAATAAACAATGCTTGTTGATTAAACTCTAATAAAAAAGTAAAACTTTACGGAGCTTTACACTAAAATTCAAATATTTTTTGAAAAATAATTTTGTATCCTTTATATAATATATATATATATATATTAAATTGCCATAAATATTTTATTTTTAATTTATTTATTTTAAGGAAAAAACTTGTTTGGGATTGTTATATTCTGTGGAGTAATACATAAATTAACCATATAAATAAGAAATTAGAAACAAAAAAGGATAAAGAAAATTATATTGTTTAAATTTTTTAAATGTAGATAAATATATTAATTACAAATAAAATAAACAAAAAAAATATAGATATATTTATAGATAAATATATGAATTACAAAAAAAATAAACGAATAAATATATAGATAAATATATAAATTAAAAATAAGTAACAAATAATTTAGATGAAAAGATTTAGAATGTTACAAATAAAAGCCAACATCAAAAATAATGATGGAGAGATAAAGTGAGAGAGTATATTCAATAAATAAATAAATACAAATAAA
>CM071860.1:4413896-4453949 GCA_036759665.1 Gynandropsis gynandra
TGCTAAGGATCTTGATGATAATGATGAGGAATATGGAATTGTGATGAGCCTCTTAAAAGGGAATATTCCGAGTGGTGCTTGTTGAGGCATTGTTATGCCTTGTGGGTGTTGTTTGAAGTAGTTTGGTGGTTGCATTGAAGGATGATGTGCTATCTGCACATGCCACACCAGTAATAGGAACAATAGTATTGTCTTGTATTCCATTACATGTCGAAAATGCTAGGGATTGATGAGTAACTAATAACAAAAGAAAATTATGAATGCCTCTGTACTTGAAACCCACCTGTGGAGTCATTATCAAAACTAGTGTTGCTGCTCGAGTTTATGGATGAGGTTATGCATCATCAACCATTGTAGCCAGATACATCAAATTATTATGAAGAAGAGCTTGATACATGATACATAAGAACATAGATTATGTAGATATGTTAAAATTAGCATGAGAGGTTATAAGTACAAGCAAAAGACAAGTGAGGTTACCATGATGACATCGATTCTCAAAAAAATGTAAAACATAAGGTACTACAAACAACATATATACATAATTTCCAAATCACCATTTACTGTTTAATAAATCGATACTCACTCTGCAAATTCTGCAAGTTTCAAAGGTTCTGATTTTGCAAAATTGCAATGATCAATTTTTTTGTTCTCATTAAGGTACTGCACAAAAAAGAAGATAACAATATGAAATTGAGATGATTGTAAAGACACACAAGTGAGCAGATGCTTATTTAATTCACTCACACACCCAATATAAGGTATCAAAGAATCAAAATCCAATCATTCATACATAAACCACTGATGAAAACCTTGAAACAGAATATTCATATAATAACTAAATCGACTAATAAACTCAAACAAACAATCTTGCCTTCAAGAAAGAATGGAGACTCACGAATCAAGCAACAATCCTGTCACATACAAAATACCGATATAGACATCTATGCTTCCTTGACAACGATATCCTAATCATCATGACATGATTCAATGGATGGAAACCAGGGCGAATTTTTTTTCCATCTCTTTAAGCTTGTAAAGACATACATAATAATTTACCTCTTACAATAAGGTTGCACAACAAAAAGGCCTAATGGGGTTATCTATCGAACTGGCTGATTTTCGGATGTAGTAACCTTTCACTATCACGTTCGTCTCCAACTTTAGGATGAAACAGTCCTCGGCTCAGATCGTAGAGATCATGTGAAGAAAAGTAACACATAATTTCCATCCCTAAGGACTAAAAGATAACCATATTGGTTTATTGAAGCATTTTTTCATACAATTGATGGTCAAGCATTTTCAACTTACATGGGTTCACCGAAGGCGACGGTGCTTGGATTCAAGCCGACAACGATGGTTTCGAGATTCAAGCCAACAACGATGGTCTCGAGATGATCATCCACGTTATCATCTGTGTCGCCCTCTTTGTCTTCATCGAGATATTAAGTTCCTTACCTTAAGGACCAAGACGAAGAAGTGGAGGTGGAAGAGGAGCTTCGAGATTCGCCTGCCAAGCATCAAGAGTTCCTCTGCCAACGATAAGCTAGAACACGAATTGTATCATTCGAGTAGTGATACAAAGCATTCAAGAAGGGGGCATGAGGAGAAACAAATCTATACCTTCTCATATGTAAAAGGGACAACTTGATCGCTTGGAATCCAACTTTCATTTGAAGATCCATAAGGAGAAACGAATCCATAATCTCCTTTGGATTATCAGAGCTTAGATACAAAGGTCGTTCGATAGAATTCGAAGAGGAGATCGACATGAATGTGAGGTTTCGATTCGACGACGGTGAGAACTCCATCTTTTAGAGATGAAGAGAACATGAGAAGAAACCGATTGAACTTCTAAGGGACAAAACATGTTTTATTTTTACTCGTCTAATTGTTTAATTTATTTTGTGTTGAACTTTTTAGAGATAAAAACGTTTAAATTAGAATTTTTTTTATTTTTACTCATTTAATTGTTTAATTGTTTATATGTTAAACTTCTCATACTAAACACCATTTAAAATTTATATTTTAAATAATAAAAAATTTAGCAAAGAATGTTTGGATAGAGTTTTAAAGTGATGAATGAGGTGACTTTTTGTATTCCAAAATAAAATAAAATAAAAAATTAGTTGATGAGGTGGCTTCACCAAAAGCCACCATTTGCAACAACTTTTATATATATAGATTATATTGCTCACATTTATTTATTAAATTTATATATGTTTAATGTTACAATTAAATTTCCAAATGTTTAATTAAATTCTTTAATCTTTATGCAATAAAATTATGTCTAGATCGTATAACACATTTTTTATTTTTTGATCTCATTTATTTTATATTTTTATAATTAAAATTTTATGGCTTTTTCTATTAAAATAAAAAATTTATTGAAAAAGACAAAAATTTTATGCAAATGAATTCTTGTTGAGATTAGAAAATTGTATATCTGAATTGTTTTATGAGTAATTTATTAGATATTATATCAAAATTTAGATATATATGATTGTAGTTATTAAGTTTCTCAACAATATTTTTTTACTTTTCATTTTAATAGCAAAAACAATAATATTATAGTGCTTTGAACCTCGCACATATAATTATTCCATTTGAAATTACATAAAAAATAGTTAATTAAATTTTAATTCAAATGGAAAAAAAATTTTAAATCAAATGTAATATTAGTATTCCACCCACAAGATACTTATTAATGGTCAATTTTCCATTTTGAAGAAACATTTAGTTAACAAATGAATTATTCAAATAATATTTGATAGAAAATATAAAAATAATTTTAATCCGCCTAAAATTTTAAACGTTTAAAACAAAATTACTTGAAACCTAATTAGTTCACAACACAACATATATTCCTAATATATTCCTATATTTATTATTTCCTAAATTCCATCGTCATCTTCAACCCCCAACATTCTCCCCAACAGAACCAATTTCTTGTTTCTTGTTCCACAGTCTCTCACTCTTCTTCTCTGTTCCATTGCTCTTTTCTTCCAAATGGGTACGTAAAGGAAGATTCCGATCCAGAAATTGGAGACGAAGCAACAAATCGCAGTCGCATTCTCCAAGCGACGCAAAGGACTCTACAGCAAAGTATGATGGTGCTGAGCAGCGCGGGAGCAGCGTGTTGGCGACGGAGCGACACGGAGGAGCTCCGGGAGAGAAGACATCGAACCCTAGGAGTTTAGAAGTGCCGATCTCATCATCGATGCATTTCTCCAGGGCGGGGTTCCGAAACCCATCGATGAATTCTGTTCTCCAGGGGAGAAGAGGAAGCGCCAGGGGCATGCCATTGAGCGGGAATCAACTCATTCGGAGTTAGAGTTTTGGTGGGAGAAGGATTTCGATCATCGTGGGTGCGATGAGTTACGTGGCGCGATGGATAAACTTCGTGAACTGAGGAACAATGTCGCGGAGAAGTTGAACTCAAAGAATCCGGCGGCTCCTTCTCACCACGGGCAAGACAAGAACAATGTGGAGAAGAAACCCACCGATCTCCCATGGCAGCAATGGTTTCAACATTCATCGGACATCGATCCATGGTGTAATGGAGATTATACTGTCTCTGTCCAAGGGCAGCAAGGGTCTGATCATTCTTCAGGCATGAAATCTGAAACATCGACCCGTAATGCAGATTCCACCATCTCTGGTTCACCTGTCGATCATCTCCAAGGGCAGAAAGAGGTGGATACTTCCCCTTCCATGAACAATCAGAAATCGATCGATTCAACACGCGAGAATGAAATCATGATACGGAAAAGCATCGACGAAATCTGGCAAACGGTGGAAGAGTTTGGTTTCACGATGGAAGATGTGGAAAACTTGCCATGGCCTGAAGAGTGGGATCAGACATTGGGCATGGATCCATGAATTTACCAACGTTTCTTACAGAACACGGTAAGTGATGTAGTAGATGTGAAGCTATTGAACTGATTTCATTTGCTGTTGATTATGTTTTAGCAGAGTGAGTAAGTTTGGCAATGGGTCTTTGCGTGCTGTGACTTTGTCTGTAGGAGGGGAACTTGGATTGATGACGCAAGAAGAGATGACTCAGTCATGCCCGCCAAAGGTAATATGCCTTTCAAACACAATAACTTTGAAATATTATTAATAAAGAGACATCATAATAATAGAGAAGTTGCTCGTGTCCTTTCCATGGACTAATAGAGAAGTTCTTGGACAGATTGTTATGAAAAGCAACATTTCTTCTTTTGTATGCATCTATCATGTCTACACAAATTTTCTTAAAATGATCAGTAAATGCTTTCTATTTTAGTTAACTCTTGACTTCCATTCTTTATATTTCAGGTGTTCACTCAGTCATGCCCGCCAAAGGTAATATGCCTTGCAAGCCGGCTCAGCAACAACTTTTTTAATATAATTATTAAATATAATTATCATTATCATTAGTTATAATATATTTGTAATACCATGTCACCGAAGATTTTTGAAAATTTAATTTTTTGTTGTTATTAAAAATTTTAGAATTTAAAATTTCCATTTATTTGTAATAAATTAAAAATTAAATGCATTTAATTGTCATTCCCCACTTTCCCCTTCCTAATCAGAAGCTCAAACGGTTGTTTTCAAAAGCATTGTCATTTTAAAATGGTACTATTTTCATTTATTTATAATAAATTAAAAAATTAAATGCATTTAATTCTCATCCCATCGTTTTCATTTGTCATTGTGACTAGAAGCTCAAAAGTTAGTTTTCAAATGCTACTTTTTTTAATATAATTATTAAATACAATTATATTTACTATTAGTATAATATATTTATGATACCATGTCACCAAAGATTCGTTATTAAAAATTTTAGAATTTAAAATTTCCATTTATTTGTAATAAATTAAAAATTAAATGCATTTAATTGTCATTCACCCCTTTCCCCTTCCTAATCAGAAGCTCAAACGGTTGTTTTCAAAAGCATTGTCATTTTAAAATGGTACTATTTTCATTTATTTATAATAAATTAAAAAATTAAATGCATTTAATTCTCATCTCATCGTTTTAATTCTCTTCCTTCGTTGTAGGTACGATCTTCTTCAACATCGTCTTGCAGGTACGATCACCATTTCATGTTCTATATTCGTTGAATCATGGTTATGATTTCCCCAGAAACCTCGCTTCTTCGCATGTTCCTGTTTAGTTCTCTGAGTCCAGTTCGAATTTGATCCGAAATTCTTGCTTCTTCGATTCAGTCTCTCATTCAGTCTCTTTCAATGAATCCCGAGAAATTCATGAAGAAGACCAAGCTTTTTGATTGCGGACTCTTGTATATCGTCGTTGCTTATCATGGGTACTCACAATGGTGGTATGAGTTTGTTCATTTTGGATTGAACTTTTCTTTTTAGTTGACTTCGATCGGGATGTGTCTTTTCCTTGTCTTCGGTTTTCTTTAGTAGATCTCAGAATCTTAAAATTGATCATTGTTTGGTGGAATTACCTAGCTAAATCTCTCAAGTGCAGGATTTTAGGTTTTATCAGATTGGTTCATCCTATACTAATTAAAATATGCGTATTTCTAGATTAAGCAAATTGATTGTGTTAACCAATTCTGCTTATTCTTTTCCATTGTTGTTGTGGTAAACAGGGAAGAGTACGCTATTGAACCATCTTTTTCAACCCCGTTTAAGCAAAATGAATGCATTTGGGTAAGGTTAGTTACTTTCTTAGATATTCTTAATGCTAATTGTTTTCAGTGAAGTTACTTTCTTAGATATTCTTAATGCTGTTTGTTTTCAGTGAATGGGATCGTTTAATGTTTTTCATAGTATGTCTATTTCTGCACAGGAGTCAAACAACCAAGGCTATCTGGATGGTTAAGTGTGTTGGAATCGAACCTTTCGCGTTTGCCATGGACTTGGAGGGTACTTATGAGAGAGAAAGAGGCGAAGTATGATGCTCAATTATCATTTGGGTGATGATGAATAATGCACCCAAGTTCTTTAAAGAAAAGACTGTTGCAATGGTCAAATTCATTAGGTATTTCGAAGCAATAAGTTTTCGTGGTGATTAACAAATCTAAGCATAGATAAGAACATAGATAAGAGAACAAATAATAGAAAGCAAAGCGTATGCAAAATATATTTTTTTGCTTTTTCATGTCAAATTCCCTTTCTATATTTGCAATGATTTAAAATTATGGTTGAGGCATAGTCTATTAATCAATGCATTATAAGTAATTCCCTAATGTATCTTAGTATAGTTAAAAGCTAATACATTAAAAATGAGGTTTTTGTTTAATTCTGGTGTTGGCGGCCAACTCAAATAGATATAATGTAAATAACTTTTGTAAACAAATAAAAAGATACTATTAAAGAAATTTTTTTTCCCATTCTTACTACAATAGCAAAGCAACATATAAGATGGTACATCTAAAAAAGTATAAGTTTTAGAAAAATGGGAGAAGTCACAATATATGTACACTTTCGTTATTATATTATCGCATGAGTCGAAATCCTCCATCAGAATTATAGTTTAAGAAAGTGGTCAAAATAGTTGACTGTTAGAGCATGTATTCTATCGCTACAGCAAAACTGTATGTATGTGTCTATGACACAATGTTTCAAGCTTAGCATTTCCCCAAAACATGGTTTGTCTTTTTTTTCAGCTTCGCCAAGACTATTTCTTTTAACATTCAAAGGCATATTCTGGACAATTATTATGTAATATGATGTAAAAGCTAAAAAGATGGAGATTTTGATATTGATATAGTAGACCCACTAAGGAAATATAATACAAGAGCCGTCTATATATTGAATCTTGCTTTTATTTTATGAGATCTTTGCAGAACTAAGCTACTTAGTACTATTAATATTATCAACTAGAATTATGAATTAAATTTTTAGATTGAGTTCTCATTCATAACAAAATATTCTCAAGATGAATATGATAGTCGAATCAAGTCTATCATTGTAGTGCATTCAAAATTTATGATCGATAATTACTAAAATATATAAACTATTATACATTAATATATGATAATATGTTTTCCATTTAACGTTATTGATAATTTTATTTTATTCTATCTATGATTTAGATGTTCAAATTACAAAATCATTTCCAATATATTCATATTCACCCTTTAATATTTTACTATTTCTTTTTGTTTAAAGTATGTTACCTACATATTTTGTTATATTCACATGTTATTAAAGGATAAAATTAAAAAAAATTCACTTAATCTTATTATTTTACGATATAAACTATATATTACATTTTTTGGATACTTTAATACTTTTTTATTTTATTATCCATATTTACATAAAAAAAATCTGCATACTATGATATAATTATCGATCTTCACATCTTTTTAATAAGATCGTCTATTTGTAACAAATTAATTTAAAATTTATTATTATAAATTTTTTAAAACCCGCGCATCACGCGGGTTCATTTCTAGTATTATTAATAAAGAGACATCATAATAGAGAAGTTGTTCGTGTCCTTCCATGGACTAATACAGAAGTTTTTTGAGAACCATATACATTCCACCGGTTGGGTTTTCCTTTGCATTCTGAAAATCTTTATTCCCTTTTCCCATTGTATTTTCAAAGTGATCAGTTGGCACTTCAATGAACAAATTTTGTTATGAAAAGCAACATTTATTCTTTTGTATGCATCTATCATGTCTACACAAAATTTTTTAAAATGATCAGTAAATGCTTTTTATTTTAGTTAACTCTTGACTTCCATTCTTTATATTTCAGGTGTTCCTTACTATTTTTGCTGAAGAGATTCCTTTAACGAGCAATAAGCCCAACCGCTTGCCAGATTCTGCTCCTTTGTTAGATGATTTCCAACCTAATGGACTTGATCGCTCAACGAATCTACAAGAAGTAAGTGAACCACCTTTTCCATATAGTTCGTTCCACTACTTTAGTTCTGCCATTATCGACCCTTCTGTCGCAAAACTCGGCGGCAACTTGCATTGCATACGCAATTTTCTCATTAGCTATTACGAATATGGACAGCATCGAGGAACTCGAGCATGAAGAGGACGCCTTAACAATACAAGAAGGTCACATGCTAAGGCTAAGAAGCTCAAGGAAGCCATTGGAGGACTATTTGCAGCCGCGTGGATTCATGACGAGTGCTTGACTCCACAAGAAGACTTTAATATTCACGCCGAAGATCACTTGACAGCGATCAACAAATAGGCAAGTGTTTCGTGTGTACTCTTTTTTCCCACCGTTGGTTTGGTCCCATGTGGTTTTCCAACGGTGGGTTTTTAACGAGGTCACGAATCACTTACGTCTTCCTACTTGTTGATCAGAGGCTTCATACATCGATCGTATCGAAACAAACTATCATTGTATTTCGTTTACTTTCTCTTGTAAGACACAACCTTCATTTTGATTTATCATATCTTCTCTCTGTGAGAATCTTCTCTTTGTTGGTGCGTAATATCCGACAAACAAAACATTTCAATTTCTTTGGGGTGTCATATCCAACTAAATCAATCTTATGAATATTGAGAGTCTTTCGTAACTCTCGTGCGACTATTCGATCCACATGCCTTATGTAGGAGAGTCTCTCGGCTCGACTGCATCAAAGATTATCTCGCGTTTACCTACGTTCTAGAGTTTCGATTCAACGAGGATCTCATCATCAGCCAATACCCATTTTCATATGATTCAATATTTGATCTTCGCAAATCACTAATCGGGTTTTGGAGTCTTTGTTCACCTGATTCTTCGCGTGCGAAGGGCAATGACTCTCTCCTTGGACCAAGGATATCTGAAAGAACATTGCTTATGGAGCAAAGGTATAGCATGCATCTCATGTATAACTGGTGACCGCACTTTGAAAACGTGAGATTTTATTTTATTACCAATGATTTTTTTAGGATGTGATATATGTTGAAAAAATCTCAACAACAACATTACATGTTCGTTCACGGCAAACAACCCAGATTTCAACGTCATCTACAATGGTTGTGCATTGTAATCCAAACTCTTCGGGGGGGAAAGATGAACAAGATGTTGATGTGAAAAGAAATCGTCAAAAATGGGGGAAGAAAAATTGTGCAAGTTAGGTACCTCCATTGTTGACGTTTTTCCATTCTCATGCCTATACAAGGAGACATTGAGAGAGAATGAAAACACACCACCAAGAAGAAAAGAAGAGAGAGAAAAAAATTTTCTTTGTGGATTTAGTATCCCGGTGAGAGTTAGAGTCTAGTCTTCTCTTGTATTCCTTCCTTCGTGCCGTAATAAATGTTTGCGGTCTTGGTTTAAAGTGGACGTAACTCTCACTGAGGGTGAACCACTATAAATTTTGTGTCTCCAAAATTTTATTCGTTTGCTATTGCTCGTTGTTTTTCCAACACAAAAAGCATCATTGTTTTCGGTATGTTAATGATCTAATATTTCTTTGATTCTAGTTAATTTGGCTTGTTTAATCTCACGAACGCTGCTCAAAGAGAGAAATGTCATGGTAGATGGAGACCTAATCATATTATTGTCTATTTATTAATTCTTAGGGTTTGATTGGTGGGAATATTGTGTTTGTCTTTGGCGGTGTTTCTGTCAGCGATTAACAGCATTTTGTTTCATTTTGTGTGATTGGTGAAAACGTTGCGTTGCAGGCGACTGCGACTAGAAGCGAATGACAGAAAATTTGTGTGATTGTGTTTTGAGTAAAATTATCAAAATAGATAATTATTAATAAAATAATTTATTTAAATTTTGTTGTTTAGCATATATTTTTTAGTTGTAATTTTCAAATATTTGAAATAAATTTTAAAATTACTAAAATATTTAAATATACAATGCATATATATATTTACGATTAATATAAATTATAATGGAAACTTAAAATAATTTTATCAAAATATAAACAAATATTTTCATATACTTATATATATTTACGATAAATATAAATTATAATAAGTTATTGAAAAAAATTGAAATACATATAAAGCATAAAACATCATATCTAAAAAAAGAAGGGTATTTTCGTAATTTTATTAAAAAATGCACAGATATGCTAACGTAACACAACATAATTCCAGATTTTAAAATTCTGCGTTTCGCCACATTTGCGGGCGATTTCGACTCCATAAGTCAGTTTTATTGTCGCCTGCAATCGCCAAAAAACGCGATCGCCGCATTTGCGGACGACTGCGAATCCACCAGTCGGGATCTTATTCTATTTATATTAGTCTAAAAAATATTCTCAATCAATTGAATCAGTTATGGAGATATTTGAAATATCAAAGTATCTTAATGGCTTTGCATTTGTATAGACTCAACTCAAGCATCTTCATGGATTTATGGATGGATTGCAACTATGTTTTGTGTTCTATAAAAAATCTTATAATCATATTTTATCAATATTATATATAAAAATTATATATATATATATATATAATTTTAATCTAGTCCACGAATTGATTCGTAATTCATATGGACTAAACCATATTGGTCGACTAAAATTATAGTATAGTCTATAAATCCATTTTATATGAACTAAAAAACCAAACCAATATGCGGTTTGATGACCCATTTAAACAGTTGAATACTCATATAGGCTTGATTTGTAGATATTTAAGTTCTAAAATATATGTTGGGGTTGTGTCATTTCGATCGAGTGGCTTTGATATAGCATTTGCTATATTCGAAAGTGGTAATACAATTTTCCGGACTAAACGTATTTCCAACGCTTGTAACATTTTGTGCTTGTCAACACTTGCGTTCTGTAAAATTCCTACGATCCAACAATATGTTTGGATGAGAACTCCCCGTGAATGATCTTGGCGAACGAGTTTTGAAGTCCCGTAGACATGGCTCAATTCTTGAATTTTTTTCTCATGATCTATCTAATCGTTGTACACTTAACATATATACTAACATATATAAATAGCAGTGTTCCGAAAATTTCCGTCTAGTTTGATTAGTTTGGTTTAGGTTATATCTAGTTTCATCTAGATTTTGATTCGACGATCGAAAACTGTTTAATAATGGACTAGATTACGATTATCTAATATAAAATTTTAACTTTTTATTTAAAACAATATCATTTTGATATATATAAAAATACGATAAACTTAAAACTTAAAACAAATAGATTAATTATTAATATACTTAAAAACAATATAATAAAATTAATTCTAACAACTAAAAATAAAATTCCAAAAAAAAACATAATTTTATCGACTAATTCGGCTAGTCGCCGTCCATTCGGACAAAGGCGAGTAGCCCTAGCTACCTCCACAACACATTAATAATAATATTCTGTGTTAAGTCTTTAGTCTTGGCTTCCCTATTTCGGAGAGTCAGAGCACAGGATGACAAGCGACATCACGATGCCCCCTCCGGCTACGGACAACAATTCCGACGCCGTCCATCTGCCGGAAAATCCACCATTTCCGCCGCTTCTTCCCACCTCCGATATCCTCGCCGCTGGACGCGCTTCTCCCTCACAACCCATGGTTCTCTCTCTCTTTCTCTATATCTGCTGAGTGCTCACACTTGCCTTGTACAATTTGAGCTCAAGTTTTTATTTGCAGACCGAGCTACCGAGTAACAATGGAGTAGCAGTCCGATTATCTGAGGAAATTCCAGAATTACCTCACTTTAGGTGATTTATACTTATCTTTTAGGGTTCTGTTTCATCTGCGTTTGTCGTGCATTATCTCCAGAAACCTGATTAAATGGTCTTGAAACCCATATCACGAATGCAAACTTATGTGGTTTTTCTTTTGGGCGGTTGATTAGGGTTCTTGATAGTAAGGAGTATGCTGATAAGTACCGAAAGTATGAATCCGAATACACGCAGATGCTAATGGCAAAGTACTTCTCCGGGAAGAATATCTACGGAGGTTATGTCCATTTTCTGTTGTTTATGTTGCACATTATGGTTGGTCAGGATTGATGTTTACGAAGTTGTCCTACTGAATGTTGTGTTTCAGGGAACATCTTCGAGGAGAAAACGATGATCGGTGGTGAGACCATTATGTCTAGCAGGTAATACTGGGTTTTGTATTAGCAGATGTGTGATTCTTGTCGTTCTTGTGTTGTAGATCATGGGGTTGTCTCTGTTTTTTTACTAAAATCCATAGGTGGCCCTGCACACGGTCGTATGCACAACCAATGCAGTGCTTTCATGAACAAAACAACAAAGATTCAGCTTACTCGGAGAAAAACCCTAGCGAAATCTCCAATGGAGATGTTCATCAATCAGAGAGGAACAGTTGAGTAGACTTCTTCTCGTTTTGTTTGGTACTTTATGTTAGAGAAGAGGAGAGAGTAAGTTGGATGTTTAACCAAAAGCCAATGTAAATTTTTAATGTTACATAGAGGAAAATTTCCCCTGTTTAACTTTGCCTCATACAAGCAGATTGCGATGCAATTCTATCGATATTGAGAAGTAATGTGAGAGTTTATAGGAGCTGATGAAACCTATTGTATTTGTATTCTTGTGATATCTGTTTTAGCAGTCACATATTTAGGGGGCTGCCAAATAGTTGCTATTATATACAAGTAGCCTCTGGTTATGGTCGCAATGGTAATAAATCATCTACACTACCGCTACTTCGGAGGGTCTAGGCCAATTTATACGTTTTGTTTTTTACTTACCAAGTTCTGTGTTTCGAGGGTTGTTGGACCTGTTTGAAGGTTCATCTCTTATGTGGTTCATCTGGTGGCTATCGATGACCTCCAAGTTTCTCACAGGCACTAGCATGTCTGCCATTAAAATGTGATAGGAAGAGACTTTCTCTTTGAGCTGTGCGTTCTCGTGCAGGATCTGGTGGTTGCTCTCAAGTAAACTGATGACCTTCTCAGACAAGTGATGATTTAACGTCATGAGCTGCTCGACCTGAAGCTGCAGTTCTTCGATCTGTTTCTTTTTGCGCATTCGGGACCTTCTGGCAGATTCCCGGTTAGAGACCATTCTCCTTATCCTCTTTTCGTCTATGATAATCGGTTGATGCCCATGATGGTAGATGGTTTCTCGATTTTGCTCTAAATTAGAATGGTTATTATTGCTTAGAGTCGATGTGTTTGGGGATACTGAGTGCAACTGAACATGGAAATCGGTGTTTGGTAGGAATAGTGAGTTGAATTGATTGTTCTGAGACGGGTTTCCTTCGAGAGGGTTTAAACAATGAGAGGGACGGCCCTCGAGTTCCATGTGCGTATTTAGATATCTGAGTATCAAACTGAATTCTGATGCAGGGGAGAGAGAGAGAGAGAGAGAGAGAGAGAGAGAGAGAGAGTCCCTTTTTATAGGTAGAGAAAAGACATGTCTTGTAGGCTAACTTGAGATGTTGATGTTCTTCAATGACAAAGCCAAATTTAGTTGCATTGAGACAAAAGCATTACACTTGTTGGGTTTCTTGTTTATTCTTCCTTAAAATCCGAAAGCACCACTAATCTTAGTGTCTCTTTTTGACAAATCTCACTTAGTTCCTCATCTTTCTCAAGATTAGCTTCCTTTTTTTCTTTTAAAGATAGAATTTTTATGAATCTTTTATGCCTTCTGTTACAAAGGAATTTACTCTAATGCGAATCCGACATTTGATTCGTGTGAAAAACAGTTTAAATTTTACCATTGGAATTTTGGGGTCATAGGGAAATTGGTCGGTGGATGCTGACTTGCACGGCTACCTATTTCTCATTCTTTCTTTCTAAATGAGTTCACTTCTCAAGTCTTATATTTTTGGATTAATGAAGTAAAAACTATGATTATATCAGTCCAAAAAAACCTCGTTGATTCCATTTACCATATATTGACAAGTTATGAAATTCTCATATTTCGATTATATCAATCTTAATTTATATATATATATATATATCTTTTTATCTTTAAATGAATCAATTTAAGTTTATGCTAATACCCTTTGATTATCCTCCTTTTGTTGGTGGAATCATACATATATATATATATATATAATTCTAATAATAATGATAATAATATAATGTCATTCGTATTATCGTATATTTGTGATATTTTTAGTATGAGGTGTAGAAAAGCACGCATTTTGTTCATATCGTATAAAACCCACGGTTGGTTAAAGAACAGAGAGGTTCAATAATAAATGCATGTGCATGATTATTAATTAAGTTTCCTAAACAAGATTAAGACTAAACCTTTCGGACATCAACACTCTTTAAACCTTGAATGCTATTTAATACAGAAACCAACCACATAGATTATGATGCTTACCGGCATCCATTCTCCTAAATTATTAGAATTCCCGAGAGGCAACACTGTTTCCAAAAATGGGCAATATTCACTTTTTCCTTCTAATTAACATTTGGTACAACAAATATTAACCCTAATCTAAGTTAAAACGTAGATTAATTGACGTTTCTCCACTCATATATTGCATAACCATACCAAATAGACCCCTTACTGATCCAATTCAGGCCTTACACCTTTGTGGGTTAGTCTCAAAATCTAAAACCAATCAAACCCTAGCTCCATAACCATCAAAACAAGCTCTGAACATAAGGTCAACACAAATATATATATATATATACAATCTCCAAGCTTGGCAAAAAAACTTACATATAAGCTAGTTTCCTATAGATAAATACCAGACTCTCTCTTGACACAAACACAAAAATGGTCTCAACCAACTTTAGATAATGTTACAGACTATTAGTGGCTCTCTGGCTCTTCCTCCTCTCATACTCAGAGTCATCCGTAGGTGATTCATATCGACAAACAGGACATGTGTTCCTTATTCCGAGCCATGGACGAATGCAGTCACTGTGATACCTATGGCTACATGGTAATTGTGCAGCCTCGTCTCCAACATTCAACTCATCCTTGCAAACTGCGCAGAGCGCTTCATCATTCCCCACATCCTCTTTCGTCAAAACAACCAATGGAAGATTCCTAACAAATGCTTTGGAGGCTGGAGGCGGACCAACAGAAGAGATATCGGTCTGAGCAAACTGCTCAAACAGCATTTCATACTCTGTTGTATGAATGTAGTCATCATGATCACCACCCAGATACACATCCCTATTGCTCTCCAAATCAGGATTAGTATCAAGATTATGAGAATTCAACAAAACTTCCCACCCCAAATTCTCCAACACCTCTCTTCTTTCACCAATAGCTAAATCCTCAAGGGTGATTGAAGCCGGATTGTCATCAGCATTTGCCTCTTCAAAAACACTTAACGTCTCTCTCTCGTCCACTACACCACCATTAACTTCCTCCCACTCAAAATCCTCATTCGTTACTCCACAATCTTCCAGTTGAAGTGAATCCCAACGAAGAGGAATGGCCACACTAACATCGTCTTCAACATCACTCTCATCGTTCACATACACATCATCCGCATTCAATTCTATACCCCATAAATCCCTCTCATTCTCATTCTCATTCTCCAGGCCATCCACATCATCATCAGAACCCGACTCGAATCCCCTAATATCATTCCGGGTCGATGCAACATCGCCAGACTCCCGCCTAAGAGGCCTCCCGTCTAAGTAGAAACCCATCAGTTCATGCTCATCTTCATCATAATCATTAGGGTTAAAATTAACACTAACATCAATATCACTATCACCTATGTTCTCGACCACAAACCCACCACCAGATTCTAACCCCATGTCCGAACCCAGATCCAGACTACCCATACCCACATCGCAATTTCCCTCGATAACCCCAAATTCCGACTCAGACCTCAATTCTTCCACCTCGTCATCATTGATGTCGTCGTAAGGAGTTACCTGAGATTGCTCAACGCGCTGGTGGAACAGATCCATGACGAAGCTACGTCTGTCAATAAAATCAAGCCTTTCGGAACCGGAGGCAACAGAATCGGAATTCAAAACTTCGCCGGCGAAGACCGCGGCGGAAGGAAACTCGGCATCGGAGACGTAGAGATCGAAATCGTCGCCGTGGACCCAGTACGGAATATAATCAAGGATTTGCGTTAGGGCTTCACCTCTCCGGTGGTGACTATGACGGCGACGGCGGCGATTATGATTGTGTGGAACGCCATCGTTTGGGTCGTGGATCTGAAGGCAAGAAATTTCTGCCATTGTTTCTTCGTCGTTTCCTTCGCCTTCGCTCTCTCTCTTCAGACCTTTTGTGATGAAAAGACACTGATTAAAAAAATCAATTAAAAAAAGAAAGTGAATAAATAAACTGATTTCTTTTGCTTGAAAATTTGACTTTCTAATAATCGGCCTGCGGAAAACATGGTGGTATACTAAAGTACGAAATTGCCCTTCATATTTCTTCTTAATTACACATATTTGGGCCTTCTGGAAAGTAACCGCCTACAGTAAAAGACTTGGGCCGCGTTTGGGTACAGTTTGACCGTTGACTCTTAAAACCTTTGACTACAACTGGTAATATTTGATTTTGTTATAATGGTTGAAAATTAATATTATATTTTATCCTTTAACATTATTAGGAGGTCCAAGTGAAATTTTTATTTTCTGATGTGATCTCCTTTTTGTATGTCTTCTAATTTTTCATAGCTAATAAAATTAAAGTAACTAATTTATAAAAAAATAACAAATGTAGGATTTCAAGGATATTTCTATGTAACATTTAAAACTTTTAAAAGAAAACTAAAATATAAATATGGAAAAAATATAATAGTATTGATTTTTAAAAAAATGAAATAACTTTGGTAAAAAGACGTTTGGTGAGTGGGTTTGCATAAAAATACTAAAAGACACCATGTGACGATGTCTTTGAAAAGTTAAACCCAATTTTTGTTATTTTTCGTATAACAATAAATCTTAAATTTCACATCCACGTGAGATTTTAGAATCCCCAAAACGACAACGGATTGATCGGAGCTCGTTAATCAAAGGACCCTTTATACCGTATGCCGGTGTCGGTTTTCTTCCCGGTACAAGGCGTACCGAAATTTTCGTGGTTGTTCTTAAACCGATCCAAACCGAAATTTATGTAATTTTGTTTTCGTCTCCTTTTCAGCGTAAAATTAAGCTATCAATTTATATCTTTTTTTACATCAAAGTTTTTCTAATTTCATTCGTGGGTACCTAACCAATCCGGTTTACTAGCAAGTTATTGCTTATTTGACTACTACAGAGCTTTATTGGATTACTAAACCACTTTAATATAATATATTTACGTTAATATATATATATATATATATACATGTACACGTAGAAAGAGAGAGAGATTATGTGCCTGTCTGTAATGTAATAACTTTACATTCTGTCTTATGCACCTAAAATTTAAATCCTAATCATAGGTTAACCGCCTATGCACAATTCTTAATCATATTATTTCGTTTTAATTTTTTAGTTATTCCATAATTCTACGTTCAGACACGTTGAACAAAGATAATATGTAGCAGACAAAATAAATGTTTGAGTTATACAATTTCTACAGTATATATTTCAAATTTAGACATAGTCATAAAAAAATTAGTAATTACGTAAAGTTAATGATAATTATAATTATCACTTATGCGATAATTCTAGAAAGCTTATTGTGGATATCTATTTTACTTCGGTCGAACGTTCATTAATATTATCGTTAAAATAAAGAAACATGCATGCATGTACGTAGGCATGAATGGCTGAGATTGTATCTGCATTATACAACAACAACAAAAAAGATACGAGTGTATATATTTATCCCCATAAACATATATATTCTCTTAATGTTTTGTGATAATTATAAAGTATATGTATAATTATCGCATTGCATGATTTATACCTAAGTTTCTACCGTTTCCGCTAAAAAAAATGTGGTAATAAAAGAATTAATGTACAACATCATGTCAGACTTGCTTTTAAGGGAATATATAGTAAAAATTTAGACATTGGTAATAAAACAATTAGGGTTGATTATAATTATACAAGGGTGTGTGCATATATATATGTGTATATTCCTAATAACGATTAAATAAAAAATGCTACTTTTGGAGACCCCGCAAAACCAAGCTTTGAACGACATCGGGGTTGTCACCCTTTCATTTTGTCTCTCATTAAAACAATCCCCAAGCAAAATGAATATTCAAATGAATATTAATATCAACCTTATTAGTTTATTTACATTTTTAAACTGAAAAAGGTAAAGTTTACCGAACTACAAGCTTTGACCTAATTGTGTTTTTATTCTTATTCTTGGACCTTTGGTATTCCTTTATAAACTTCTTTCTTCTCTCTATCACTACATTTAACTCTACATTTCTTTCCTCTTATATATCTTTTCCTCCTTTTTCTCATCTACCTACAAACCAAATACATATATATATATATATACACACACACAAACACATACAAAAAAGGAAAGTGAAGAATGGTGTCTATAAGGGTCTCTTGCTCTCTACTAATACTTTTGATTTTGCAATTACATGCAATGGTCTCCCATGGAAACTCTATAACCCAAGGTATGTAAATGTGTGTGTATTTGATATATATATATATATATATATATAGAGTGAGAGAGAGATGAAACCAATAATCTCATATTTTTGTATTATCATTTGTGGAAACAGAGGCTCAAAACTTAGGAGATCTCGAATCAATTACTGGTACGATAAGCACAAAGAAGGTAAATTTCTACTGCTAATTAACTTATCTAATCCTATTACACCAATCTTATAATATGTATAATGGAAATTAAATGGAAGTTAAGTGCAAAATCTAAATTTATAAATTTTTGGTTTATAGAATATTGGAGATGTAATGAGGAATAGAAGAATGTTGAAAGGAGAGAAGAATATGATGAAGGAAATGGATGGAAATGGTGTGAGAGTGGAGAAGGTATTGATGAGAAGAGAAACAATAAACGATCAGAAGGAACTCAAAACGACGAGTTTAACGGCTGATTACTCCGACCCTTTTCACCATCCTCCTCGTCATAATTAGCTTAATCCACTTCCTAATTATTTATCCAAACCCTAAATTTTCTCAGCAAGACGACTTCTTTGTGAGTAAAGTCTCTCTTTCCTCTAGAGGCTTCCAATTTTGGTGCCCCCTACTAACCCTTTTCTCTTTCTCCACAATATTTCCATATATTGTTATTTAAATATACGTTTGTGAGTTTCTAGTGAAGCGGAACATTTTTGAACTTTTTTTCATTTTTTTTGTACGTAACGGAACCGACTATCAATGTTCCAAATACATATTTCCTTGTATTTTTCGTTAACAAATACAACCATCTTTTTTTTTCTTTATTTAAGAGCCGATATAAAGAAAAATAACATGTATATACAGTGTATGTGTGTGTTTACAAACAACATAATTCCTTGTTTAAAAAAATATTCAGTATTCCTCATCAATAGAAGTGAAATACTATGTTTTAGAGATATTAATAAATTGTTTCATACTATTTTTTGGAAATAGATATAAACAATCAGGACCAATATATAGTATTTTAAAATAATATAACATTAACTGGATTGAAATTTCAATAAATGTTCTTATAGTGATGACTCACAACAAGTCACATCCACAACAATTTACGTCACGTGACGTGTTGATATATAATAAATATATATGAGTAGATAGCTTTTACCATAAACATTTATATACGAAATTAGACAACGTCGTTTGAAACGAATCATGCATGCGATGCGATGTCTCGGAGACACGTCTTGTGTGCCTAAGTGCTCAAAGAACAATACTTTATATATATATATATATATAATTTATTTACTCATTCCAAAGTGGCAACGAAGATATGCATTTATTTAGGTTTGCGACGTAATCGCAACGCATAATTTCACAATGAATTTGCAGTTTTCGGTACGACGTTAACTGATGAGTCTATTTTGCATTGACATTCGTACAAGCAACTTGGTTTATTTATTTGCCATATATATATATATTAATATGTGTAATCCTTTTTCAATTTTAAAACTAGAAGTTAAACTCGCGCGATACACGAGCCGTTATATTATTTCTTACAATAATATATTTATTATATTTATCAATTTGAATGTTATATTATAAATATTATTTTGCATAAAATCGTACAATAGTAAATAATTATTAAAAAATTAGATAAAAAATATTATATATAAATCAAGTAGAACTAATAAATTCAAATAAATATATATATATATATATATACATTTTTACATACAAATATTTATATCCATTCCAAAGTAATTTAAATTGTTTATATATTCTTATATAATGCAATTCGAGATATAAAAATGATCAAACTGGTAATTATAATTTATAATTATATTATACAGTCTCTCATGTTGTTGTTAACGTGTAAATCGACAAAGATTTTTACATATATGCACAATGATATATAAAGTTTAAGAGTTGTTATTAAAGAATTCATTTTATGAAAATTGTACATAATCAATTGTTTTCATAATATCTAAACATGTTTTAGATATTTCATGTATTTGTTTCAATCTCCAAACAAAAAATGACTAATATGTGTGAACTTTTATTAAAAATGGTAAACAAATTGAAAGATATAATTATTATAGTTCAATAATAAGATTAAAGAAAAGAAATTTTTGATAAATTATTTCAGAGATTCGGTGAGAAGGATGATTGTTTCGAAAAAGACGACGGCACAACAAAGCAAAAATGAGAGAGTAGATGGGGTAGTTACAGGAGTTCAGAGTGCGAGATGATAATTAGGAGGACGAAATTTTCTCTTCCATGAAAACCAACAGAAGACACACAACTTCCATAATCAATTAAATAAATGAAATAATTTTATCATTCCACAATATTAACTGCATACCCACGACTAAAGAAGAAGGAAAAAATATATAAAATAAAAATTTAAGATTCTATGTGTTTAAACTATAGAAATATGTGAATTTGGAATATTTTAAAACAAACACTTGATTGATGAAGAAAATTTGATATTTAAATTTACGTTTGGAGTTAAAAAAAATTCAGACAATATCTAATGAATCGAGAAAAATGGACTAGTGTTCAGTATGAAATTTTATTTATTTTTTATTTATGTATACGTAAGTATTTATCTATTACTATTATTATTATTGTTATTTTGTTTTCCACGAACAATGTCGTAAATATGTCTTTATATATGTATATATATGTATATACATATACACATGTACATATGAAATTTATAAAGCAAATTATTGCAAGAGTTATTTTGTTATAATGTGTACGTAACGGAACATACAACTATTCTTCCAATGGAAATCAATCATATTTTATCAGATATCGATATTTTAATAATACATAAGTAAAATAAAATAAAGAAATAAGAAAATACGAACCTAAAACTTTCATTCTACCCTAATTTACATATGCTCCCTCCAACCATTCTCTGCCTCCCTCCTTGTTCCTTCATCTCCTCCATGTCATGCTTTCATTCCTCTTCTCTCCTCCATCCCATGCTCTCCTTCCTTCCCTCTCCTCTATTAGTTTCTCGTCGAGAATAAACCTAAGCTTCGGCGGAGGATCTGACTTCAGCTTCTTCGTCGCGACCTCGGACCACGACTCCTCGGCAAAAGAGGTAAATGCCTCTAAAATGCTCGAGCATATTTGGTGTGTCCTTGCTTTCATCCCCACCATTTCCCAACACCTTCCGTTGGAGAATTCTTTGTTCCTATCGTCGCTGCTAATGGGGTGTCATCCTTGGTGGTTATGCAAAGGAAATATCGAGGCGTGAAATAGAGAGCGTAGGAGAAATTCACACAGGAAAAACGTAATCTGGCATGGCACGGGACATTCATGACGAAAAAACTCTTGGCAACCATGTGGCTTCAAAGGACCATCGACTCCTTGTAGTCTCACTTATTATTTCAAATTCTTAGTTGTGGTTACTATTACTATCTAATTAATTAAAAATTATAGAATAACATTCATAATTAATAAAAATTTAAATGGTAGATTTAATATGTTATTCATTTTAATTAATAAAATAATTATTGTGAATACTAAATATTAAATTTTTTAATAAAATAAATAATTACTCATTATAATTAATATATTTATAATTGTGAGTTTTAAATTCATAAATATTTAAACAATAAAATAAAAATTATAGTGCTATACAAAATATTTTGTTTTAATAGTATCATTTTTACATAAAAAACAAGATAATAACTAAATCTTTATTTAAAAGGAGGAAAAAATCTATATTTGTATATATAGATTTTCTTAATTTTTATGATTTGAAGAATAAATATATTAAATTTTAAATTGTATTTAGATAATTTTAGTTTTATAAAAATTTATATAAAAATATTATTTTAATTTTGAACTCATAATTAAAATATAATTAAATGATTATAAAAATTTTAAATTTATTTATAACTTTAATTATGTATTATTGTGACATTTTTATTTAAAAAAATATCTGAAATATATACATATTCTCTAAAAAATTATTAAATATAATAGATAATATATTAATGTTTAATTAAGTATAATAAATTTAAAACATTTAAAAAATTATGTAAAATATTATCATGTTGGGTTTGATGATTTGTATGTCACATCATCGCTGCGTTGACGACACTAGAGTTCTGGTCTGAGTCTTACCGTCGAGAAAGCATTTCATGTTACCTAGAAATTCAATCGTGCTGATGTCAGAGAGCGAAAGTCACTGAACTCTAGCACCTTAAATTTAAAACCAACTCATAAGCATTAGGGGTGGCCAATCTGGGTTATCCGAACCGGCCCGAACCTGACTGATCCGAATAACCCGAATCGTTTGGAATATGGGTTACCCTATTCAAATTTCAGAACCCATTTATGTTCAGGTCGGTCCGGTTCAGGTTCGGGTTGAACCCGAAAAACCCAAACAACCCAATTTTAAAAATAAAAAAAAATATAATTTAAACTTTTTAAAAGTTATATAAACACTAAAAATACTAATATATATATATATATGTTATATTTGATATTTTTATTTTGTTTTATATTTAAAAACGAATTATCTAAAGAATTATAAAACCGAATAACCACAAATTATGTATAATACCCAAAAACCCAAACCCAAATAACTCAAACCACCCGAAAAACCCAAATATCCAAATGTAATTTGGGTTTTTCGGGTCCAATGCTTTTGAACCTGAACAACCCGAACCGAACCCGAACGAGTTCAATTCGGGTCCATTTTTTTAAAACCCGAGGAACCCGAACCAAAACCCAAAGAATCCAAACCCATATTGACTACCCCTAGTAAGCATAGATATGCTAAATAGAAAGATATGACACAAAATCTAGCACATTTGCGATTATCAAGACATTGAATCGAAAGATACAGAAGGTTAACACGATATGAGCTCAATGAACAATTGAAGGACGACTCGTTAATCGAAGAATCTACCGAAGAAGAAATGTGAATTATGTAATTTTAATATCTACATTATTTATATATGGTGTATATAGACGCATTGATCGATAGTTTCGACGAGCATCCTTCTGTCCCTATTATTGACTCTGAACGTCTTGACATGACATTATGGTAAAATTTTAGTTAGAAAAATTCATATTGCAATTAATTATAAATACTATCTAATTATTTGATTTCCATGTGCAGGTTTGATATGGATGATGTTTTGAAATAGACAAACCAAAACATCATCCAAGGTTTGCTATAAGATCGACTCTATTATTCCTGGCCGGTGAGCCAGAAGTTATACGCTGCCGATGGTGGTGTACATTTACCGTAAGTATTTTTTAATATAAATTTAATTTTTAAATTATTATATACTTTTATTTATAATTTAATTTATTGAAATTTAATTTTGCAGCGTGCATATAGATGGCAGAAGAAAGATATGTAGCGCATCTATACAGTTTGGATGCATGACATGTATGCCCGGTTGCACTTGATGATTAACAATGTCAAACGCAAATATTACAAGAAAAACGTCAAACGGATATGGACAATAGACGAGGTATTCAAAAAACTCATCCAACAATGGAAGTCCGAGGACTTCAAGGACAAAAAGCGAGAAGGCCAAAAAATGTCGGTATAACGAGAAGGTTCCTGGAGATGGTATGCATCGTCATATCTCGGGATCGAAGTTATTCCTGAAATAAAAGAAATAATTGGTAAAAATTATTCAATTAATGATTTAAATTTATTGTTATATAAAATTATTAACTGATTATATTATTATAATGTTACAGATGCAAAGGATGGAAAGAGAACTAATGCTTCTTGAGTTGGTTGTAGAAACTCACGTCAAGAAAAAATCTGTCGTCGGGGAAGAGGTCGACGAACCTGAGCTAGTCGACCATCGGGCAGAACGGTTCATGAAAATTGTAACGGAGAAGATGACACAACAATCACAAGACACCAATTCAACTCCCGACAATCTCAATATTTTACAAAATGAGAAAATTTATTTAGAGGTAAATAATATGATCATTGTTCTTGTAATTCTTGAGTTAAATAAAATATTCTCTGACAATATGCTAACTTTAACATTTTTTACAATGTAGTCTGTTAGACCGTATAAGGGGCGTCTATACGATCTAGATTTGCTACAAAAATATATCGTCGAGGACGCCATGACAGTATCTCTCGCAGTCTAAGAGAGTTACACACAATAACAACACATCGAGCATCTCAAACTTACATTTCGAACAAGGTAAAACGCAAGATGCTCTTCAAGTAACGCAATCTGAGCTTCGAAAATGTGAGCGCAGATGCGTCACATGAAGAGCATTATCGAGTTTCTGACCGGTCGAGCATATCAACCAGCAGCACCGACGTGGAAAACTACGTCGAGACAAGAAACGATCATCGACTCCGATGCGATCCATTCACGAGGTGTAAGACCCGTTCAAATAGGAAGGTTGGTGACCGACCTATGATATATATGTATATATATTAGAATTAGGTTATAAAATTTTAAAAAACAAGTTACACAGGTGTTTCAAAAGAAAGAGAGGGAGAGATAGGGATCAACCGCCGAGAGTAAGAGAAAAGAGAAGAAAAAAAAAAGAAAAAGGGAAGATAGAAGAAGAAAAAAAGGAAGAAGAAATTGAAGAATGATCTTCAATTTTCATCATGTTTTTCGTGGGCGGATTCTAATCGAGATTGGGGGAAAATTGATTGGTGTTGTTGTTAGCAATAATATCAAGAATCGCCAAGTCGTTGGGGAAGCTAAGGTGAGAGTTTTCTCCATCGTAATTTTGGCTTTGTGATTGATTTATGGAAGAGATTATATTTTTAAAACGAGGCATGATCATAATAGGACTTATAGGATCATAATGAGAAAAGTGAGACGATACAAATGAATTGGATTAAACTCTAGTTTTATCGTATGAGAATTGATGACAAGTTTATGAGTTGTATAAATGACTAGAGATGATCTAGAGAATTGATGTGCGACCAAGTGTTGGGTTGGAGAATGTCGATATTTTGGTTCGGTGTTAAAGCCGAGTGAATATCTTGTTAGTGTGCTCGATCAAGTGATTTCACACTCGAACCTTCGGAAGAAGGCGTGTGCGAGCGCGTCGGTGAGAGTTGTCGTGTGAGGAGTATCGGGTCAAAGACGTCACTGTTGTGACACTTGGATCTAGGTTGGCGCATACCGTGCTGGGGTTGTGGTAACCTTGCGAGCGATGGAGCATCGAGTTAGTCAGGTCAGTGGATCTGTCGGCATCTTACCGTGTTGGGGTTATGGTAACCTTTCGAGCGACGGAGCGTCGAGTTAGTCAGATCAGTAGATTTGCCAACGTCGTACCGTGTTGGGGTTGTGGTAACCTTTCGAGCGGCGGAGCGTTGTATTGTACTGATGGCTGGGGTACGTTGTGACCTTGCGAGATCTTTAGTGTGCTGGGTTCCTTTGGACTTTGCGAGCGTATGCCCGAACTAGAGTTGTGTTGACTCTGTATGTTATGATCCAGTGTGGTACTAGTCTTAGACTTTGGATACTCAATGGGGTTGGGTAGTGTTGTCTGTATGTCATTAGTTTAAACTTTGGATAGATCTTTATTCTATGATATTTAGTTCGAGCGGAAGAATACGTGGCACAGAGTACATACACATATTGATCTCACTGAGTGCGTATTTCGTACTCACCCTATTTGTGGGTTGTCATGGATGGACAGGATATGGCAAGGAAAAAGAGCAACGAGGTTGAGCAGCAACATGAAAGCTCACAACGGAAAGTTGGGAGAGGTGTGCACGAGGTCTCGATGAGTTTTATTTTGCATTTCGTATTTATTTTATTCGTTTATCGTGACTATGATATTTACGTATTTGTTTTGCTATTTGGTCTGGACCATTCTTATTTTAGAATAAATCATATATTTTGTTTTATAAATGCGTTTGAGCGATGACACTTGTAGCCATCTTTTGGAGATGATGGTGGACACTCCTGGTCCCGAGGTAGTTCCGGGAATGGGGTGTTACAAATTGGTATCAGAGCTTGGTTGTCAATTTCGTATTTATTATTTTCACTGGATTTCAAAATGTTTTGCGAAATGTTTTAATGAAGCCACGAGACCGTAGCACACATGTTCTGAAATATCTAGTGGATTTAGAGCTGTGGAAACTAATAGTAGTTAATTGTGTGTAGGAGAAAATAACGAGGAGGATGATTACTAGAGCTCTTGGTCGCGGCATGAGTGGAGGTTCTCGTTCCACTAGCCGTACGCAGTCTAAATCATCTGGACGAAGATCGCGAAGTGGAATAGATAGAGATGTCATGAGAGAAATGTTGAGAGAGCTATTAGCAGAAAGTCGACAACATGATTAAGAGGATAGTTCGACGACGCCACAAGTACTGGTGCAGGCACCGACACCACCACCAGTACAGCCATCTGCTCCGCCACAAGTACCATTGCCACCGCCACCAATCCTCCTCCAATGTTTAATCAGAGGCATGTGGAGACGTCGGGGTATTTCTATGTCATTGATCACATGGCTAAATGGGATACAAAGTCATTTCATGGCGGTGCAATACCTCCCATGAAGGTGGAGGAGTGGATGTTTCGATTAGAGCGGAACTTTCTATCATCTATATGTCCATTAGAGTTTAAGATGGATATTGCGCTCCACTATTTCGAGGGAAAATCGATGTTTTGGTGGGAAGAGATTCAGAGGGAACGTCCAAATCATATATTTTCTTGGGATGAGTTCAAACAACTTTTTGAGTTGAAATATATACCACACGTTGCTCGTGAAGAGACGAAGTTGGCATTTCTACAGCTCACACAAGGTGGCCGTACTATTGCTCAGTATTATGAGACTTATTTGGAGTTTTCACGATTTGAGACCAAATCAGTAACCTCAGAAGTTCTCAAGGTCAACAAATTTTTGCAAGGAATACAACCGGAGATCAGACGCAGGATTGAGATAATCAAGCATGGATCATTGCCTGAGCTCGTTCAGAATGCTCAGTTGGTAGAGAAGGGACTCATCGAGGAGGTCATCTGGAAGTCTTCGGATGCCAAGGGGAAACAGGTTGTCCAACAGATTCGGGGGAGATCAGATCAAATAAAGCAGTTCTGACACGTCATTGTGGACGTGAGCATGTTGGGGCATGTCAAAGATTTGATAGGCGAGTAGGATGCTCTCGATGTGGAAGTTTAGAGCACCAGTTTCATGATTGCCCCCAGCAAGTGGGAGAACTATGAGGCGAGGACAATTCGACGGATGTTTCCGTTGTGGTAGTATGAATCATTTTCAAAAGGATTGTCCGAGGCCACCACCACCACCACCACAACCACCAGTGGGTCTAACGCAATAGGTTAGAACTAGGAAACCTGAAGAACATGCATCGAAACGTAGGGTTGTACAACCAAGGGTATATGCCATGGGAGGTTACGAGAATGAACGTGAGGGCCAAGAAGGAGATGCTCAACCTATCGCTGGTATGTCGTATTTTTATATTATGTGTGTATGCCTTACATATAATAATTGTATATGTCAAGGTGAGTTCCGTGAGAGAATTAAGAAGTAGATTCTTTACAATATTCGTATTATGTAGGATCGATAATAGTGGGAGGTCTATCTACTCATGTGTTATTTGACACCGGTGCGACACATAGTTTTTTTAATCCATCGATGGCTAATAAATTAGTTGTTCAACATGAAGATTTAACGAGTATTTTCCGAGTACATACTCCTGGAGGTCAGATTTTAGAATCCCGAGGGGTTGTCAAGGAGGTACCCGTGTGATAGAAGGAGAAGAATTAGTTGTAGAGCATATCATCATTCCGATGGAATGCTATGATGTGATCCTTGGAATGGATTGGTTGTCAAGACATCAAGCTGTGATGGATTGTCGTCGCGGTCAAGTACGATGCCAGAAAAGTGGCAAGGAGTTTAAGTATCAGGAATTCGATCAGGTCAAGGGAGTCACATCATCACAGCATTGCGTATGGAACGATTACTAGATCAAGGGTGTGACCTATATCTCGCAACCATATCTGTAGAAGAAGTAGGTCCATCTTTGCAAGTCGAGGAGATCCCTGTAGCGCGAGAATTTGCAGATATTTTCAGAGAACGGCAGGATTTACCACCAATGCGAGGGGATCCATTTGAGATTGAGCTAGAACCGGGTACTACACCAATATCAAAGTCTCCATATCGAATGGCACCAGCGAAAATGGCGGAGGTGAGGAAGCAATTAGATGAGCTACTTGAGAAAGGTTTTGTACGACCGAGTACATCACCATGGGGTGCACCAGTCCTATTTGTGAATAAGAAAGATGGGACTTTCAGACTGTGCACTGATTATAGCGCTCTAAATAGAGTCATTATGAAAAATCGTTACCCACTACCGAGGATTGATGAGTTATTAGATCAATTAAGAGGTGCGACTTGGTTCTCAAAGATAGATTTATCATCGGGATATCATCATATTCATTTTGCAGAAGGTGACATTAGGAAGACCGCATTTCGAACATGATATGGGCATTATGAATTTGCGGTCATGCCATTTGGTTTGACTAATGCCCCTGCTGCGTTCATTTAGCTAATGAACAATGTGTTTCGGGACTACTTGGATTGTTTCGTTATTGTATTTATCGATTACATTCTGGTCTACTCTAAGAGCCTAGAGGAACACGAGGAATATTTACGCTTAGTATTAGAGCGTCTCATAGAACAACGATTGTTTGCGAAGTTGAAAAAGTGTAGTTTCTGGAAGAGACGTATTGGATTTTTAGGACATGTCGTATCGGAGGAAGGAGTTTATGTCGATCCTGAGAAGGTGTCAGCGATTGTAAGTTGGAAACAACCGAAAAATGCAACAGAGATAATGAGCTTTTTAGGATTAGCAGGGTACTATCGACGTTTTGTTATGAACTTTGCTAGTCTAGCGAAGCCAATGACGAGACTTACGGAAAAGATGTACCTTTTGTTCGGAATAAAGATGTGAGAAGTCATTCAAAGAGCTAAAATAGAAGCTAACGAAATTCCTAGTGTTAACCTTACCACAATCAGGGATTCCATACATAGTCTACACTGATACATCAAAGACGGGATTAGGATGTGTACTTATACAGGGAGATTACGTTATTGCTTATACATCAAGGTAGTTACGTAAACATGAAGAGAATTATCCAACTCATGATTTAGAGATGACAGTTGTGGTTTTCGTGTTAAAGATTCGAAGGACTTATTTTTATGGGGAGAAGTTATAGATTCTTACGGACCACAAAAGTCTAAAGTACATATTTACGCAGCCAGAGTTGAATCTGCATCAGAGAAGGTGGATGGAGTTTGTCGCAGACTACGAGGTAGACATCGCGTACCATTCGGGGAAGGCAAATGTTGTTCCAGAAGCGTTGAGCCGCAAAAGAGTTGAGGTTTCGGTTATGCACGAATTCTGTGATTTGATTATCAAGATAAGTGCAGAATGAGTCCGAGAGTGTTGGATTGCAAACCATAAATCAGGCTGGTCAATTGAGTAGAATTCGTACATCAAAATTATCCAATGAGAGATTACAAAATATTCGTAATAATCAGCAAGACCCGAGGTACAAGTTGTATCAGATCAGGGAAGATGGTCTAATGATGATTAGTGGTTGAGTTTTGTATACCGAAGGATCTAGGTATTAGAGAAGAGATTCTAAGCCAATCTCACCAATCCAAGTTTTCAATTCATCCGGGATAGACGAGGATGTATCGGGATGTTCACCAGCTTTATCAGTGGCTAGGGATGAAGAAAGACATTGCTCGATAGGTAGCAAAATGTCCAACATGTCAATTAATCAAAATGGAGCAACATATACCGAGTGGAAAATTGCAAAGTCTACCAATCCCCAAATGGAAGTGAGACCATATTACCATGGATTTCGTGACAGGTCTTCCAAGGATGCAAAGTGGCAAGGATGCTATTTGGGTGGTCGTGGAAGGACTAACTAAATCGGCTCATTTCATTTCGATAAAGAAGACTTTTGATGTAAATTAGCTAGAAAGGATATATATTGCACAAATTGTGAAGTTGCATGAGGTTCCATCAAGCATTGTTTCAGATCGAGATGGGAGATTCACCTCACGTCTTTGGCAGGCGTTTCAAAAAGAGTTAGGAACCAAATTGCGCATGAGCACCGTATATCATCCACAGAAAGACGGATAATCGGAGAGAACTATAAAGACGCTTGAGGATCTACTACGAGCATGTGCATTGGAGTAGCCTGTTAGTTGGGAGAATTATTTACCACTTGTTGAGTTCACATACAATAATAGCTATCATGCTAGCATTGGGATGCCACCATATGAAACATTATACGGGCGATCATGTCGTACACCCTTGTGATGAACTGAAGTGGGGGAGAGATCTATCTTCGGAGCAGAGATTGTCGAAGAAACCATGAAAAAGATAAGAATTGTTAAGATGAAAATTAAGATGGCTCAAGATCTTCAGAAGAGTTATACCAATCTAAAAAGGAATGATGTCGAGTTTAACATTAGAGATATGGTGTATTTGCGGATTCAAGCGAGGCGAGGGAAATCAGGTAGGAGCCAAGTGAACAAACTATCACCGATTCACGGGGCCGTTTAAAGTTATTGAGTGAATTGAAGTAGCGGCCTATCGATTTGAGCTTCCCTCATGTTTAGAAGGAATATATAATGTGTTTCATGTATCATTGTTGCATAAGTGTCTACGAGTGCCAGAGAAGATACTTGTTGAGCCACCAAAAACCTTGAGAAAAGATTTAACGTATAAATAACGTCCAATACGCATTGTGGACCACCAAGTACGTAAAACAGTTGAGGCGTAAGCAAATTCCGATGATAAAGGTTATGTGGGAACATCAGGGCATGGAAGGAGCAACATGGGAAATGGAGGAGGATATGAGACATGAGTATCCTGAGTTGTTTGAAGATGAGTTGTATGGTTCTTCTATTCACTGGATACAAATGTTGTCGTAAGAATCAGAGATATAGAATTCGAGGACGAATTCCTTTGTAGTGGGGGAGAATTGTAAGACCCGTTCAAATAGGAAGGTTGGTGACCGACCTATGATATATATATATATATATTAGCATTAGTTTATAAAATTAAAAAAAAGTTACACGGGTGTTTAAAAAGAAAGAAAGAGAGAGGGGGGGATCAGCCGCCGAGAGTAAGAGAAAATAGAAGAAAAAAAAGAAAAGGGAAGAAGAGAGAAGAATAAAAAAAGGATGAAGAAATTGAATAAGGATCTTCAATTTTCATCACGTTCTTCGTGGGCGGATTCTAATCGAGATTGTGGGAAATTTTGATTGGTGTTGTTGTTAGTAATAATATCAAGAATCGCCAAGTCGTTGAGGAAGCTAAGGTGAGAGTTTTCTCCATCGTAATTTTAGATTTGTGATTGATTTATGGAAGAGATTATACTTTTAAAATGAGGCATTATCATTAAAGGACTTATAGGATCATAATGAGAAAAGTGACGATACAAATGAATTGGATTAAACTCTAGTTTTAGCGTATCAGAATTGATAAAAAGTAGATGAGTTGTATAAGTGACTAGAGATGATCTAGAGAATTGACGTACGACCAAGTGTTGGGGTCGGAGAACGTCGATATTTTGGTTCGGTGTTAAAGTCGAGTGAATATCTTGTTAATGTGCTCGATCGAGTGATTTCACACTCGAACCTTCGAAAGAAGGCGTGTGCGAGCGCGTCGATGAGAGTTATCACGTGAGGAGTATCGGGTCAATGACGTTAGTATTGTGACACTTGGATCTGGGTCGGCGTCATACCGTGCTGGGTTTGTGGTAACCTGGCGAGCAACGGAGCGTCGACATCGTAATTTTGGATTTGTGATTGATTTATGGAAGAGATTATACTTTTAAAATGAGGCATGATCACAATAGGACTTATATGATCATAATGAGAAAAGTGAGACGATACAAATGAATTGGATTAAACTCTAGTTTTATCGTATCAGAATTGATGACAAGTACATGAGTTGTATAAGTGACTAGAGATGATCTAGAGAATTAACGTACGACCAAGTATTAGGGTCGGAGAACGTATTTTGGTTCGGTGTTAAAGCCGAGTGAATATCTTGTTATTGTGCTCGATTGAGTGATTTAACACTCGATCCTTCGAAAGAAGTTGTGTGCAAGCGCGTCGGTGAGAGTTATCTCGTGAGGAGTATCGGGTCAATGACGTTAGTATTGCGATACTTGGATCTGGGTCGGCGTCATACCGTGTTGGGTTTGTGGTAACTTGGCGAGCGACGGAGCGTCGAGTTAGTCAGGTCAGTGGATCTACCGGCGTCGTACCGTGTTGGGGTTGTGGTAACCTTTCGAGCGACGGAGCGTCGAGTTAGTCAGATCAGTGGATCTGCCAACGTCGTACCGTGTTGGGATTGTGGTAACCTTTCGAGCGAAAGAGCGTTGTATTGTACTGATGGCTGGGGTACGTTGTAACCTTGCGAGATCTTCAGTGTGCTGGGGTCCTTTGGACTTTGCGAGCGTATGCGCGAGCTAGAGTCGTGTTGACTCTGTGTTATGATCCAGTGTGGTACTAGTCTTAGACTTGAGATACTCAGTCGGGTTGGGTAGAGTTGTTTGTATGTCTTTAGTTTAGACTTTGGATAGATCGTTATTCTATGATATTCACTTTAAGCGGGAGAATACGTGGCACAGAGTATGTACACGTATTGATCTCACTGAGTACGTATTTCGTACTTACCCTATTTGTGGGCTGTCGTGGATGGACAAAACGAACTGATGGGAAAGGCGTGCACGAGGTCTCGATGAGTTTTATTTTGGATTTCGTATTTATTTTATTCGTTTATCGTGACAATGATATTTACGTATTTGTTTTGCTATTTGGTTCGGATCATTCTTATTTTGGAATAAATCATATATTTTGTTTTATAAATGCGTTTGAGCGATGACATGTGTAGCCACCTTTTGGAGGTGATGGTGGACACTCCTGATCCCGAAGTAGTTCCAGGATGGGGTGTTACACAAGGTGTTGGCGATCACAAAGATGAAGACGACACTATTAGTTTAGATGATATATAATGAAATAGGTTTTTAATTTGTATAAATTTTATTTATATTAAATATTTTTAAAAAATTAGTTTTTAATTGTTTTTCATTGTTTTAATTTTTTCATTTTTTTCGTCATTTTCTCGATGGATACACGTTGAAAAGTTTCAAAACTTTCAACGGGTTTTTTTAAAATTTTCTGTCATTTCTTTTTGCAACGGGTATGCGTTGATAGCTCTCACCATTTTTTGTAAACGAGTATCAGTTGAAATGCTTTGACTTTCCGTCATTTTGATTTTCAACGGTGTTCAATGGATATCTGTTACATTCCGCCAATGGGCATCTGTTGCACCTTTGTAACAAACTTCTGTTGCAACCTTTCAACGGATATATTTGTTGCACTCCGTTGACAGATATCAACGGATGTTATCCATTGTACTGTCGTTGCAAATCGCAACGGACGTGGATTTTCAACGATCGACTCCAAATCCGTTGGAAAATGTTGGAAATGACTTTTTTTTAGTGATACTAGATAACAATAAAACACAATAGATCGAATTAACTCGGTAATCTCATTAGTCACATATGACATTTATATATATGTAAATAAATGAAACGTAATATACACAAATTAATATACACGTAAAAAGTTAAATATTACGAAAAAATATTTTTTTAAAGATTTGAATATAATGTATTTTACCAGGAAGTGTACCTTTCAAATCACTCTCTCTCTATCTATAATCTCTATATAAATTGCCTAAGAACTTCTATGTGATCCAATTGATTTAAACATATATAGCAAAAGGGAGAGTGAAAGAGAGAACTTTAATGGTGGCCGCAAGAGCTTCTTGCTTTATTCTTCTACTCTTTCTTTTGCAACTACATGCAAGCCATGGTATACACACATTCACACTACATGTATGTATATATATACATGAAAATACACTTCAATACATCTTTTGAAATATATATATATATATATATACCATTTTGCAGAAATGAAGATTGTGAAGCAAGAAGCATACAAACGAGGTTATGAAACAACTGCTCGGGCACCCAGTCTCGGCATGGTGAATGTAGCTGATTATTACTTTTTTTTACAATTAAAAAATCCCCAAACTCCATGCGTTGATCATTAAAACTATATATCAAACTCTTCATAAGAAAAATATATATTTAATTTTATAATTTTTAAAGTTAATTTTTTGGTTTTTTAAATGAAAAGATGGGGAAGATGAAGGAAAACGCAAGAGAGATGAAGGAAGTGGAGGCACCGAAGAACAATAACAAAATGAAAACAATGAGTTTAACTTCTGATTACCCTGAACCTACTCATCATCCTCCCAGGCACAACTAATTTATTACTACATTAAGTAATATAATATATATATATATATGTGTTAATGTTTTTGTTACATCTGTCTTATCCATCCGACAGAGTCAGAACGAATGTATATTGTTAACAATAAAACCTGGCTTTTGTTATTTAAATTACAAATATTATTACTAAAGTTTTTTTTTACAAAAGATGGAAGTTAATCCAAGGACAACGGAAAACAAAACTATATATTACTAGTGATGTCAGTTGGGTTTAATGGTTAATGCAATCCAAGCTATTTAAATACATAAGAGTCTTTGTTAAATAGAAATAAAATGTATGGGTTAATTGGGTTTTACATTCAATTAGATTAATTTTAATGGTTTTATCCGTGTAACTCATTAGCTCAAATCTATATATCCTATTATTGTTCACACATTCATCGTCATTATTTCGATTCGCTTGTTCTTTTATATCGTTGGAAAATTCAAACCTTTCGAGTAATTCTCTGAATCCAAAGCTGTTCGTCGTCGTAACGAAATTCGATAGGGTCTTTCAGAGGAACCGCCATGGATGAGGAGGTGGTGATTACGAGGATTATTGCAGGTATTGAAGGAGGAGGAGAAGATGAATCTTACTACCATGAGCTCGTCGCAGATCTCCGGTCTCTCCTGGATTCAGATGATGAGGAGCTTCTCGATCGGTTCTACGGAGAACTCTCGCGATTGGCTTCATCTTTTTTCCGGCGCATCTCCGCCGCTATGGATTCTCCGGTGGAGGGTGGCCGTCTGAACCTCTTGGCCTCCGACGCCTATCTCAGACTGCTTCTCTCGCCGAACTCCCTCGTTTTCACATTCTTCTCTCCTGTTGCGTTTCTCACTCTTCTTGGTTCAATCCGTCGCTACCTCAAGCGTCACCGTCAGGATACGAGACCGTCTTCCTCTGCCGCTAGAGAGAGTGATGTGCGGCGGGAGAAAGGGAGTAGGAAGAAAAGTAGACGTCGGACGATACAGGTGATTGTGGGTTTGACGCAAAAATGAGGATTCGGACGATACAGGAGACTGGAGAGAATTAGGGTTAACCCAACGATCGGGCCGCCCGGCCCGGCCCGAAGCCCGACGGGCCGGGCCCTATTCGAACGGGCTTTTTAGTCGGCCCGAGCCCGAAGGCCCGGTGTCATTCGGGCTGTCAATTTTACAGCCCGAGCCCGCGTATTTCGGGCGGGCTTCGGGTGGGCCCGCAGGCTCGGGCCGATTTTTACACTCCTAGTCTCATCCTTCGTCGCTGCCGTCGTTACCTCTCACTCCTCTGTCACTATTGTCATCTCCTTCAATTTTTTTTATCTTTTTTGTAAACAAAATTTCTACGGAAATCTTTTATAAAAAATTTATTTAACTTTTATATAAAAATTATCTTTCTAAAAAAATCATAAAAAAATTCTGGACGACAATCTATTCCTAATTTCGGAAAATATTATTTCAGCCTTCTGAAATTTTTTCAAAAAATTGAAATGATAGAAAACGAATAAAAATAAATTAAAAATAAAATAAAAAATTATTGAATTCATTCCTAAATGTCCGAAAATTAGGGACGAATTGATGATATTCCTTAATCTGTCCAAAAATAGGATGAATGAAGTCTGTTTGTAAATTACATACGGATTAAATTCATCCGGAGTTTAGGGATAGACCGAAATTATCGTCCCTAAATAAAAAATTTCTAGTAGCATTTGTTAAACTTTTTATTTTCATTAATTATCATTTTAGCTATTGATATATTAAGATGAAAAATTGACGATTATATCAAATGCTTTTAATATATATCACGAATTCTATTTTCATAAATTATTATTTTGAATAATGAAAATAATTATAATATATAATATTATAAATATTAAATGATAAAAATATATATACAAAATTTTATTTATATGAATAAACTTGTTTAACCCAACTGTATAACCCATTATTAAATGGGTTGGGTTCAACTCAACCTATTTATCTTATAAAACTCATTCTATTTTAATGGATTTGTACAATCCAACTCATTGACATCTATATTACATGACATTTGAATGGTTAAAGAAATTAAACCAAATATTAAGATGAAAAGAATCACAAGACTTAAGAGAATTTGAAACATGTGTAATAGAGATAGTGTATATCCGTCGTCTAATGTTTATTTTCTTATTTTGTTTCATTTTTTCGTTCTTTTATTTTTTTATCAAGGTTGTAAAAGTCGTTAAGTGCTAGTCGAACGATCCATCACTGCCTAGAGACTAGTCGAATTAGTCAATGACTAGTCGTGATTAGAAATTTTCGTTTATTTTTAAATATAATTCAATTTTCAAATTTATATAATAGAATAAAAATATATAACACAAATACGCAAAATACTAGATATAAAATATAATGTCGTACAAATCCGTTAACCATATCATCAACATAACAAAACATTAATAAAGATCTAAATACCTAATATTTGCTCTCCATTTAAATGCCCTAACTCTCTATCTGCTCCACGATGGATCTCAATCAAACCATCCTCCAATTCAATATCAGTCTCACCATTTAGGTATTCAAATTTCAAATGTGTAGAAACATGCAACCCTTTTACGTATATTGAACAATTTTGCATTGAATTGAACAAATGCTAGAATGTTTACCCGAGTAATATTCAATCGATTTTTTTATGGATCTATAAAAACATAACCAAATCAATTAGAATATAAAAAAATAAATAAATTTTAAAAAATGACCAAAATAATATTGTTTTGGTATCTGTCAAAACGACGTCGTTTGATCGTCGTTGTTTTGGATCATTTAGAAAACGACATTGTTTTGATTCAATTATTTAAAAAACACAAAACGATGTTATTTTGGTATTAAAAACTATATGGATGACGATTTTTGTATAATTAGTTATCCAGAGGGCTTTAGTCGACCATTTTGCTATAGTCGTCTAATATAGGCGATTTTACAATTTTTTTAGGCGGTTGGCCGGCCAACATTTACAACATTAATTATTACCGATGAAAACTTATAGTACATAATAGCGGGTGTTTTTATAACTACTAATTCATTTGAGAATATTTTTTTTAAGTTTTATTTTATAAGGAGAGAATAAATAAATATAAAAATTGTTGAATTATACTAAATAGAAAAAATAGTGTAAAACAATCCCAATTGTCATGAGTGGAAGATTATTATTTTGTTATGACTTTTACTCGACCCAAACATACGTTCTCTACCATTTTAAAAAATAACAAATAGTCATTTTCCATTATTATTTGAAAAAAATACATAAAGCATATTTATTTCGTTCAAATCACTAAAAAGATAATATTTTTTTTAATATAAAATTACTTGTTATATTTTCCAAAAAAAAACATTTTATTGTTATCCCTATGACTTTCATATTTGATATAAAAAAATAGTTAAAAACTAGGAAAAACAGCCTATTCCCCTTGATTTTCATTTTTTAATCCTATTCCCCCTCGATTTTGATCCTCGTTCTATTCCCCTTCGATTTTCAGTTTCAGTCTTTTTCCCCTCGATTATCATGTTTTAGTCCTATTCCCCGCTCGATTTTGACCTCATCATATTCCCCCTTCAATTATAAAAAATCTGCCTAAAACCCCTCCGATTTTGACCAAATTTTGACCAAATTTTGATTTCGATTTTGACCCAATTTTGACCCAATTTGATTTTAATTTTGACCTAATTTTGATTTTAATTTTGATTTTAATTTTAATTTTGATTTTGATTTTAATTTTGATTTTAATTTTAATTTTAATTTTAATTTTAATTTCAATTTTGGTTTTAATTTTGATGTTAATTTTAATAAATCAAGTTATTCGTAACATATAAATCCTACCATTAACCATCAAAGCATAAGTTTTTTTATTTAATATTATCCCAAGACATCCTAAAATCGAATCAATAATTATATATTTGAATCAATAATTATAATCGACTCATTATTTAATTTTCAATTATATCATTTATTTTGATCTATCAGTAAATAATAATAATAAATATTTTTACACATATATTTTTTATATTGATTTTAATATCGAAATTTGATTAATTAAATTGGAATTCGACCACTTAAATTATGATAAACGGTATAACAACGGTAAGTCTATAATTATTTTATTATTATAAATTAAGTAAAAATATCCAATAAAATCTTATACAACACTCCGAGGTGATGGAACCAATATTTAAGATGCCAACATGTGGCATGAAATTAATATCTCATGACTAATAACTAATTGGCAAAATCCTAAACCCTAAACCCAAAATCGAATCCAATTTTGTCAAAATTAAGATTAAATTGGGATTAAATCGAGTCAAAATTGAGTCAAAACTAGGTCAAAATTGAGTTATATTTGAATCAAAACTAAAATTAAAATTTGGTCAAAATTAAAATCAATTTTGACATAGTTTTGACTCAATTTTGGACTCAATTTAACTTAATTCAGATTGAATCGGATTTTCAATTTATACTTAATTTGGATTAATTAGGATTAAATCAAGTCAAATTGAGTTATATTTGAATCAAAACTAAAATTAAAATTTGGTCAAAATTAAAATCAATTTTGACATAGTTTTGACTCAATTTTGGACTCAATTTAACTTAATTCGGATTAAATCGGATTTTCAATTTATACTTAATTTGGATTAATTAGGATTAAATCAAGTCAAAATTGAGTTTTATTTGAATCAAAACTAAAATTAAAATTTGGTCAAAATTAAAATCAATTTTGACATAGTTTTGACTCAATTTAACTTAATTCGGATTAAATCGGATTTTCAATTTATACTTAATTCGGATTAATTAGGATTAAATCAAGTCGAAATTGAGTTATATTTGAATCAAAACTAAAATTAAAATTTGGTCAAAATTAAAATCAATTTTGACATAGTTTTGACTCAATTTTGGACTCAATTTAACTTAATTCGGTTTGAATCGGATTTTTAATTTATACTTAATTCGAATTAATTAGGATTAAATCAAGTCAAAATTGAGTTATATTTGAATCAAAACTAAAATTAAAATTTGGTCAAAATTAAAATCAATTTTGACATAGTTTTGACTCAATTTTGGACTCAATTTAACTTAATTCGGATTAAATCGGATTTTCAATTTATACTTAATTTGGATTAATTAGGATAAATCAAGTCAAAATTGAGTTATATTTGAATCAAAACTAAAATTAAAATTTAGTCAAATTAAAATCAATTTTGACATAGTTTTGACTCAATTTTGGACTCAATTTAACTTAATTCCGATTAAATCGGATTTTCAATTTATACTTAATTTGGATTAATTAGGATTAAATCAAGTCAAAATTGAGATAATAATTTATTATTAAAATTAAAA
>CM071860.1:4460497-4476862 GCA_036759665.1 Gynandropsis gynandra
TTCCCTATTTGTATTGTATTGTTCCTCATGTGACCCTTTTTCCTTTTTTTTTTCCTTCTCCTCTTAATTTTAAATTATATATCAAAAAACGGTTTTATATCATTTTTAATATTACGTGGCATGCATTCCACTTAAATTTTTGTTAGATAATAATTTATACAAAAATATTATAAACAACGCATTCATTGCAACATTATTTTCTGTATGGGTTTTATTATAAACAACAGAAACTCATTATACAAGTTAATGTTTTGAAATTTTTCTGTTCTATTTTTTTGTATGAATTAATTCAAAATCAGAAAAATTAAAAATGAGTTTAATTAGGTCACATGATTATGGTATTGATTATGGTTTCGGACAATTCGTTAATGGTATATCACAAAAGACTAGCTGTCTTTGTTCCACTACCTATACGTACATCTCCCTTTCACACTCTCATATTTACATATACCAAATTAATAATTAATCTAATATCGCCTTAAACCCCCTCATGATCCATCACAAATTCATAATTTATTATATATTACTACACATATAAGAAACTTTGTTTGATATCCAACATATACAAATATATGTACATATATTAATAATCAATTAATTTAACTATTTCCATATGCTCTACTTTCTACATGACTGCGACGATCGACTCTTAAACCCAAAATGAGATCAGAACAAGGATGCTTGTATTTGATATATATATATATGTATGTATATATATATATTGAGATTACTCATTTAATAACCAACAAGAATAAATGTCGGTCTAGTTTATATGATATTCATATTAATCAAATTTATATTTTAGAAAAGGATGGGCCAACCGGGAAAAAATAATTAGAAAAAAGGCAAAGAAAAAAGAGAGAAAGCATCGGAGCCAAGCTGTTTGATTTAGTATATTACAAGTACACATTCAAGAAATACTGAATGTTTGATCGTTATGATTATGGCATTGTCAATCGACCTTTATATTAATTTCTGTTTAAAAAAACTCGCCCGCGCATAGCGCGGGTACAACACTAGTATACATATAAAAATCCATCCAAACACACACACACATATATATATATATATTTGTCGTCTATGTGAACATATGCATGAATATGACTATTATAAATATTTATACTGTCCTCAATCGAATTATTGACAAAGATAACTTGCATGTGACCTTCATAGATGGTAGATATTACAAATTAAATAAAAAACTATTTTTATGATTTATTTACTTCCAAATTAGTCATACAAATAATATTTGTAGAAAAAGTTCTTTTCATTATTTACTTCATAACTTTAACCAAAAGACGTAAAAACCCTGACAATTATAAAATTATGGCTTTTACCTTTTACAATGAAATTATTTATTTAACTTGTCTTATCGTAAGATGTATTTATGAATTTATATACATGAAATTAAAAAATAATTTTGTATGTAGAACATGAGTATTTTGTAAACATAAGTATTATACATAAATATTAACATAAAAGTGAATATATTGTTACAATAATTTTTAAACTCAATATAAAATAAACTATTTATAGTTAAAATATTTATATTTTAAATATTTTGAACTCTTAAATTGATGGACAACGTTTAGTGCGTTTAAAAATTCAATTTTTAATATGTTTGAGGATTAAGTTGATCAATTTCAGTGTTAAAAAAAAGAGACTTGATCTTTTTGTTATTTTCTCCTTTATAGGATTGATATAGATCCAATTTCTTATTTCCTTGTGTTTAGAATTACTACGTGTTATCAGTTGCTTTCTTGACAGTTGTTTCTTGTCAGGTTATAAGTGAAGAAGGAATAAAGGAGAAACAGAAACTTGTTCTTTTTTAGGTTTTGATCGAGAATTTGGTATTAGAGCCTCCCTTATCATTCTCTCATCTTGATTTGGACCACAAAACCTTGGTGTCAGGATGACGTCGAACAAGGACAAAATCGAATCACTAAAAAATGGTCTTAGGATAGTACAAGATGAAATTGCGCAGATGAAAACGACAATGGCCGAGAAGTTTCAGCGTTTGGAAAGCTCCTTAAATCGTCTCACTAAATCTATCATCGAGAATCATCGAGGGTCACATGCTAGCGGAAGTAGACGAAATGAAAGAAATAATTATCAACAATTCACTGCACGATCAAGACAAACAAATCCGTTGTTCCAGTCCAAATTTACGAAGTTAGAGTTTTCGCACTCCTCCGGCGGAGATCCAACGATTTGGTTAAGTAAGGTTAAGCAACTCTTTGAATATCAAGATGTACCGAAGACTCGCCGTGTGCAGTATGTTGCTTATCATTTGACGAAGAGGCTAATGAATGGTGGCAAGCAATGAAGAAATCCTATAATGAGGAAGAGACAACAATCACATGGGAAGGATTTGAAGAGGAACTATGGACACGATTTAGGCCTACGGAATGTGAAGATTCCGACGATGCTTTATCGAAAATTAAGCAGATCGGCAGTCTACATGATTATCAAAGGGATTTCGAGAGATTGCAAAATAGGTAACGAGCTGGACACAAAAGGCTCTCGTTGGAACCTATGTAGGAGGATTGCAGACAAAAATTGCAGACGGGATACGAATGTTTCGACCAAAGTCTTTGAAGGAAGCGATCATGCTTGCAAGAATGTGAGATGAGCAGATTCAGAAACAAAAGAGGAACCAACCATATGAACAAAACACGGTACGAGTTACTCAAACCCGCACCACGAGAATGACTCCAAAAAAGCTCTCATGGGATGAAATAAAGAAGAAAAGAAGTCTAGGGCTATGCTTCAGTTGTGATGAGCGATATGTTCTAGGACACGAGTGTTGACAGCCACAACTTCTTTTAATGGAAGGAGAATGTGATGAGGATGATGAAACAAAGAAAGAAGAAATAGAGGAACTAGAAATATCGTTTTGTGTATTGGTAGGTTGGGATAACCCTCATACCATGAGGGTTGAAGCGATGATAAGAAAGCAGAGATTAGTGACTCTCATTGAAAACATTTCTAGCCATTATTTCATAAGCGACAAGGCTGTGAAATTGTTGGACCTTAAAATTTCTCCAACACTGCCATTCACGATTTGAGTTGCCAATGGATTACCAATGAAATGCCTAGGTCAGTACGAGAATGTATATATATCAGGAATCATTTTCATCGTTATATTATATGCGTTACCACTACGGGGATTACTTGGTTCTCGGAATTCATTGGCTCGAAGAATTAGGTACCACTATATGTGATTGGCGATCTCAAACCATGAAATTCGAGTGGAATGAGACTGATTGCAAACTACAAGGGTTGGACACGAATCTTATCAAAACCAGTAGTGTGAGTGGGGTGTTCAAGGAAGCACGACAGGGGCATACTTTGTTAGCTATTTGTGTTAATCAAGAGCCCAATAAGATATCCAAAGTACCAGACAAGTTTCTGAGTATGATCGATGAATTCAGTGATATCTTTGAAGAACCACGACAACTTCCACCCAAAAGAGAAGTTGAGCACCGTATTACTCTCAAGGAAGGAGCTAATCCAGTCAATGTAAGACCATATAGATATGCACATTAACAGAAAGATGAAATTGAGAAGCAAGTGAAACTAATGTTAGAAGTAGTATTCGTTTGACCTAGTTCGAATCCGTTTTCTTCGCCGGTTCTTCTTGTCTAGAAAAAGAACGGATCATGGCGGTTTTATACAGATTATAAAGTAGGGGTGGACACCCGCGGGTACCCGCGAGGTTTGCAGTACCCGTACTCGAACTCGTCCCCAACGGGTATATGATTTCAGTACCCGTACTCGTACCCGCACCTCGTGGGTACCCGTGGTTCGGGTACCCGCCAAAATTTTCAGAACCCGGCGAGTACGCGTACCGCAAAAAAACATCTACAAAAAATCAATGCAAAGCAAAAGGAAGAGGAAAAGAGACGATGGAGCAGGGAGAGGCTTGCAGGGATCGATCGGCCAAGGAGACGGCGAGCGATGACCGGAGGGAGATGCTTGCAGAGATCGATCGGTCAAGGAGATGGCGAGCGGCGAGCGGTGAGCGGAAGTAGATGCTTGTAGAATCGATCGGCCAAGGAGATGGTGCGATGGCGAGCGGCAACCGGTACAATGCATCGAAAACAATAGAGGAGGATCAAAGAGAGAGAGAGGAGAGGGATCAGAGAGATAGGAGAGGTTGGTGAGAGAGGAGACAATCAGAGAGAAAGGGATAGGTAGGCGGTTGTGCAAACAGAGAGAGGAGAGGTAGAAGGAAGGAGGTAACCCTAGGTATTTAGGTAATTTCTAAAAATATTAGGGTATTTAAGTAATTTATGTAAATATTAGGGGTATTTTTGTAAATACTTGCGGGTACCCGCGGATATCCGTCTGTGAAATTAAAATATCCGTCCCGAATCCGAACCCGCGGATAATGAAAAAATATTATCCGAACCCGTACCCGCGGCCCGCGGGTACGAGTAATTTTTTGCGGGTTCGGGACGGGTTTCGGATCGGGAAGGGTTGTACGGGTTTTTTGCCTACCCCTATTATAAAGCATTGAATGAGATCATTGTGAATGATCGTTTTCCAATTCCAATAGTGGAAGACATGTTAGATGAATAACACAGGACTGTTTTGTTTACCAAGCTCGATGTCACTGCGGGATATCATCAAGTCCGAGTCAATGAACTTGACATGCCCAAAACAGCCTTCCGAACACACAATGGGCATTACGAGTACTTGGTCATGTCGTTCGGCTTGTGTAATGCGCCATCTACATTTCAAGCATTGATGAATACAATCTTTTGGCTGCATCTTCGTAAGTTTTTCCTTGTCTTCTCGATGATATTTTGGTTTACAATTCATCGTGGCAGGAACAATTGCAACATGTTCGGCAAATATTCCAAATTCTACGACAACAATAACTACATGTCAAATTCAGAAAATATGAATTCGGACAAGATGAACTAGAGTATTTAAGTCATATAATTGCAGGAGATGGTGTGAAAATGGATAATACAAAGATCTGGGCAATGTTAATATGGCCAACACCAACTACAGTGACAGAGCTTCGTGGGTTTCTTGGACTAACATGATATTATCGCAAGTTTGTGCGAAATTACGGACCAATTGCCAAACCTCTCACCGTCTTGTTCAAAAAGGGAAAATTTCACTGGAAATGAAATGGTAGACGAAGCATTTTCCAAACTAAAATCTACAATGACCACAAATCCTACATTTGCTTTACCAAATTTTGTGGAGCCATTCGTTATTCGGACAGATGCTTCGGGAGAAGGGATATGAGCTGTTTTAATGTAAAAAGGGCAGCCAATAGCGTTCATGAGTCGTGGATTGAGTTCGTCAAAGAAAACATGGTCGACGTATGCCCGTGAGATGCTCGGCATCATTGTAGCAATCCAAACATGGCACTCATATCTGTTGGGTAAAAGATTCACCTTTCAGACAGATCACCGTAGCTTGCGCTACTTGCTAGAACAACGAATATTAAATCCTGACAAGCAGAAATGGGCGGAAAGCTTGTTGGGTATGATTATGAAATCATCTATAGATCGAAGACTTTAAATTCAGCGGCATATGCTCTATCTCGTTGCCCACAACAACCCTGTCTTTATGGTTTAATTGTTCAGCGACAAGAAATCTGGAATGAGCTTCGAATCTTAGCAAAACTGACCCTTATTTACAGAAGATTTCAGCCATGGTGGATTAAAATTCTGGCAGACCATATTCTTGGAGGGACGGGTTACTCTGTTACAACAATCGCATAGTTATTCCTCCAAATTCTACATACATAAAAGCCTTGCTTTATGAGTACCATGACACAACAACGGATCGCCATTCAGGTATATTACGCACATTTAAGCGCATATCTCAGCAGTTTTATTGACCTTTTATGCATAAAATAGTGCGTTAATATGTCGTATGTTGCGAGATCTATCAACGAGCTAAATACGATGCCCTATCTTCCCCGGGGTTACTCCAACCTATTGCCGATTCCGTGTAAAGTATGAGAAGATATCTAAATGGATTTCGTAGGGGGATTACCTAAATCAAAAGGTAACACCACGATTATGGTTGTTTTGGATAGGTTGAGTAAATCAGCTCATTTAGTGCCTTTTAAACACCCATACAAGTGAAGATAATGGCTACCAAGTTCATTGAAAATGTCATGAAGTTCCATGGGATTCCAAGATCAATTCTCAGTAACCGATATCCAGTGTTTATCAGTCATTTTTGGAAGGTATTTTGGAAGACTTCCGGCATGAAAATGCGTATGTCATCAACCTATTACCCGCAAACGAACGATCAAACGGAGGTAGTCAATCGATGTATTGAGCAGTATCTCAGATGCTTTGTTCACCACCGATCGAAACAATGGAGCAGTCTTCTTCCATGGGCTGAATTCTGGTACAATACCACCTTCCATTCATCTATCGGAATGACTCCATTCCAGGCATTGTTTGGTCATACACCACCGTCTTTTCCGTCATATGATCTCGGCATGACGACAGTGGATGAATTAGATATATAGTTACAGGAGAGAGATAAGCTGCTTAATGAGCTGAAACAACATTTAGCACGAGCGAATAACCATGTAAAGCAATTTGCAGATACTAAGCGTAGAGATTTAAACTTTTAGGTCGGAAATTGTGGTTTTCTTAAGCTGCAACTTTATAGACAACAATTTGTGTTCCGCCGCACGTCGAAGAAGCTAACGAATCGTTTCTTTAATCCTTTTCAATATGATGAATGAATAGGAGTCGTTGCATACAAACTGAAGTTGCATGTTAATTCCAGGATTCATCCAGATTTCCATGTGTCTTTGTTAAAAAAAAAGAGAGATATAGAGAGGATCCACCAGTTCGTTGAATAATTACTTATCCAGTGGAAAGGATTATCACAGGAAGACGTGACCTAGGAAGCGGTTGAGCAAATTCAGGATAGTTTCCTAGACTTGAACCTTGAGGAGGTTTTTTCCAAAGATGGGGGTATTGATGGACAATGACTAGTGAGTTTGAAGAAACCTAATCCTCTTATGTTTTAAGTTGGTCAATTTCAGTGTTAATAACAAGGAGACTTGTTCTTTTTGTTATTTCCTGGTTTGTAGGATAGATGTAGATCCAGTTTTTTATTTTCTTGTTTTTAGGATCACTACGTGTGATCAATTGTTTTTTGACAGTTGTTTTCTTGTCAAATTTAAAGAAAACTGAAGAAGAAATAAAGAGGAATTTTTCAGAAAAACAGAAACGTATTCTCTTTAGGTTTTGATCGGATCAAATATAAATAGATTCTTAGATTGATTTAGATTAAATGTTGATGATAAATAATTTTAAATCTAATTCAATTCAAGAATTATAATATAAAAATTTAAAATTTTCAAATGTATATATATATATGAGTTAATAAATTCATTTACTAATAGATTGAATACCATATAAAATATTAACCATCAACTTCTTTTTAGTGTCAGTGCCGATTGAGATTTCTTTCTATAATTGTTTTCGATTGGAGACAAGGAAAATAAAGACAATATTAAGCAAAAACTGCGTCGTTTAAGGGCTCAATTGGGATCCGTGCCACTAATCATAAGCCACAGTAAGTGAAATTAATTTAGATTTAGATCTGAATACATAATTAATTTTAATCGAAACTCGTTTTTATAGAATCCTTAGTGGTCAACGGATACATGTTCACGAGTCAACTCCTAAGTAACTTTCTCACGTGATCATCCTACGTTTCTTAAAGGTAATAAATACATCTGCAGCTAATTAATATTTACTACCACTTATAAAAAATTCTTTATTATTATTGGTTTATTTATTATATACGAATTAAATTCAAACACGTCATACTTAAAATAATTTTAAAGCCTGAGAAAATATTGTATTAGGAAATATATATATACATTTCCTAATATATTGTTTTTTCTTTCGTGAGATAGAAATTGCTTGTGTACTTTAAAAGGGCTTTACATATGTACATATGTTAAAATTAAATTATTAAATCATATGGATTTAGTATTGTATTATAATTGGGTATTATGATTTATATTTCTACTGTGAATTAATTATTTTGGTACTAAAATGATGGATAAATTTGGTCTAATGCTCATTTGATTAAATAATTTGTTATTTATTTGTCGTGATCAACATTTTTAATTGTAATTTATCCATAAAAGTTTCAGAATGTACTTTAACAGGTAATGCACGGACACGAAGCACATCTACAGTGGCTAATAAAGTAATATGTATAAATTCAAAGTTAAAATAAAATGAATAATTAAAATAAACTAAAATATATGATCGGGATCGCCGAACACAATAAAAAAACAAGTGTCAATCAATAAACAAATATTTGATTTTATTTTAATTTGTAGCGCCGCTAGTCGGATAAACCCGTTTTTCATCTTCAACTACGCAAGCGGACAGAGTCCTAAACGCTGTCAAGTCCCTAAACCTTAACGCCGTTAGATAACGCCGTTTAGATGTGACTTGGTTGCTGTAAAACGGGGAACGTAATAACGACTGTATAAAAGATCTGCGCCTTCTCATTTCCTCTAAAAAACAGAGAGAGAGAGATTCGTCAAGGAAAAAAAAAGTAGAACAAAAAAAAAACAGGAGCTCTCTCTCTTGCTCTAATTATCATATCGGATCCCACTCAAGAATTCTGTGATACTTCAAGTTGTTTGATTCAAACTCTTGTTTATTTTTTTCTTCTATAATTTCATTTGGTGACTAAGAGATCTGAATTTCAACGCATAATTCCGGTGAGAAGGTAATCATCGTGCTCCATCTTAGTGTTTCCTTCCTTTTTTCCCGTTATCAACCTGGATTTGACTTGGAGTTTTGTGTTTGGATCTCCGACTCGAGGTTTGACTTGAATTGTGCCGAATTCTGCTGGTTATAGCTTCGAAATCTGCTGAATTATGGTTTAGCTCATGCTTTTGTCTGAAATTGTATGGCAGGGCGTTTGAATCTGAGAATTTCAAGGGTTTTCCGGTGATTTGTCGTTATTTCTCTGCGTCCTATGGATTTGGCTGGGAAAACGTTGCGCTGGAAGCAGAATTCTGCATAATTCGAGCTGATTCCCAGCCGTTTAGGAGTTTTCTCAGGGAACAAGCTCCTGAGAAAGCATAATTCAGATAATCTATCCATAACCAGCGGTTCGGAGTCGCAGATCTGAGCGAATAGTCGTTGAATTTCGAAATTTGCAGTTCCTCTCACGGGATTTCTCAAGAATTCCAAAGAAAAACGAAGCGACTGCGTAATTCAGAAAATCCAGCGTCGATAACTAGCGTGCAACTCACAATTCGAAAAAGACGTCGCGGCTGCTGTTTATGGAGCTTCCTCAACCTCGTCCCTTCGACACCGAAGGTATTACTATTTTCAGATAGATTTATTCATAGTAAAAGAAAAAGAGAAAGAGAAGACAAGTTATCTATGCGTTTAACTTTGATTTAGAAAGATTTTCTACAGGGATAAAACCAACGCATGATTTTTTATCGCTCTGCAGTCATTCAACCGTCCAACCAGATCCAAGGATTTCGTCTCATGGTAATTCTATTATTTCTTCTTTTTTATATATATATATTATAGTTTTTATGGTGGGGATATTTTTGGAACCCGCAAGGGAATTATTTTGTTTTTGTGCATCCTTATCATATACATGAAAGGAGTAAGTAAAGCTATAAAAAATTAACAAAAAAAAAGGAAATTAAGAGAAATTTGTTTAGGCGTCACGTATTTCGGTTGTGCGCGTGTGCATGTGACCTTAAAGAAGAATCATGGATCACGGGCCAGGGGTACTGGGCCCAGACTGTTGAAACCGGGAAAAGGGACCGTTGATGGATTTACCTGTCTGCTCCTTTTGTGGAATCAGAATAATCTCTATCAATCTTGATGCCTATGATATGATTCCGTTAATATTTGCTTCAGATCTAATTTCATGTACGAGATTAGATAAACACACGCACACAAACACCATTTCTGTACGGTTAATGCATTGAAAGCATCAGCTGATGCATCACGTGATTCACGCCAGATCTGGGGTGTGCTGTTTCACTTTTAGATTTTGTTGGAGAAGGCATGTGCGCGTCAGGACTCTTTTATCACGAATTCCCAAGTGTGATATATTGTCTGAACAAAGCAAACACGAAAGTTGTCTGAAAAGAGAAAATAGAGATTTGGGTTTCGGTAGTATTTGTACGCTAGTTAACCTCACTCAAATCATCAGTTGTGGATCACTTGCCAAGCCAACCACAATGTCAACTACTTCATATGCTCTGTTATGGTGATGTTTAAACAGGTGGATACCTGAAAACCCACGATTTTTTACAACCGTTGGATCGTGTTGGGAACGGTGGTGCTAAGGAGGAAACCAGCAGCCTCGACACTTCGGCGTCTGAGAAGCCGCCACCTGCCCCACCGCCATCTTCAGTTGATCAGCACGTGCTCCCTGGAGGTATAGGAACTTACACGATCAGCCACATTCCCTACTTTCATCAGAGAATTCCTAAAGCGGAAGTGTTGCCAATGTTTACCGTGGCCCAAGCAAGTGGTGGTGAGAGAAATTCCGACGAGAATTCCAATTGCAGCTCATATACTGCAAGTGGTTTCACTCTGTGGGACGAATCTGCAGGGAAGAAGGGACAGACAAGGAAGGAGAATGTTGGAGAGAGAGCAAGCGTGAGAGGTAACATGAAAAAAGAAAAAAAAAACGAGTACACTATCTTGTTTCATTTATATATAAAAAATGAATGTTGTATTTTGAAAGCATTGTGAAGTGTGTTTTGATTGTCAGCAGATGCAGCAACAACAATGGGGCAATGGCCGGGGCCGGAAGGACGGTCACAGTCATCAACGAAAAACCACCGGAGCAGCTTCAGTTCTCGCTCTTCCTCTCAGTCAGTCATCTCATCATCTCTTTGACTAGATCACTCTACTTGCGAATTGTCCTCTGTTAACGATTGCGTAATCCGCATGTTGATCGTGAAGTTTATTGGGGATGCTATCATACAGGGTTTCTGGAATGAAAAGCCAGAGCTTCATGGACATGATACGGTCAGCAAAAGGGAGTTCGCAGGAGGATGACGGAGACGATGACGATGAGTTTGTCATGAAGATAGAGAGCCCCTCCACTAGCCAGAAAGGTTAGTATATATTGTCCTTCTTCCACAAGCTATCTATGCCAATTCAAAATCAAATGCTTTACCAGCTATATGTTTCCTCACTTGTAGATATGAGGGTAAAAGTAGACGGTAAGAGCACTGGTAATGATCAAAAGCCCAACACGCCTAGGTCGAAACATTCTGCGACAGAGCAGCGAAGGAGGAGCAAGATCAATGATAGGTGAGTCTTCTTGGATATCTTTACGTTGTTAGGGAAAACCGAAATCTGACCATAAAGTTCAACAAAACTTAACAAGTGTTACAAATGAATCTCCTCAGATTTCAGACGTTGAGACATCTGATCCCTAACAGCGACCAAAAGCGGGACAAGGCTTCGTTCTTGCTTGAGGTATGCGGGTCTTTCGAAAATAAAATCACACACACATGTATGTATATATATATATATATATTTATTGGTAACATCGACTCGATATCATTCTTAAATATTGAAACTTTTTTTACAGGTAATCGAGTATATTCAGTTTTTACAGGAGAGAGTAAACAAGTACGAAGGCTCCTACCACGGGTGGAACCCAGAGCCTGGGAAGCCAATGAATTGGGTAAATTATCAGATTTTATTGCAATTTCCAGTTTTTTTAATAAAAAAATAATATTTTAAAACCAACTGACAGATTTTTATTTATAAACAGAGAAACAGCCAACAGCCAGCAGAAGGATCCGTTGCCTTTGCTCCCAAGTTCGAAGAGAAAAACAACATTCCCATACCCCAAACTATCACCGCAAACGCTCAGGGCGGCCTCGTGATGGATCCACAATGTCCGGGAACACTGAACAGAGCCGGGCCGCAGTTTCCTCTGTCGCTTCGACCCAGCAGCTTCTTCTCTCCCGTGCTGACCGGCAATCCGGTATCTCAGGTCCCCACGAGAATAGTGTCGGAGGCCGCCGAGCCCAGCCAGAGTTCCAGGAATGAACCGCAGTCGGGTCAGGTAGTCCTATCGGATGCAGGACCGAAGGAGTTGGCCGTACATGGAGGTAGCATCAGCGTCTCCACTGTATACTCCCAAGGGTGAGCTTTGGATTCCATAATCAACTTCTTTGTGGGAGTTATAGATTGGTTAAGGCAAAACATTTTATGACATGAATGTGGGTTTTTGTAAAAAAAAAAAAGGTTGCTGAAGACACTGACGCAAGCACTGCAGAGTTCGGGAGTGGACATGACGAAAGCAAGCATCTCTGTCCAAATCGAACTCGCCAAACAACGCTCCCATCTTTCCATACTTAAGGTAACCCCTCGTGACCATCAATCATAAAAATCCCCCAAAGCATTATCAGATCACAAAATCCGTGGTTTGTGGTTGTGGTTTTAGGACGAGGAAGTTCATCGGACGCGACCGAGATCGGAAACGGGAGAAGACACCGACGACCACATCGGCAAAAACGATCATAAGAAACTCAAAACCCTCCGAAACTAAGAACACCAAAACAAAACCCTCCTTCTGGTACGTAACATTCCTTTCTATTTCTCAAATTTTCACCTGCCATTCTGGCCACCCTTAGTCTTCTCTCTCTTTTTCTTCTTTTTTATACTATTTTTGTGGGGTCTTTTCCCCCTTATTTGGCAATTGTCATTCAGAATGCTTCCATGTTTTCGAGAAGCTTTCTTGTGTTAGGTTATGAGCTTCCTTTCTCTCTCTAATTTAATTTACTCTTCCATTCTCGCTTTCTTCTCCCCTCTTTCATTTTTTACTTTTCATTATTTGGGCTTCACTCCTCCATTCATTTCTTGTAATATTTAACTTCTGTATCTTTGTATTGGCTCAATGAGATTTAGTGTACTTGGCTTTGTACGAACTATTAATATTTAATACCATTCAGTTACATACTATTTATCTGTTCAGAATTCCTATAACATTACAATATAATATTCCTTAGGCCCTAAGGGATCTCGCCCTCCCTGTGTTGTTGGACTGAATTTAAAGCCCAAATCTTCATCGACGCATTTTAGAAAACAAATTCCTTTGATCAAATATAACCTTATCATATGAACACACTTTTATTGTATGAAGAGCAATTTACTATTTTTTCATATTTTTATGTTTTACAACCAAAAACATTTATCGTTGAGTATTCTCTTTTAACAACCAAAAAGGTATATTTTTAAGTCATAACATTATCGTTGTAAAGAGAGAACAGAGAGGGTTTTATAAACATATAATGATTTAAAGGTATAAGCTAAGGTTGTGTGTGTATTATATATGTGTTTTATTTAAGAACATTGATGTCATGTAATCTAGTTCTTGACTGGATTAAGTGTACTTGATGCAGAGAAAAGACTTATTTTAAGGTGTTTTAAGTGCACTTGTTGGGTTAAGTGTACTTGGTAGAGAAAAGACTCTGGGGTTTTAAGTGCACTTACTGGATTAAAATCGGGCTATTAAGCAAACTACAGATTTAAGAGGCTAATATTGGAACATGTGAAATGTTGAGGGCAAGCCTATAAATATGGCAAAGATCGAAACAGATCAAGGAGAGCACAACTCAGGATCATCTTCTTCGTTCACATATTTTCTCTCTTTCTTTTGTAACCGAAAAACAAACACTCTAAAGAATCAATCCCTTTTCTTTGCCCGAGACGTAGATTGAATCAACGATTCAATCGAACTCGTAAATAACTGTGTTCAATCTCTCTCTCTATTCTCTTTCTCACACACTACTCAAATTTAACTTAGGGATTTTCTCAAATCTTGTATTTGAGCTCAGAAAGATTCATTCGAATTGCAACAATTGGTATCAGAGCTATTGGTTCTAAACCAGGGAGAACGCAGCAGAGCTCAAGGTTCAGAAGAAGGCAAACAGAAAATCAAGAAGTTTAAAGTTTCAAGATTCAATGGCAGCAATGCAGAAATTAGATGTGGAGAAGTTTGACGGTAAAGGAGATTTTGTGTTGTGGAAAGAAAAGATTCTTATCAGTCTCGAAATCATGGGGTTACATGAAGCTCTAACAGATGATCCCGCAACGTGGGACATGGATGCAGAAGAAGAACTCAAAGATGAGCTCAAGACACCAAAAAGATCCTCGATTTCAGGAGTAGAATCAGGATCAATGATGGAGTCTGCAGGTATAGCTTCAATATTAACCGAACAAGGATCAAGAATCCAAGAAAAGGATAACAGGGAACAAGCTCAAATATCCAGAGCTGAAAGAAGTAGAAGAGTTCGAAACTTGATAGTTCTCTGCTTATCAGATCAGATTTTGAGAAAGGTGATTCAAGAAAAGACAGCTTATGGATTGTGGAATCTGTTGGAGAAACAGTTTCTTGAGCAATCACTCCCAAACAGGATGTATCTAATGCAACGACTATCAGGGTTCAAGATGGATGAAAGCAAGACAATGGAGGAAAATCTTGATGTATTTCAGAAAATGTTATCAGATTTGCAGAACCTTCAAGTTAAGGTTGAAGAAGAGTACTAAGCTGTGTACCTTCTGAATTCATTACCGGCGCCATATGAACAGCTTAGGGAAGTTCTGAAATATTCCAGAACAACCATTACACCTGAAGAGGTGAAAGCAGCAGCTCTTCTGAAGAACTGGAGCTGATTTCACAAGGCAAGAACTACAAATCTAATGCCGAAGGTTTGATAGTCAGGGGTAGGTCAGAGAAACGGGATAGTCATCAACGTGGCAGCAAGAAAGGCAGGTCTCGCTCTAAATCCAAGGAGAAGGCAGATTGCTGGTTTTGTGGGAAGCGTGGACATTTCAAGAAAGAATGTAACGCTAGGAAGAAATATCATAAAGAAGTTTCAGAAGAAAGAGGAGAAGCTACTGTAGTGAAAGGAAATGTCACAGACAGGGAGGTTCTTTCAGTTATAGAACTGGATTCATTGTCAGCAGTGGAGCAGGATATTGATGATCAGTGGATACTCGATTCTGGTTGCACATATCACATGTCACCACGTAAAGAATGGTTCACAGAACTTCAAGAACAGAAGTGTGGCAAAGTGAAGATGGGAAACAACTCAGTATGCGAGATAAAAGGAATAGGGAAGATCCATTTAACATCACATGATGGATCTACTATCACTCTAACCCATGTCAGGTATATCCCAGAACTAAAGAGAAATTTAATATCTCTTGGTGTTTTGGAAGGACAGGGTTGCTGGTACAAGTCTCAACATGGGACATTGAAGATTATCAGGGGATGCAGAACAATATTGAGAGGAGAACTCAAGGATGGACTTTACGTTCTGCACGGCCAAACCATTCAAGGTGAAGGCAATCAAGTCTCTACTGATAAAGATCAAACCACACTGTGGCACAGCAGGCTTGGACATATGAGTCAGAAGGGGATGGATACTCTTGTAAAAGAGGGAATGATTGAAGGTAAAAACATCTCAACGATGACATTATGTGAGGCATGTGTGATGGGAAAAGCACACAGGTTGTCCTTTGGAGTAGGGAAGCACAATTCTAAGGATGTTTTAGAATATGTACATTCAGATTTATGGGGGTCATCTAACATCCCATTTTCTCAGTCTGGTTATCAATATTTCACGACCTTTATAGACGATTATACAAGAAGAGTCTGGATATATTTTCTGAAAAAAAGGATGAGGTGTTTGATAGCTTTGTGGAATGGAAAACGTTGATTGAAAATCAGACAGATAAGAGGATCAAAACTCTAAGGACAGACAATGGAATGGAATTCTGCAATCAAAGATTTGACAGATTCTGTAAGGATGAAGACATTCAAAGGCATAGAACATGCGTGTACACTCCACAACAGAATGGAGTGGCTGAACGAATGAATAGAACGATTATGGAGAAGGTAAGATGTCTCCTTAATGAATCTGGTTTACCACAGAGTTTCTAGGCAGAAGCAGCTTCAACGTCGGTGTATCTCATCAACAAATCACCATCAACGGCTATAGGATGTGATATAACGCAAAGAAAATGGACTGGCAGGTTAGTAGGCTACAAACATTTAAAGAAATTTGGCTGTGTAGCTTATGTTTACAGTGATCAAGGAAAGACTCAGTCCAGAGCAAAGCAAGGTTTCTTCATTGGCTATCCTTTTGGAAATAAAGGATACAAGGTATGGCTGCATAAGGAAGGCAAGGTTGTAGTCAACAGGAATGTTATCTTCAACGAAGATATAATGTTCAAGGATGTTTCAGAAATGGAGAAGGAGAAATCTGAGGTAAATGCAAGAAAGACAGAGATAACGGAGATGGTAAAATTGCCATTTTTTGTAAAGGAT
>CM071860.1:4478698-4491608 GCA_036759665.1 Gynandropsis gynandra
GTAATCTAGTTCTTGGCTGGATTAAGTGTACTTGATGCAGAGAAAAGACTCTGGTGTTTTAAGTGCACTTGTTGGGTTAAGTGTACTTGGCAGAGAAAAGACTCTGGGGTTTTAAGTGCACTTACTGGATTAAAATCGGACTATTAAGCAAACTACAGATTTAAGAGGCTAATATTGGAACAGGTGAAATGTTGAGGGCAAACCTATAAATATGGCAAAGATCGAAACAGATCAAGGAGAGCACAGCTCAGGATCATCTTCTTCGTTCACATATTTTCTCTCTTTCTTTTGTAACTGAAAAACAAACACTCTAAAGAATCAATCCCTTTTCTTTCTCCGAGACGTAGATTGAATCAACGATTCAATCGAATTCGTAAATAATTGTGTTCAATCTCTCTCTACTCTCTTTCTCACACACTACTCAAATTTAGCTTAAAAATTTTCTCAAATCTTATATTTGAGCTCGGAAAGATTCATTCGAATTGCAACAGACATGATAACATTACTACAAAAAGACTTGATTCTCAGTGGTGACCAGGGTTTAACACGAGGCACTTTCCGAATTAAATAATTTGTTGGGCCCACGTTTGTATTCCTTAACTTTTTTATTTTTTTATTTTACATCTATAAATTACATAAATATATATTTACGCACATATATACGAAAGAGGGTGTAGAATTGTGAGAGATGTGACGGAAGATGGGCCTGGTGGGCCTAATCAGCACGTGAGAGGCATGTGGACATGAGGAATGATGGCCCACTGGGCCATTAGAAACTCAAGAGTCCTCTTTGGTTGCTTTCGACAGTGACCTATATTAACTTACACGTCACGTCGTTATAACATTATTCATTACACAGTACACAGTACACATTGATTTTCTCACAACACATATTTATTTTTTTTTATTCAACATATAAATTCCATACAAAACAGTCTTATTATTAATATTGTGCACGTACTTATAACGAACGAATTAAATAATACATAAGTATGATATGAATATATTGACAATTACGATTCACAACGGTTATCGAAGTTAATTTCAACGATTTATCATCTCTCAACTTTGTTAATAGTAGAGAAAAAAAAAACATTATATATATGCGTGAATGTGGGCATAACATAGAACCAAATCATAATGCAATCTGAATGGATCGTGAAAGATAAGATTTAACTCGTTACAAGGGACACCTGTGTCCTTGGGGCCTTCCATATTTTTTATAAATATTTGTATAATGATTAAAATCATATGTATGTTTTATTTTAAACACGTATATATATATATATATATAACTCGGATTTAACAAAAGGAAAAAAGCTATTATTTGGAATTAAGTTTTTCAAAAGCGACTAAGTTAAATTAATATCATCATGATGATGGTGATGATAGTACATATACGGTCGTGGCCATATATCGACCAGTCGCTATTGTTAAAACACGATTGTCCGGTCCATGATTAATTGATATATATATACTTAGATTTTATAAGTCTATAGATATGGTAATGTTTGTACGTAATTAGGCCACGTCCGTAGCAAAGATGCGTAGGGATGGGTACATTGCATCTTTCCTATATGACGTAATATTTATTCAAGTCCAAATGTCAATTATACCTCTTATTTCTCTTCGATTATATTGACTTATAACTGAAATTATATGATTTTTTTAAAATTATACGAGGATATATATATATATATATCAATTTAGTTATTACAAATAGTATTAGTTATATCTTTTTATTATGCGTGCATCATATGCACATGCATGCCTATGTATTATTATATAACCACATGGTATTATTTTTTAAAAGGATTCTTTGACACATTAAACAATAAGAAAAATGCAACTCATGTATTATAGTTGAACAAATTCACTTGCAATTCTATGGTCGAAATTTCGAATTGTAGAAACTTTGTTGCATAAGAAACGATTTAAATGAATTTTAATTGTATCCCATTCCCGAAATAGATACAATTGTTTCTTTTTCGTCAAATCATGTGATTAGACTTTGCCAAAAATGCCTTATCAATGCCAAAATGATTTTGTCATCTGATCGTCTCGTTTTTATACATATTTTTTCACATGATTTTAGAGATATTTATGATGATAGATGCGATGTTTACGTGTGATTTTGTATCCGTTTTACTCGTTTTCGTGTTTTCATGTTCTTACAAGTTATAATGCATATTTGATTCGTTTTGGAGCTAAAGAACGTACATGGGACAAAGTACTAGCATCGAGGATCATAACGGAACAAACGAGATGAGAACCAGCACGGGTCGGGGAGGACTTCAGCCCGCACGAACCTTGAGCACGCGCGGTGCACTCAACTTAGCCCGCGCGGGGCACATTCCGTAGCCCACGCGGGGCCATTGGTCCAACACATCCAACAACTTCAGCACAGGTCGGGCAAGCCTTCAACACGTGCGGATCATCCTCTCCAAGTGAACCCGCGCGGGGCACACTCTCCAGCCCCCGAGAAAGGAAACTTGTGGGAAACAAGAAAAGAAAAGTGTTAGTTGCCTACACACAAAGAAAACATGGTTAGAGAAGAGGAATGAGAGTTATATGGCTGAAAAATAGAAAGGAAATGTGCTCATTTACACAAGAATAGAAATCAATGCAAATAAGAATGGAAAACTCATAAAACAACATTCTGCAACAAAGAGGTAAGAAGAGGAAAGGAAGTGAACAACCAAAGAGGAAAAAGAGCAGAAAAGGAAAGAACGAAAAAAGGCAAGACAAGGAGGAGAGCTAAGGGGGCCGAATTCACTTCAATTTTGGAAGAACACACGTTAGAGAGAGAGAGTTGCAGAGAGAGAGAGAGAGTAGAGAGAGGAGTTATTCGTGAGTTCTTATGGAGGACGTTATGTTGATTGTTTGCGAACGCATGAGCGAGTAGTCGTTTTGTTCTAGGAGAAAGGATTAGCCCATGGCTATCCCGGAACCTCTTTAGATTTATCTTTGAATGCAATTTCCCATTTTCGTTTATCTATTTTTTGTCCGAGTGCTTGATTGACTTGTATTTACGAATGCCAAGTAGATGCATGTTTTAGGAATAGGAGAAGGACCGAAAGGATAATTCTAATTCTAGATAATCAGGCTTAGAACAACCGAGGCTAGGACACGAAAGTAGGATAGTATCGGTTGAGGGTTGAATAGATGAATCATAGAATTTATGGGTAAGGTTCAGGGTGTCAACCACGAAAGTAGGGGATAACTTGACTAGATCACGTGTCTATGTCTTGAGAGAGGCGAGATATCATATTAGGATCATCCACCTTAGATAACTTGATTGGGAATACATGATTAGATAGGTTGATTGTTGGTTTCGGTAGTCTTGTGGTGAAACCGTATCCTAGAACGTTTGTCTCACTGTTGAGAACTCGTAGTTTATTTACTTTTAGTTATTTTATTCTTAAAAACAATATTCGTTGTTTGCAATTTTGATTCGAAGTTTGAGTTTAGGTTGTGTTGCGTAGTTCCTGTGGGATCGCCACCAAGAGTACTACACACATGCCATGCACTTGTGGGTAGTTTAGGTTAATATTTGTTTAACTTGGAACGTATAAAGTTTTTGGCGCCGTTGTCGAGGTCTATTGTCAACACGTCTTAGATTCGAACCTAGGATCATACTTGTTTTCGTTTTCTTTTTGGTTTCTTTTCTTTTTTCTTTCTACCTAATTCCGTTTATATTTTCCTTTGTTTGTTTATGACCAGATCTCAAGGTGCTTCGAGTCTATTCCAAATCGACCTCGAGATCAAGCGAACTTACGAACAACTGAGAAAGGGCAAGGAAGAAGGGAAAACAGAGCCGTCAGATCAACGAGATATGGATAATCAAAATGATATTTTGAACGACCATGGACAACCTCAAATACCTAACGATAATTTGGGATATTTTCAGCAACAACAACTCGCACCTCAACTACGAGAACCATAGGCTCCTCCACCACGTCGCCTTAGAGACTACGTGGTGTCGAATATGAACAATGTCCAAACAGCTATGCGGATGCGCGCTGTTGCAAGAAAGCAGTTTGAGATTAAGCGTGCAATGATCAATATGCTTTATTAGAAGCAATTCATGGATGGAAATCACGAGGATCCCCATCAGTATCTCAGAGACTTCCTAGAGATTTTCGGTACGTGCAAGATACACTGAGTCTTGTAAAATACAATTTTGTTGCGTCCCTTCCCCTTCTCAATTTGGGGACGAGCAAAAACATGGCTGCAATCGCTTTCCGCTGGTTCTATCACTACTTGGGACCAGCTCTACACATTGTTCCTATCACGATTCTTTCCTCTGAGCAAGACAATTCATATGAGTGGAGAAATCACGACGTTTAGATGCAGATATGGAGAAACGTTGTTTGAAGCTTGGGGCAAATTTAAGAATCTTCTACAGATGTGTCCAAACCATGGTCTCGACCAGTGGTATGTTATCCAAACCTTCTACAATGGAATTTCAGACGAACACCAAATGACATTGGATAACACTGCTAGAGGATCGTTTATGGATCTTAGTATTGAGGAAGCATACGAGCTGATTGATAACTTTTCCATGAACCACACTATGTGGTCCACACCGAGGGGTATACCGAACATAACTTGAGGTTTAAATGAGCCAAATCAGGTTTGAGAATTACAAGGAAAGAAGGATTGACTTATTCATTGGAGAAAAAAAGTCAGAAGAATTCGAGAATAATGTAGTTGCTGAAGATCGGGAGAAGTTGTTCCTGATTCATTTCAAAACAAGCTGAAGATCAGGATGAGATGTTCTTGATTTCGAGCGAGTTTTGGGTGATGGAGTATACTTTAAAAATACATAAATATCTAGGAGGATAGATGTCGAGAAAATGAATGTAATAGCTGATATTTTAATCAAAGAATATTGAATGAGCACTTTGAGAGCAGAAACATGATTCAGAGTGTTTTTCTTAGAATAACAATTAGTTGTATTCTTGGTCTAACTTAGACAGAGTTAATTGTGTGAGTCTTAAGTACTTTGTATTGCAAAGAAAATGTAATTAAAGTTGATTCGTGAATAAAACTATTATTGTTTGATTAATAAATTTTGTTTCTTGTTCGTAATCTTTGGTAAGGTTGTCTTACTTATATTTCAATTGGTATCAGAGCTGGTCACCAAAATCTAGAGTTAATCTAATCATTGGTGCGAGATATTAGAAGACAACATGGAAGGACCAAGATATCTATACCTTTTTGGTAAACCAGTTATGTTGGATGCTTCAAACTCTGGATATTGGAAAGTAAAGATACGTGCAAGTATTAGAGGTATCGACGAAGACATTTTGAGTGCAGTAAAGAATGGATGGAGTCCACCACAAGTGATAGTGGACAAGGAAATGTAAAAATGAAGCCATTAGACCAATGAACACCAAAGAATGGATGGAGTCCACCACATGATGTGAATCTGTAAAGGACGAATGGGATAATCTGAAAACTATTCATAAAGGCACTTCAAGTGTTAAAAGAACTTGACTTGACATCTTAGAACATCAATTCGAAATATCGGAGATGTGAGAAAATAAAAGTGTTAAAGATTTCATCGGTAAAGATGAATGCAATTGCAAATTAAGTAAGTGTACTTGGTCAAGTATTAGAAGATAAGAAACTAGTGAAAAAAATTACAAAAATGTCTACCAAAGAAATTTAATGCTCAGAAGGATACAATGAAAATGTCCTTAAATATCGATAATTGTTTTTAAGAAAAATTGTTGGAATTTTGACAGCATTTTACAACTTTAATAAGGTGATACATACAAGGATGTGAACTGAGGAGTTGTTTAAGAAACTAATGAAAGTTCAAGGTTAGTCAATGTGGAAGAAAATGTAGAACTAATGATTAGAAAATTTGAAAAATTCATGAAGAAACATACATGATTCAAGCGGTCTAACAGTGATGATCAAACTACTACGAGAGAAGGAAAGTCTGAGATTCAATGTCATAATGGAAAAGATTTGGACACTTCAGATCAAAATGTCCAAGTATTGCAAAAAGAAAAAATATATTGAAGAATATGCGAGAAACACAATGTTACAACTGTAAAAGTTATGGTCATACAAAAAATGAATGTGGAGGTTCTGGTACAAACAAATAAAAATCCTTAATCACTTACAGTGCATCCAGTTCAGATTCTAAAGAAAGTTGTGAATAAGATATAGCAAGTTTTATTGCTTTTATCGGAATAATTGAAGAAATTGAAAGTGAAGTCAAAATAATTGTAGAATGTGAAAATGAAGAAGATGACGTATATGTATAAACTATCTAAAATAAATGGTTGAATATGAGCAACTCAATATAGAGCTGGTCAAATTTATTGAGAAATTAGAAAAAAACAACTTTAAGGGATTTAGAAGATGTTAAACCAGAAGGAAGAAGAAGTTGTGTTGACTAAGAGATGACTCGATGAAAAGAATTCACAATTGAGGATGTTCTTGAATGTTACGGAGAAGCTTATCATCTGATATCAATAGGGAAACAAAAACCAAATCATCATAGAATTGGATATGTTAGAAACAAAGGAATTTATAAAAAAAATTTGTTTCAAGAGGCGAATTGAAAAATCTTGCAACTGTGGGAAATGAAAATCCATATGGTGTTGTGAACAAGGCACAAAGGTATGAATTTAAAGAGGAGTATAACAGATAAAATTCTAGGTTTGATTAATATGTGTCAAACAGAAATTGGTATAGTCATACCTATCCAAACCAATCAAGAAGATAATAAATATTGTATGACTCAGGTAAGTACTCCAAGCATAAAATTAGGAAATTTGGATAAGGAAAAATGGTATTAGCTATAATATATCATACATTTCTACTAAAAATAGATCTAACACTTGATACTTTGATAGTGAATGTTCTAGACATATGACAGTTACTAGATAACTCTTGCCAAACTTTAGTAAAATAAAAAATGCAGGAAGCGTTACATTTGGAGACAAACACAAAGGAAGAATTATCGAAACAAGAGATATGCAGATTCCAGGACATCCTTTGTTGAGCAGTTGCAGGATTAACTACTAACTTGATTAGCATTAGTTAATTGTGTGATTGCAAACACATGGAACTGCTATATATGGTCTGATGTGAAAGTATGTTTCAAAGTAATGGAAGACAATCTATCACTATGGCATTAGAGGTTTAGATATATCAATTATCGATCGTTGGTAAAAAAAAAATATTTCAAAGATTGTTAGAGGTATACATAAATTAAATCTTGATAAATCTGAAACATGAAAACCTTGTAAGTTTAGGAAAACAAATAAAGGTTCATAATAAGAAAATAACAAAAGCTAAAAACTGCAATAATACTGGAATTGGTCCATATAGATTTGATGGGACAAAAAAAAACAGAAAATTTTGGTGGAAAAAGATAAGTTTTCGTGTGTGTTAATTGTCTTTCAAGGTATACTTGGGGTAAAGTTTATGAAAAAAAAAATCTGAAACTTTTGAACTATTTTATAATTTGTATTAATAACTAAAAAATATTAAAGGTAACATTGAACAAATTTGACGTAATCATGGAAAAGAATTTAAAAATGATACATTTTACAAGTTTTGTTTAAAACATGGTATTGTTCACGAAGTTTATGTTCCAAAAACACCGCAACAAAATGGTGTAGTTGAAAGAAAGAACATAACTCTACAAACAATAGCTCGTGTTATGCTTCATGCAAAATCTATTACTATTTGTTTTTGGGCAGAAGCGATAAATAAAATTTGTTATATCATAAATCGAGTTTATGTACGTTCTGGTTTGTTACAAACACTTTTTGAGCTCGGGAAAGGTAAGAGTCCATGAATTATTTTCATATTTTTAGTTGCACTTGTTAAGTTCTTAATGACAAGAATATCTCGAAAAAATTGATGCAAAAAGTGATGAAGGAATAATTATGGGTTATGAAACTAATACAACTGCTTATAAAATCTACAATTTGAGAACAAGATCTGTTGTTGAATCTGTAAATGTTGTTTTTTATGAAGACCATTTAACTTTGAAAATCGTATTTCCTTTTTATTCGAATACAGAACATGAAAATTATAGTAAATGAATTGATATATCAAGTTTATCTAACGAACTGGAAAACAGAGAAACCAGAAGGGAAGAAGAATTTGAGACTGTTCGTCAAAACTATGGAAGAGAATCATGAGTTGTACATCGAAATCATTCCATTGATGATGTTATTAGTGACATTTTTGTGATGGTAAAAAGAGAAGAGGTTAAACATTGATTAATTATCATGATATGGTAAAATTTACATATTTTACATCTCAAATAGAACCAAGAATGTAAGTGATGTTTAAATGGCGAATTCTGCAAAAAACTATGCATGATGAATTAGAACAGTTTGTAAAGAATGACATTTGGATATTTGTACATCGTCCGGTTGATGTGAATGTGATTGGAACAAAGTGGATCTTTAAAAATAAAACCAATAAAAAAAGGTGATATTATTAGAAACAAAGCTAGATTGGTTGCTCAAGGTTACACACAGGTTGAATGAGTTGATTTTGATGAGACTTTTGCACTCGTTGCTCGATTACAATCTATTAGTTATTGTTTGGAATTGCTTGTTCTCTCGGTTTCAAATTATTTCAGATAGATGTCAAAAGTTTATTTCTAAATGGGATATTACAAATAGAGGTATACGTTGAACAACCTAAAGGATTTAAAGATCCTCACAATTCCAATCATGTTTAAAAATTGAAGAAAACCCTGTATGGACTCAAACAAGCGTCTCGTGCTTGGTATGACAAACTAGCAAATTTTTTAATCAAGAATGACTATAAAAAAGGGAAATAGATAAAACTCTGTTTATACATAATGTTGATAAAACTCTTCTTGTTGTGCAAATTTATGTTGATGATATTGTGTTTGGATCAAAATCACAAGAAAAAATAAATTGGTTTGTACAAACCATGAAAGGTGAGTTTGAAATGAGAATGTTCGGTGAGCTAAAATTACGTTTTTGGTTTACATGTGAAGCAACTTGAAGATGGACTATTCGTATTTCAAAGAAAATATACAAAAAAAAACTGGTAAAAAGGTTTGAAATGGATCAAAATAAATATGTGAATACTCTTATATCTACTACAACAAAACTCACTAAAGATTCAGAGGAAAAAGCATGATTGGAAGTCTACTGTATATTACAGTAAGTAGACTAGACCTGTGTTTGAGTATAATAATTTGTGTCGGATATTAAAAAAAATCTAAGAAATCACATTTACTTGCAGTGGAAAGAATTATCAAATATGTGAAACGTACCGCCAACTATGACATCTTCTATACCAAATATACTAACTGTGAACTTGATAGATGTTGTGATACAGATGACATGAAAAGTATGTCAGGTGAGTGCTTATTTATTGAAACTAATATGGTATCTTGGCTTAACAAAAAGTACAATTTAAGTTTTCTATCTACTGCCAAAGCCGAATACATTGTATTGCAAAGCTGTTGCACACAATTGATATGGATGAATCAAATGTTAATCGAATACTATGGGTTCAAAAATATTTATTGTTCTTTGTGATAATACTAGTACAATTTATATATTTAAAAATCATGCACAACATTCAAGATGAAAGATATTGAGATTAGGCATCATTTTTTGAATAAAAGGTTGAACAAAAACAAATCAAAGTTGAATATATGCCTACTGAGCGTTAATTGACAGGCATTTTCACAAAACCATTAGATTTAAATCGATTTATTTCTTTGAGAAAATGACATGGTATATGTGAACTCTAATAAGTATTAAAATTCTGGTTTGATTGCATAAAAATGATTTGAATGTAGTCTAAATCTGAAAGAGAATGAAAAAAATAATGCGTAAAGTTCTTGCTATGTTGGTGAAAGTTCAATCTATCGATTTCACTTAAGATTTAATGAAGTACGCGTCATGATATTTGTTATCTTACTTCTATAACAGTCGTATATATGATTATTACTTTTGAAAAGTTTGAAATTTTTATGATATAAGTTCGAGTCTAAGTTGAAAGACATTCAGTTTCAATTATAACGTCCTAAAGGCATAAAGCAAAACTCTTGCTTAAATAATCCTCTATATTTTTAAATGATACGTAAGAGTATAACTAAATAGGTAGCATGTGAGATTGTTATATGAACAAAAGAATTCTAAACGACGTCCTAAAAGCAGAGAATCAAAGGTTAAATAATAAAAAAAGGGTTGAGCAAGTACCCTTAAATTGAATAAAAACTTTACTAATTATTTGTTCATTATGTACAAAATTTTTTTATTTAATCACAAATATTTATTTGTTTGTTTGTTAGATTTTAATTTAAAAGGAGGAAAAAACTAAGTAACTTTTTTTAAGAGAATTGATTAAAATTACAACAACGGGTTTAAATGGATGTGATATGTGGAGGTTACTAACGTGATGAACGTGATAAATGAAATTTATTTTTCTTTAAAAATAATAAATCAAAATTAAGGATATAAGGTTTATTGGTGAAGAGTTCTCTGTGATAATTTTGAAAATCTATCAAACCCTAACTTTCTTTTACGAAAGGAAAAAGTGTACTTTTCTAAACTTTGAATCCAGATTGAACCAAAAATGGCAAGCAAGAGAAGAATGGAAGAAAACATATCTAATGGAAAAGCGAAGATGAATGAAGATATGTATTGGTACAACGAAGAAGGAATTCAGAAATATGATACGTGACTTACTACAAATCCACTAAGGATAAACGCAAAAAGGTGCAATGTAAGTTACTAAAATGTGTTCACCTAGAGTTCTTAGCAAGAGAACAACATTGCCAAGAGACTCATCGTCAAAGGGTAGTACAAAATCTTCAAAATCATTATCTAATACAGATTTCAGCTCAGATACTTTTGAATATTCAACAAATATATCTAATAAGCGGAAGGGACAAACCAAAACTTTAGAAAAACTGAAAAATTTGTCTCGATCGAATTCACATTCTAAAATATTCTATTTAGTGGTTGGAATGTCAAGATACAATACGTTGAAAGAGAGAAGTTCTCAACAAAAGAGGTCTGAATGTTGGTCAACTCAAACATCTTCCACTGTGAGAATTACTGAATGAGAGGAATTTGACCGGTACAATGACTAATGTGCACCAATATACAAAGAACTCATTTATGAGTTTGATGCAAATCTATGTTTAGATATATAGAACAGAGTCGTTTGAGCAAGTGTATGTGCATGGAAAGATAATAAAGTTCAATGCTGAAGAGATAGGCACTATATGTTGAACATGCAACATATGAGAGAAAATGAGCTAGAAATAGATCTTGACATGGATATTGTCACTTAAGAAATTACTAGAAATGATATTTTGGTATGACCTCGTCAAATTACCAATGCTAAACTCACATGGGAATATACTTTTCTTAACAAACTATCTAGAACGAATTGAATTCCTAATAAGAAGATAGACGAAATCAGACATGACACTACAGTTCTTTTATATTGTGTTAAGAATGGAATTACTGTTAACTTTGGAAAAGTTATATTGGACCAAATTATTTTTCAAGATTGTCAAATGTGAAGAAGTTTATCCTACCATTTTCATGTCTGATTTAGAACATCATACTTCGACAAGTTCCAGACATTATCTGTCAAGAAGAAAGAAAACTTTTTGTTGTAGATCATCTTTGAGAAAAGATATGTGGATAAAATGCTAGCTACCGTGGGGAGGATATAGAGTGAAATGAAATTGCACAAAATGTTATTAAACTGGAGAAAAGACTAGCTGGAGTTGTTTCAGACATCCAAAAAATCTAGAAAGAAGTGAAAGCACTTTCCAAATCGACTCAGAGTAAATCAGAGTAACAATATATTATATTATGTTCAATTTTTTTATCTGATAAAAGTGCTAATGTCTGGTTTGAATTTCTTATCACACAAAAATGGGAAAATAAAAGGAGTTCAAGTAAAGCTGTAGGAAAAAGGCTGGAATGCTAAAAGAGTTGAATATTGAAAGATTGTGTAGTAGAGTTTATTTTAGTTTGCGACTTGTTTGATGAAAGATTTTAGAATCTGTTTCATGAACCTATTTGATTTTATGTTAGTCCTTTTAAACTTTGGTAAAAGAAGTTTTTAAGTTAAGAGTTATGTGTGATAAGAATTCAAAGGGGAAGATGGTTAATGTTTTAATTAACTACATATCATGATGTTTGTTAGATGAATGTAAAAGACTCAGGTTTTTTAGAATAACAAGGAAAGAATGATTGACTTATTCATTGGAGAAAAAATTCGTAAGAATGCGAGAAGAAAGTAGTTGCTGAAGATCAGGAGAAGCTGTTCTTGATTCGTTGTAGAACAAGCTGGAGACTAGGAGGAGTTGTTCCTGATTTTGAATAAGTTTCTTTTGATGGAGTAGGTTATATTCTCTTCAAAGAGTATTGAGTGAACACTTTTGAAATGGTGTTTTTTGGTAGAATACCAATTAGTTGTATTCACGGTCTTACTCAAAGAAGTTAACTGTGTGAGTTTTAAGTATTTTGTATTGAAAAACAAATTTACTTAATAACTAATTCATGAATAAAACTTTTATTGCTTGTTTAAAAAAATTATGTTTCTTGTCGATCTTTCCTAAAGTTGTCTTACTTATAAAAGTAAAAATCTACTTGTGAAATTCAAATGCTTGACTGATATGATCCCGGAGGACGCTGAAGACGCGACCATCAACAGTGAGGAGGACGCGACCCGCGGAAAGGAAGAAGAGGGAATCTCTGCAACCCGAGACGCCAATCCCGCGGCCCGAGACGCCATTAGGTCAAAATACGTCGGTCCCGTGACCCGAGCCCGAGCTCTAGAAGAGGATGCCTTGATCATATCCGCTGGTCCCATGACCCGAGCCAAGGCCGCAAAGCTCAAGGAAGCTATTATC
>CM071860.1:4496233-4529430 GCA_036759665.1 Gynandropsis gynandra
CCGAAGCTCGACCCGCTACGGTCATTGATTAGGTTAAGTAATCCGCGTGTACTCTTTTCCCCTCGTCGGTTTTGTCCCACCGGGTTTTCCGATGACGGGTTTTTGACGAGGCCGCGAGTCACTTATTTTCCCGCAACCTAATTAATGATCGGACGCGAGACACGAGACGGACGCAAAACAAGGTGCACGGCTAACAAGAATCCTATCTTCTTGTTTGAAGATTTCAAGACCATTATGAAGGCCCTTGCATGAAGAGAAGCATTTAATGAACTTGATTTTGAATTTTTCTTGTTTTTATCTTTATATGGCCGTCCACCCCTTGTAGCAAGAAGAATCCAACTTTTTATCAACTTTGAAATTTATCTTTTGAATTGATCTTTGATCATTCTCGAATTCCCTTTGTGAATTCTTTGGGTTGTTGGTGCGTAATATCCAGCTTCCTACTCGTTGGTGCGTCATATCCATCGAGCCGTTCGTTCTTCCTTGGTGCGTCATATCCATCGAAGACGAACACGGTAAATCGAGAGCCTTCCGCAACTCTCGTGCGACCATTCGTTCCACACACCCTTGTGCAATTCGTTGCAGCAAGGCATATCCCTTACTAACCAAGTCTAGAGCGTCGATTCAGTCGGGATCGCGTCATTGACGTCCATGAGTTTAGGATAGTTTGTAATTTTTGTAGTATAAATTTTCAATTTGCAAAGGGTAATTTCTTCGAAAAAAAATCAAGATATCGAATAATTACAGTTACAGCTTTCAAATTTGTCAATCTTTCTATTGATTAGAGTTATGTGCTTGATAACCCAACTACAAAGATAAGGGATTTATCCATGTTGACCACTAACCCCGACATTGGCTTGAGAACTGAAAACTTGTAGACAGACAACTAAATCAAATAATATCTTGAAGAGACAAAAATGTACAAAACAATACTAGTTTTATTTACCAATCAATCTTTAAAGTACACTTGCTTACTTTTACAACGTATTAAAGATTTCCGCAGATAACTTCCCCTTAGTTAGATGTAAATAAACGCTAAACTGTCTCTCACACTTTTTCACGATATCCCACTATGTACACTTCAAACTCTGTGAACTGCATTCACTATGTTTTTGTTACTTCTTTGATAATCGCCCAGATCAGTTAACTCCTTCTTTTTCTATAAATAAACTTATCTACACTTCACTTGTGCTCAGGTAACCACCGGTTTTCCAACAGCACATCATTGCCGTTTTTTCTTCATATCTTGACTTCTCTTGATCCTCTTTTGACTCTGTCTTCTTCTCCTCATTCTTCTCTTTGATTCCTTGAAGTTCTCCTCATTTCTCTCATGAACCTTTCTGCTCCTTATATATCTCAACAACCTGATTTTACATAATTATATTTTACGTTCCTAATTTATTGCATTAACAAAAACTTCAAGAACACGGATTATATCAATAATTGATGAGATAATTCCATCCTTGAATATTACAAAGATTAAATGATCTAAGCAAATAGATAAAACATTTTTTTCTAAGACTAGACTCACCACTTATCGTCATCGAGTTTAGCAAATGAAGTAACACATTCATTGAGATCACGAACGAATAAGGTGAAAGTGGATCTCTTGGACATAACCCTCTTTTTCTTTTGAAATACTCACTCAAATGGTAGTATTATGAATTATAATTGTTAATAAACGTGGAAACTACAAATTTTACTATTTGGATGTGCAACGGTAAAATTGCAAACCATTTTTTTATATAGATCTTTTGTAGAATAATATATATGACTCAATTCATTATCTTTGAGATAGAACTCATTTATATGTATCAATTATTCTTAATGTAAAATCCATTAGTTACTTCATTAATACTTTATAAAGTTTACAAATGACAACTAAAAAAACTAAAGAGTAGATGATCGAGACGTTTGGTGGAGTTTTAAAACTCCAAAGGACTTCCTATTTAATTCAAACGATTTTCTAGGTACACCTGAATACAAACTCAGACTCACCTTGAGACTCTACCCGTCTTGAATTCAAATTCCAAGCCCCAAACGTGACACAACCCGTATGTGACCGCCTAAGACTATTCTCACAATAGCCTTAAGTTTTTGAATGACTCTACGAATCACTCACCCATAAACCCCTAGATACAATATCTAAGATTTGCGTAAAAACACTATCACAATGTAAAAGAAACACTTTTCGGTTTTACGGTTTAAGCTCACACTTCTCTCTAGACTTTTAGACTCACTCTTTTCTGGTGGAGAAGTCTTAATTTCGTTCATAGAACCCACACTCTTTTTATAGAGGTCTTCTTGATGTGTTTGTTGCTAACATATCTCCATAATTCTTGTTCCTTGATTTTCTCCAACAAATCTCCATATTTTTAGCTCTCTTGATTTTCTCCTATTTGTTTGCTCTTTGAGTTGTTTAATTTTGACCTATTCAAAACATAAGATTCAATAAAAAATAAGATCAAAATAATACTCTAACAACCTCCCCCTTTTTTATCTTATACTTAAACAAACACATCATCGCATCATCCATATCTTTGAAGGACCAAGCACCAACTATCCACGATTATTATTATTCACTTATGCATATCTTTAGATTTGCCTGCATAGGTAACAATTACACCTGTACTAGTACATTCTCTCCCTGTTTGTGTGAGTATAAGAACAAAAATTCTCCCCCTGCATGAGACTCACATAAAAATTAAAGCAAATTCTAAATTTGAAGGGAAAGATCGAGAAAACAATACTTCTTGTAGTCCTTATCAGCAACTTGACTTTAACTTCTTAACATTCCAGCAGAAGATTGATCTTTTCTCTTCGACGCCATTGGGTTAGAGTTTCGTTCATACAAATAATTTCAACGTTCAAATTAAAATGATAAACAATGCATGCAATATCGAACTTAATTATCCTTTTAAACCCATCACATTTTTATTTCCTTTATTTAATATTCAAAAACAGTTTATACTCGAAATGTGACACTTACTTCAATTTAGTTGACATTTACCACAAAACCCTTCAAGAACACTTTCGTAAACATTTCTTTTTCATTTTTTATACTTTGAAAAAGAAGTAAATTGTATACCCAATTGAACAGAAATAGTCAGCACAAATATACTCAACACCTCCACCATGTACACCCGAAGTATATCAAACTAAATCTTGTACCTGATTAAGAACAAATACTCTAGACTTCTAGATCGTCGAAATTGACAAATTTCTGATGCGTTATCAAAGTTAAACAAATAACCTAAACTACCCGCAAGTGCACGGCATGTGTGTAGTACTTCAGGTGTCGATCCCACAAAACTACGTAACACAACCTAAACTCAAACTACGAATCAAACTTGCTAACGAACGAATATGGAATGTGGGAATGAAATACTAAAACCAAATAAACAAACTAGTTATTAACAATGAGACAAACTTTCTAGGAAACTGGTTCAAGACTACCGAAACCAACAATCAACCTATCTATCATGCAATCCCAGTCAAGTTATCTAAGGCAGACGATCCTAATATGATATCTACCCTCTCTCGAGGCATAGACACGTGATCTAGTCAAGTTACCCCCTACTTTCGTGGCTGACACCTTGAACTAAACCCATAAAATCTGTGATTCAGACCTATGATTCATCCCTTTTACCCTCAACCGTTGCTACCCTACTTTTGTGGCCTAACCTTGGTTGTTCTAAACCTGATCTTCTAGGACTAGAATTCTCCTCTCGGTCTTTCCCCTAATCTATAATTCATGCATCTACGTGGCCATCGCAAACACAAGTAAATTAAGCACTCATATAAGAATAGATAAACGAAAACGAGAAGATGCATTCAAAGATAAATCAAAAGTGGTTCTGGGATAGCCATGGGCTAATCCCTTCTCCTAGAACAAACAAAGTACTCGCTCATGCGTCCGTAAACAATCATAAACGAAATAGAAGGTCTAAGGAACATGAAAACCAAACGAAACCGAAGTGTGGGGTTGATCTCCAATGCTCCTTGTAAGTCTCCTTCGCAAGAACCTCTTCCTTCTCTCTACTCTCTCTCCTCGATCCAGAACTCGAAAACTCCGTGAATGAGCTTGACCTCTCACTCCTCTCTTCTTCTTTCCTTCCTCTTTTCTTTCCCTTTCGGTCGTTCAGTTCTTCCTTATGTTCCAGCAGCCACCGATTGTTGTCTTTTTATGAGTTTCCCTTCTTGCATAAGTTGGGTGATGTTTCCATTATTTTCTCCAGCGAAATATCACTTATTCCTCTTCTCTAAAGTCGTTTACCTTATTGTATAATTCCCCAACAAACTTCCATTTGTTTTAAGTCAAATTAACTTATTTGGAGTTGCAGGTGTTGGACACGACCCGCACGAGCTGGGTAAGTGACCCGCTCGGGTGCGGCGCAGAAGATTGCGCAAGAACGCGATGGAGAATGAGGCAGCCCGCTCAAGCTGGAAGGTGCCCCAGTCGGGCTGGTCTACTGCCCGCTCGGGCTGTGGTGTTGCCCGCTCGGGCTGAGGCCCCGTGCGTGGTAGTTCTTGCTCGACTCGTGCTCAATTTGCTGGACAAAATCACCGTAACAAATGCTCGTTAGGGCTAGGGAGTTACCCGTGCGGGTAGTGGCTATTCCTTGCCGATTCTCGTCCCGTTTGTCCTGTGATGATCCTCGATGTTGGTACTTTGTCTCGTGCACATCCTTTAGCTCCGAAATGAACCAAATACGTATAAAAACCTGTAAGAACATGAAAACACGAAAACAAATAAAACGGATACGGAATCATACGTAAAGCATCGCATCTATATCATAAACATCTCTAAAATCGTACAAGAAATATGTATGAAAACGAGATGATCAATTTCCCCACCATTTAGACTCAGGCTACCATGTAGGTATATTTTTATGATCAATTCATAGCGGAGTATGTAGGTTTTGTTCTTTTTATCATCATTTTTTTGTTGCATTTATTCTTGCATATACATGCTTGAATATCCTTTTTTTATCTTTTTTTATTGCCATTTTTTATAAGACTAACCTTTTGCCCTTAAGACGTTAAAGTTGAATATCCGCCTCACCACTTAGACCCGAGCCAATTCCATTGCACTCTTATCAACTATTGTACATTTTCAAGTACTTTATTGATAGCGGAATGTAGGATTGTTGTTACAATCTGTGCATTAAAATCTTTTTCCAATATACAAGGTGCACCTCAATATTAGCGTAAGTATACTCCTACTAACATATTTCTCAAACAATAAAGCACATTCTTTACCCTTCTTTTTAAATTAAAGCTCACAAACACCAAGGGATTTTCTAAGATTCACAAAATGGTTCATGTCTACAGGTTTGGTAAAAATATCAGTCAGTTGTCGTTTTGTAGGCACATATTCAATTAGTAATTGCTTTTTCTCAACAAGCTCTCTAAGAAAATGATGTCTAATTTCAATGTGCTTTGTTCTAGAGTGTTGTACTAGATTATTTGAAATATTTATGGCACTTGTATTATATCACAATGAGCAATGAAAGATTTAGAATCCATACCATATTCTGACAGCATTTGGTTCATCCAAATGAGTTGTGTGCTACAACTCCCTAATGCAATATATTCCGCTTCTGTTGTGGATAGGGATGTAGAATTTTGTTTCTTATTGTGCCACGAAATAAGATTATTTCCAAGAAAGAAACATCATCCAGAAGTGTTTTTCCAGTCATCAGCATTTCTATCCCAATCTGCGTCACAAAAACCTACCAACTCACAATTAGTATATTTAGTATAATATATACCAAACTCAATAGTTCCCTTCACATATTTGATTATTATTTTTTTGAATTGAAAATGGTATCGTTTTGGGTTGGCTTGATATCGTGCACAAGTTCCTACACTTGCTGCTAGATCATGTCTACTTGCGGTTAAATAAAGTAAACTGCCTATCATGCTTCAGTACACCTTCTGTTCAACATCCTCTCCTTCGAAATCCTCTGTCAAATTGGTAGTTGTGGACATAGGTGTGTGAGCAGTTTTGCTATTGTCCATTTCAAATTTCTTCACTAAATCACATGCATACTTGCTTTGTGATATGAAGATTCCGTCATCTAATTGTTTTTCCCGTAAACCAAGGAAAAACTTTAGTTCTCCGAACATTCTCATCTTAAATTCATTTGTCATCAACATAAATTTGAACAATGAGTAAGTGATTATCAGATTTATGAATAAATAAAGTTCGATCAACTCCCCCGCTTGTATCCTTTGTTGATGAGAAACGTGGCCAGACTATCATACCATGCCCTTGACGCTTGTTTCAATCCATATAACGCCTTCTTGAGTCGATACACATGATCGAGATGTTTGTGGTCCTTAAAACCATGAGGTTGTTCAACATAAATTTCATCTTGAACGATTCCATTCAAAAATGCGTTCTTCATATCCATTTGATATAACCTAAAACCAAGAACACAAAAAACTCCAAATAGAAACCGTATAGGCTCTAGCCTTGCAACTGGTACGAAGGTTTCATCAAAGTCTATCCCTTCAACCTGCGTATATCCATGAGCTACAAGTCGTGCTTCATTCCTAGTAATTTGACCATCTTCATTAGTTTTGTTTTTGAAGATCCATTTGGTTCCAATCACATTGGTTTCGGTAGGTCGAGGTATTAGATACCAAACATCATTACGTTCAAATTTCTCTAATTCCTCTTGCATGGCTGATATGGTTAATCTCAAATAATAATTACCTAGACTAACGCTTCCGCAAGAATACGGATCGTATAGTACCAGGATCGAACACAAGGAATTGATGCAACTCTAAAGCGAGTAAACTGATGAATAGGACAATAAAAATCAATCAGTGTTTGAATGCGAATGAAACTAAACTAACTAATCAACTGGTTAAATTCAATCAACTAAATACCACAGGTTTCGAGAGATGCACGATGATGCAATGAAGTTCTAACAAGATCATGAATATAGATATCATTACGTATATGGAGAATTCAAGCTTTTTCCTAGGGAATAACTCTCCCGATGCCTAAACCCACTATCTAGCATGCGTACTACAAATCTCCCAATTGTGTAATCTCACCACTAGATGCATTAAGATTGCTATCCTAGCTCCTAAATTCAATTAACTGACCGGCCAAGGTTCTAAATCAATTGAGACTTCATATCATGGCTATGTTCCAAAATCTAATTCATCTCCCAATGCAATCAGATTTTTATAATCATTCATTCCAGTGGCCAACAAGAATAAAAGCATTAAGAACAACCAATCAATCCGAAAATGATCAAATATTATAATCAAACTTTAAGCATACAACTTCGTTACATATCGGTAAAACTGTAACCCGTGGCTATGGAACTACTCAGACATGGACATAGAAAACGAAACACAAAATAAATATATATTCAACATAGATAATGAATGAGATTCCTCCCTATTCTATTACCAATGTCTTCAATAGCTCCTCCACATTCCGAGTTCGTCGCCCCGTCCCCAACCTTCAGGCGTGCTGCCCTCTATCTTCTCTCTACGTGTGTGTTGTGTGGTGTGTACGAATTCCCTCTGCCCTCTTGAACCCTACGTTCTTTTCTCCTTCTTTTCCTCTTTAGCCGAATCTAAGCTCTACATCCCATACCTTTTCGTCCTCCTTTCCTCTTTGGATAATTTCCATTTTTTCGGTTTCCATTTTCTTCAGCAGCTTGTGTTTTCTTTTCCTCTTGTACAGCAACGATTTCCTTTTTCTTTTTTTCTCCTTTTCCTCTTTGCTTGGCTGCATTCTTTCTTGTTCTTACGTTTCCATAGTTGTTCCAACGGCCATTTCTATTTTCTATCTCTAACGATTGCAATTTTCAATTCTCATGTAGACGACTATCTATCCATTTTTGGGTTGGCGGTTTGAAGTTTACATTTTGTTCCAGCAACTTGCTTCTATTTTATGTAAACCATGTTTTCTTTTCATGTTTCAACCGTGCTCTTCTTAATTTTGTTCCAACAACCAAAAGTTTCCATTTTTGTTCTAGCCACCGAAAGTTTCTATTTTTTGTTCCAGTCGTGAGTTTCCATTTTTGAAGGCCAGCGGCTGGTTTCTATTTTTTGTAGGTTGCAGCTACTTATTTCCATTCTTCATCTCCAGCCATGCTTCCATTTTGTGTAGGCAGTCAACACATTTCCATTTTGTTCGAAAGGCCAACAATTTCCATTTTTGTAAGCGACCATTGTTTCCATTTCTCTTCTCCAGTTTATAATTCTTTGAATGCTTCTCGTGCATAGCTGATAGGAGAGTGGAATTGCTTAGTTTTGTTTCATTTACTCGTGTTTGTATCCTAATATTTCATTTACTGCAATAACACGAGAAACCGATGAAAGAGGACTGAGTGATGTTTAATGCTCGGTAAACTAACTACGAATTAAATGTTTACTAGCACGTCCGTTTGTAACTGAGCTACAATTCTATCAACAGATTCTGAGTTTAGACTTTCTTCATCAAATACAACGTTAGTGGACTCAATAACAGTCTTGGTACGAAAATTATAAACTCGAAAAGATACTAAATTTGTACCATAACCTAGAAACATACCATCATCACTCTTTGAATCAAACTTACCAAGATACTCTCGATCATTGAGTATGCAACACTTACACCCAAACACATGGAAATAATAGACATTTGTTGTCTTGTATTCCATATTTCATATGGTGTTTTCTTCGTACCTGTTCAGGCATACACTCTGTTGATAATGTGATAAGCTGTGTTTATTACTTCTACCCAGAATCGAGGTGCAACTTTCTTACCATGCAACATTGCCTTAGCCATTCCCTGCAAGGTTCTATTTTTTCTTTCCAAAACTCCATTTTGTTGTGGAGTTTTCGGAGCAGAATATTCATGTCATACCAAGTTTGTTACACAAAATTTCAAATGACTCATTCTTAAATTCACGACCATGATCACTCCTAATCCTTTTAATTCTTCCTTTGGTATTTATCAAGTTTAAGCACAAATAATGAAAGAGTTCAAAAGTTTCACCTTTCTCTCGCAATAATCTAACCCATGTATATCTTAAAAATCATCAACACATACGAAAACATACCTTTTTCCACTTATGCTTTCAGATTGCATAGGTTCCATCAAATCCATATGAAGCAATTTTAGTATGTGAGTGGTCTTGATTTGCGGCATCTTCCTGAGATTAATTCGAACTTTTTTTACCTTGTTGACATGGTTTGCAGATAACGTCCTTTGTCTTTGAAATCCTGTGCATACCTGGAATCAACTCAGAATTAGACAATTTAATAATAGTTCGATAATTAACATGTCATAAACGTTGATGCCAAAGGTGAATAGGATCTTGTGAAGCTGATAACACTTCACTTCTTCTCCCCAAATGTAGCAGTTGTTAGATGCTCTTTTTCCTATAAGAACATTCTTACCATCCTCATTCGTGACGACTCATTTCTCATGTGAGAAAGAGACACACAACCCTTGATTATATAGCTGATTAATACTGATTAAATTTTCTAGAAGTCCTTGTACAAAATTCACATTAGTTAGCTTTGGTTGTCCAATTGCTATAATGTCACCTTTTCCTTGTATGCTTCCTTTACGTCCGTCACGGAAGGTTACACTTCCACCTTTGAAACTTTCTTTAAAGTTTGATAACAAGCTAAGATTTTCTATCATATATCTTGAAAAACCACTATCAAAGTACCACATAGAATCTTGCCCATTTTGTATGAGGTGAATGCAACATTGCAATTAAGATCTGATTTCTTTATCCAAATTTGTTTAATCGTAGGCTTCCTTATTGTCATATATCTTTCACCCTTTTTAACCCATATATTTGTCTAGCGTTAGGTATTGATCAAAAAGGAAACTTACCTTGATGTTGTTGTGACTTACCTTGGGACCTTCGTGATTGATATTTATTCCATCCTCGTGACTTTCTCTGAGACCGCGTGATTGAAATTGATTCCATCTTCTTTTTGTCGTCCTTTTTCTTTGTTTAATGCCCTTCAAGGTTTCCAGTCATAATAATTCATTTAATAGCAATTGAATTGAATGTGACCCTTTCTCCCGCAGTAGTAACATCTTCTCTGCTCTTTTTGTTGATATTTAGATCTCACATGTGCTGAGGTATACTATGTGATATCTGAGGTGTTTTTGTCTTCGGAAGAATTTCACTTTTAACAAATTTTCCTTCATTTCTCGAGCTTTCTCCTTTATAACCAAGGCCATAATGATTTGAATTTCTTTTTCCTATTGTTAAAAGACAGTCTAGCTTCTCTGTTCCATTTGATAACATCTTCAAATTCTTCTTCGTTTCTTCTAGTTGACTCGAGATTTGATTTACTTCATCCTCCTTCTCTATAAGTTGTTCCGTGACAACTTTTAATTGACTCAACAGCCTTCTTCTCTTTGAGAATCTTCAAATTATGTTGACTCATTTTAATACATTTCTCATATAGTTCTCTCATGGTCAGCTTATCATCATCACTTTCTTCATTCGATTGTCCATCTTCACTTGCTATGACACCATAGGATGTAACATAACTAGTCATGTCCTCTTCTTCACTTTCTTCCTCCGATTCAGTTGAATCTTCTGAGTAAGAAGATACTTGTTTGTATTTTGCACTTATTCTTTGTGTGTCCAAAACCTTGACAATTTAAGCATTTTGTTGCATTCAAAGCTTTCATGTTTGCTTTTTGTTTTTGAACACTCGGACAATCATTCTTTACATGACCGTATACTTACACTTATGACATTGAAATTTAGATTTACCTTCTTTCTCTGGGTATACCTTGCATGTCTTGGGGTGTCCTCTTGGTCCTCTTTTTAAAAATTTGTTAAACTTTTTCGCTAACAAGGTATTTCTCCTGCAAGTCCGTTATCCTTTGTCGTATTTTCTTATACTTTGAGAGCTATGCCTTGGGATGAATTTTTGTTAAATGATCCTTGTTCTAGCTGCAGCTCCATTTCATAAGCGGACAATATTTCCATGATTTCCTTGAAGTTTGTTGTGTCGGTATTAAGTGACATGTTCATCGCTTTCTTTTATGCCGAAAACTTCTTAGGTAAGCATCGAAAGAGTTTCTTGATAAGCTTCTTGTCTTCATAAGGTTGAACAAGAACATGTACTTCATTGGCCAAAGCATTTAGTCTTCCACTAAACTCTTTCACGTTTTCATTCTCTCTCATTTCAATATTTTCAAATTGATGTTCGAGAATAACCAATCTTGTTCTCTTCACGCTTGGAGTTCCTTCATGAATTGTTTCAAGTTTGTCCCAAGCATCTTTAGCTGATTCGCAATCTTGTATTTGTTTAAATTCATCCATTTCCATAGAGACGAATATTGCAGCTAATGCCTTTGTATTGTATGTGGATGATCTCTTCTCGGTCGGTGTCCATTGATCAAGCGGTTTCTCTTTTTCATTGCCTTTTCCGTGGATCACCATTGGAGGATTGCAACCATACTTCATAGCCCCCATGCATCTTCATTTATGCCGCGAATGTTAGCTCTCGTTTTTACCTTCCAATATTCATAATCGGAGAAGTTGAGTATTAAGGGTTTGCAATACGAGTATAGATCTCGTGAACCTTCCATCTCTCTCTTTAACTGGATCGCAAACGAATATTAAATTTTTGATTCGTTTCCAGCTCTGATACCAATATTGAAAAAAAACTAAAGAATAGATGGCCAAGACGTTTGGTGGAGATTTAAAACTCCAAAGGACTTCCTATTTAATTCAAATCGTCTTCCAGATACACCTGAATACAGACTCAGACTCACCTTGAGATTCTATCCATCTTGAATTCAAATTCCAAGCCCCAAACGTCACACACCCCATATGTGACCGCCTAAGACTATTCTCACAATAGCCTTATGTTTCTGAATGACTCTACGAATCACTCACTCATAAACCCCTAGATACAATATCTAAGATTTGCATAAAAACACTCTCACAATGTAAAAGAAACACTTTTCGGTTTCACGATTTAAACTCACACTTTTCTCTAGACTTTTAGGCTCACTCTTTTCTAGTGGAGAAGTCTTAAGTTCGTTCATAAGGTTAGTACTCTTTTTATAGAGGTCTTCTTGATGTGTTTCATAATTCTTGCTCCTTTATTTTCTCCAACAAATCTCCATATTTTTAGTTGTCTTGATTTTCTCTTATTTGTTTGGTCTTTGAGTTGTTTAGCTTTGACCTATTCAAAACATAAGATTCAATAAAAAATTAAAATCAAAATAATACTCTAACAACAACAATACTTGTTTTTACATATTATAACATATACATAAATATATATATATATATGTATTATGTACATAAAGAAGTGTCGTGGACAATGGATCTTTAAAATGTTATAGAGAGAAAATGGGTCCTGCGTAGAATTTGTTATTTGAAAAAAAAAACTTAATATATGAAATAAAATTTGCATTGATAGGGACCTCATAAGGAGAAGCACTCTTCCAATGTTTATATAATATGTAGAATATATATATATATATTATGTGTATGGATATTATGTTGGCACCACAGTTTGCTTTGTCTCAGTGTCTCTCTTGTGTCGTGTAGTTGCAATTTGGACCAGACATTGTCTCACTATCCATCTGTTTCCACTATCATAATCCATATCTTCAAATTATTTAATTCCCCAATTCTCATACGAGTTCTACACACACATACACATATATATATATACATACATATATATATTATTCATCGGACATTTTGTTGTGAAATTCATATAACACGACACGTGAATATGTGTATTTACAAACAACACGTGGGAAATGCATGCTATCGTTAATCATGCTTGTAAAATGGTTTATTAATTTATTTATTTTAGGTTTTATTTAGAGAATCTCGTGCAGTATTCTGGATGAAACATGGATTGGACGTCAAACCCACCCACGATGGATCATATGATTAATATAAATTCCGATATATATATCATTTCAACGACCTACACATAGCGATCGAACGGTTCGGAACAAATTCAATTTCAGCCATCCGATCATCTGTCCAAACCTAATAAAAATCAGTTGAAAATAATAACGTAAACTGAACGGTCTAAAATCAAAAGCATTTGATTTCATCGTATAAACAAATCCAATCGAATGATGCAATCATCGATCAACTAAAAAAAATAACAGACGGTTCCATAATGCATATAGTAAAAGCCAATCCAACGGTCCACAAATAAACATCCAAAAAATATAATATTGGACGGTCTGATAACACTCACAATCGAACAATATTTGCAAAATGATCGAATGCGTCAGCTATGCCAATCCAACGGTTGAGAACGTGTCTTGTCATATATATAACTATTCAAACTTATAAAATATATATTTGAATTATGTAAAAATGGTGACGTGGCAAGATGAGTACCATTGGAACTGAACAAGGGTTTAGAAGAGAGCATGGTGGCCGACAAGACGACGATATGATTTTATCTGGACGAGAACTTCTTCGAATTCTCAGCCGTACACGTGTCCACTCTTCCTTATCAACCGCCAAGATTTTTTTTCCTTCTCACAAATATCCTCTCTATTATATTTTTCCTATTAAATTTCGCTTCGTTATTAATAAATGTCTCTAGTACCGATTTTTTTATAAAAAAAACTATATAATCGTAATTAGAAGTTACAGTTACGAGTATTTTGATAGCATTATTAATTAACTTTAAAGGTCATTTTTGGAGATAAATTTAAATACGATACATGTAATATAATCTTTATATTGATAATCCGATTCAGGTTTAATTAAATAAACTTCATAGATATAGTTTCGGAGTTATAGATCGCATACACTTTGGTGGTAGGCCAAAATGGAATCGGCTCATACGTTTTTAAATTACTATATATAGTCAGAATAGAGCATATAAACGTGAAAATGAAAAATATATAATTAACTACGTATATATATATCAAGGTTCAAGAAAGCGCTAGGCACTAGGCGCTAGGCGGGCGGACACCCAACGTCTACCGCCCAGAGCGTCTAGGCGGAGCCTAGACGGTGTCTAGGCGGACTAGGCGGATATATGTATATTTTATTTTATTTAATATAATATAATTATAAAATACTTAATTTTATAAAAACATATAAATAAAGTTTAGTATTTATAAAAAATATTTATAAGTATTAAATTCTATCAAACATACGACGACAAATAACATAAAATAAACAAAACATAAAAAATAGACGTCGAGTAAGGACGATGTTAGACCAAGACAAGGGCAAAGGCGAGAGGCGATGACGAATGCGAGAGATGAAGCCAAGGGTGGAGACGAAACAAAGATGGAGATGAGAAATGAAGGCGATGACAAAAGATGAAGATGATGACAACATACGAGAGACGATAGAAGATAAGAAAACAAGGATGAATGCAAAGACGAGGATTAGATACAAATGCAAGGACAAGAGACTTAGATAAAGACAATAAACGATGGAATACATATAAAAAGACAAATGAAATGATGATGTTAAAGTCGATAAAAGATAAACGCATGGATATATATCATTGTTAGTTTTTTTCTTTAAATACCAAAACAACGTCGTTTTGACGTTACTTTTTTTCAAAAAAAAAAAAGACCGTCTAGAGATTAGGCGGACGGTCAGGAAGCGCCCAGCGCCCCGCCTAGGCGATCCTTTTTATATTTATTTCGTAATTTAATATTTGTATGCCAAATTTATAATATATAAAATGCATAAGATTATAAACCAAATGCTAAAAAAATATAATAAGGAATTAAGAGAACAGTGAAAGACAGGAAACCACTGTACATATTAATAATGAAAACATTTTTTAACGTATGTATTTTTAGCAAAAACTAAAAATATTATTTTATTATATTGGTGATAGATAGAAGATTTTTCAAAGATATGATATTTAATTCCGTTAAATTCGCAATGAAAATGTTTATGAAAATATGTGTTGTTTATCGGTTAGGTTTTTTAATTTTAAATTTAATTGAATCATATAGTAATAGTTCAATTATATGTAAAATATTTGATTGTATATGAAAACTTAAAATTAAGTTTCAGTTGAATATTAACAGAATAATTGAATGCTTATTTAAAATTTTAAAAAATTAAATAAATAAAATTTATAAAATGAATATTTATATTTAATATTAAAATTTAATAATATATTATATTTTATTTTATAAAACATTGATAATTTGGAAATTTTCAATATTATATTTTTATTATTTATATAATAAATTAATAGATAAAATCAAAATAATTGAATAAATTTATATTTAAATTTTATTTTGATTATAAATTTTAAAGATATAACTTAATGAACTAGTTTTATAATTAGTTTTTTTTTATAATTGAATGCAATCAAACCAAATTAAATTTAATTATTGTTATTATTATTATTTATTAAAATTCAAATAAACATGATCTAATAGATGGCAAATGGAATGGCCAAACATGATGAAAACAATGGAAAGATATTGGCGACAAATTATATTCCTCCACAACGCTCTCTTGCTATAATTCACGTTTAACGACATTTTTTCTATTTTTAATAAATATTTCAATGTATCACAGATATAATTCCTATCATACCATGCGATGAATTGAAAATAGCTTTTATAGGATAAATTCAAATTACTAAAAATCAAGATGGGCAAATTGGTAAATTCGACATAAAACTGCCTGTTCAGACATTAAGTGAAGATATGCTCTGTCAGAGTTCAAAAGCCTTCCCCATGCTTTGCCACTCCTACTTATTTTCCTCTGTAACCTTCCATTTCTCCTTCTTCGTCTTCTAATTTCCCAACAAAACAAATGTTTTTTATCTTTCCGCAGAAACACACTCGATAGGTATCTAAAGATTCAAGCTTTGTCATCGGAGATGCAGGAAATCCATCACCACCCCATGCTCCGCGGCGACGGAGGATCGGAGAGGTTCTACAGCGGCGGAATTGGCAGCGGAGACGGTGGAGACCGAAGGATGCGGCCCCAACAGAGCCACCACAACATCCATCAGGCGCTTAAGTGTCCTCGTTGCAATTCACTCAACACTAAGTTCTGCTACTACAACAACTACAATCTCTCGCAGCCACGTCACTTCTGCAAGAACTGTCGCCGGTACTGGACCAAAGGCGGCGTTCTTCGCAACGTCCCCATCGGCGGAGGCTGCCGGAAAGCCAAACGCTCCAAACCCAATATTTCTTCCTCTTCCGCCGCTGCCGGAGGATCAACCGTAAAACCCCCGCCGGACGCCGTCAGTATCGAAAGAGAAGGAGAAGGAATGTCCAGGGCTTCTCACTCCAGCAGCGATAGCTCCTCCCTCTCCGCCGTCGCTGTCACCCATATCCGGCCGGGATCAGCTTCGGCGGCAGAGGTTGCATCCGTATCAATCTCGGGTTTTAGCATGAACAGTACGCGACCGTGCGATAGTGGGATCGAATGGTCGGCGATGGACGGTGGGATTTTCTCAGAGTTGGGGAGCTACACGGACCTGATATCGACGGCGCCGGCCAACGAAACGGCGGCATTTGGGTTCGGGGGCAATACTGTGAATCTGAATCAGCAGTGTCTAGATCATCTGAAAGTGGATGGGGAAACGGTAAATCAACAATCGGAGGATCGGACGGCGGAGGTTGAGTTTGTTGGAAGATCATCGGATCCGAGTGATGGATTTGGACCGTTAGATTGGGGAGGTGCTGGAGTCGATCAAGTACTGTTTGATCTAACCAGCACCGTTGATCACGAATACTGGAGTCAAAGTCAATGGACGACTGATCAGGATCACAATGGTCTTGGTCTTTACCTCCCCTGAACTTTTTACTCCTGCTGGTTTAACTGGAGTTTTTTTCATAAAAAAAAGAGAGAAAAAACTCTATATAAGGTAAAGAAATGAATGAATTTAGTTTTAATATCATTATATATAATAGTAAATTACAGTGTGTAAATTTTATCTTTTTTAAATGATAATTTTTGCCCTTTAATTTTTTAGTGCGATATTTTGTTGGTTTGGTACTGCCATCCTCATCTAAATATTTTGTAAGACTTTCAAATTTCGGATTATTTCATTTATGAATTTTATAGAATTGCGCACACTGATTACAAACTTCATACTTGGTTTTAATTAAGTTTTTAAATATTATCTCATAATATATATATACACACATATAAATTATCATCTATTTGAAATTGAATTTTTTTTAAATTTATACAAAGATCCAAATTTTCATTTGTCACGTAAAAATTTGATAAGTTTTTAGACACAAAGGTTATAAATTATTTAACCACACTAAATTTTTGTTGATAAGTTTTATGATAAAATAATATGTAGATGGTACATCAATACAAAAATAATTTGAAATGTTGATTCTATACATGAATATATAGGAAGTAAGGTACTTATTTTGATTTACACTGACTTACTAAAACTTAATATTTGAGCATATACAAAAAATAGGGTAAAATAAAAAAAATACGCTTATTGGAGTTTTAATTATATTTTTTTCTAAAAAAATTCAACTTCAAATATACTTTTATAATATTAATAACATCATATTTTCTTTGTAACCCTTGCGACTCAAACGAATTTAACGATTCAAACGATTCCTACGACTCAAACAACCTTTATGACCTCTGTTCTAAAAATCGGTCTAGATGGCCACCTAGGCGATAGGCGGTGGCCGGGCGCCCCGATTAGTCACTAATCGGATGTTCTAGGCGGACCGGACGCCTGGACGGTCTAGGCGGGCGCCTCAGTCTAGACGGCCGCCTAGGCGGACGATTAATTGCTAGGGGGGCGGGGGTGCGATTAATATGTATGTCTAAATTGGACTGAAGTTGATCTTATGTTTCTAAATTGTTTTTTCTTATGAAAACAAAATATTATATATATTCTAAAATACATAATAGAATATGTAATTATTTAATTTAACTTTTGTTCCAAATCAGTTTGTTTTCTACATTAAAAGTTATCTAAACAAAATTTATCCGGTTCATTCAACTGATTTTGGAATAATTTTGATCGTTTTTAAAATAAAATTTGGTTTCACGTCCAAAATATTATTATAATTTTGATATAAAAGATTGTTCTTATAGATAGAGAGTTTGATGAATCATATTTTGATTCCGAAGAAGAAGAAATTAACATATAATTTGAATTTGATTAACAATATTTCAATAAAGAATATAAAAAAAGTTGAATGGTTATAAATGTTTTAAATTAAAAATTTGGATTAATATTACATTATATATATATATATATAAATCCGCCTAGTCCGCCTAGGCGCTCTAGGCGCTAGGCGTTGGGTGTCCGTCCGCCTAGCGTCTAGCGCTTTCTTGAACCTTGCTTATGACTCAAACGATCCTTGCGATTCAAACGATTTGTGTGACTCCATGAATCTTTTGAGTCGATGAGGATCATGAGTCTCAAACGACTCACTGAGATCACCCTTGTGACTCCTGACCCTCTTCAATTCGATTTTAAAATCGTCTCTCGATTCTCGCTTTCAACTTTGAAATCGTCTCTTGTTCCTTTGTTCTCAAATTCGAAGTCGCCTCTTGCTCCTTTATTCTCAAATTCGAAATCGCTTCTTGCTCCTTTGTTCTCAAATTCGAAATCGTCTTTCGCTATTACTCTCAATTTCGAAATCATTTCCCGCTTTTTGCTCTCAATTTCTAAATCGCCTCTCGTTTTTGCTCTCAATTTCAAAATCGTCTCTCGCTCTTTACTCTCAACTTTGAAATAATTTTCGTTTCGAAAAATCGTGTGTATTTTCACGCGCAAAAAATAAATACACATTTGTCTTTTCTCATATTTTTTTTCTTCATTTTAATCCATAAAATTTTGGATATCCATGAAGCAAATAAGGTCTAAAAGATGTCTTTGGTATTTTTGCCAACTAAATAATAATATAAGCATATCTCTAAAAATAAATAAATGTAATAAAAAGTGAAAAAATAAAAGGTCTCGTTGTTTAAACATTGGCGACACATGAAACATTTAATTCGAAACTGCATTGTTAGGTTGATTAAAATCAATTTCATCACGTTTAAATAATTTATTATTATAATTTTGATTCTTCAAAATAATTTTTTTTGGTAAATTTTAATAAAACAACGTTTTTTTAACTGAACTCACCTAATGAGTTCAATCTAAGTAACGTCTATTTGAGATACAATATTTAATTTTTTCTTATTCTACATTTGTTTCTATAAAATTTACTATCATCAAATTATCTAAAGTTCATAAATTTCTATACAAAATTTTAGTTACGCGTTATGTATCAGAATATTTGTGATTACAAATTACCGTTATTAAAAAAATCAACTAATCCGATATTATATTATACCAACTAAAAAGAAAAAAAGGGTGCATGGGATTTTCAATCAGTCGAAGGAATTTAGTGTATTGTACGGAAACGAAGCCATGCCGTTGCGTAAACCAGCAAAGACGGCGTTGTGGGTGGGACCCACGTGCTAGTGACGAGTTCCATGCGCGATTGTGACTACACGTGACATTACAAATTTGTGTGGGTCCCTTTCCACGTGGTATTACGCCATTGGGTGACGTACTTACGATGGTCGGTTCGTCCTTTTCCCTAACTCCCTTTGAATACTTCAAAGATATAGCCAACGAGAGATGCTATGGATTTACGATCGTCCGATCTGATGATGGGAACGAGGAATCAACGGTTGATATGAGAGGATCTATATTAGGTAGGTGATGATTGCTGTAGGGAACAACAGAAGAAGAGTGGGCCCATTAGGACATGTGCGTTTGTTATGTATCTCACATAAATCACACACGGAAATTTTTGGTTGGGCGGTTGGGGAGTGTGGAATTGTCTGCGGATAGGTGTACGATTTCGCCATGTTTCTCACAAGCTTTTTTATTTCCCTCAAATTAAATCTATAAATTTTTATACATTTTTAATAAGGGAAAAGGATCCAAAATTAGTTCTCTTAATTTTTGTCAATAAATATTTAAATTTGGATTATTAATGAAAAGATATAAATTATTCTTATATATTTATGATTTTTTTTAAAAAAATTAATATTTTATAATATTAACAGTAAATTTAAATCGTATTCAATTGTTCATATATGATAAAAATATAAAAAAAAGTTGAAAATGATAAATTTTCAAAAATATAAATAAATACAATTAATTAAAAGTATTATATCATTATGTAATATTTTTAATAGTTTAGGTTTAAGTTATAATTATTAAATAATTATAAATAAACGAAAAACGAGTTTTCGTTATTAGAATTAGAATTCAGACAATCTAAATCCCAGATAGTCGTCAGAAAGAAAAAGAACGAAGAACGAAAAATAGTTTTTCGTTCTTCCCGAATTCCACATCAAAGTAGACCCGATCTCGGTGTGGACACGTGTAAAGGACTTGCATCATCAAACATTGCATCTGATTATCGCATATTCAACGAGAGGTACCAAAAATCGTTTTTATTCTATTCATCGTTGAATAGGCGTAAAACTAATCGTTAAACATGACTAGATCTATAATCGAGTTGATAAAAACACGTTTCTACATCTAAATTAACCCTACATTGATATCTATAATAACACCAATTTTTTATTTTTAAAACTTGTAAATGCATTAATTTATAAACCATTCTTTTATAATAATAATTTTCAATGATTAAAGTTATCAACTAATATTTAAATTATAATTAATAATGTACAAATAAAAATTTATTATAAAATAAAAATATCAATTTTTAAAATTTTATATTTTTATATAATTTCACAATTCACGTAGAATATTATAATTTTAATAGTAAAATGTAAATGTTTGAAATTATTTGGGGCTCGCATCAATAGCATGGTTGTTCGAAATCTAATATCTACGTTTTAAATTAGTCTTAGGGAGATGGGAACATGTTTAATTAGGGTGGTTTGATAGTCCACATCACCTATACATTTTCAAAATTTTGTTTCATATATTTTACAAATTCTTGTATCATTTCTACTAAAAATTTATGTAAATACGTGTGTATATATATATATATTGGAAACTTATACAGTTTTGTTTTATATAAATTATTTCGTGTTTCTACGTGTGATATAAAATATACCCATAATAAAAACCAAAGAACGAAATTAAAAAATAGCTTTGGGTCGCATATACGATATAATTAAGCAGCATATCTCACGTATCATACTAAAATATAAAACTATATTGTAGAAAACACGACGTCATCTATTTTTTTTAAATATCAATTTGCATTATCCAATTGTGTCTTAATAAAAGATTTATATGTTTTAATAGAACATTTATCAAGAGATATCATTTTATTTATTCTATAATACTCCCGTCCCAGAACAACTTCGAGATTAGGAGTGTCCACCATCACCTCCAAGAGATGGTTACACGTGTTATCGCTCAAACACATTTATAAAATAAATATAAATGATTTATTTCGAAATAAGAATGGTCCGGACCAAATAGCAAAACAATATGTAAATATCATAGTCACGATAAATAAAAAAAGCGAAATGCAAAATAAAACTCATCGAGACCTCGTGCACGCCTCTCCCATCAGTCCGCTGTGAACCTTCATGTTACTGCTCAACCTCGTTACTTTTTCTCCTCGCCATATCCTATCCATCCACGACAGTCCAAAAATTGGGTGAGTACGACATACGCACTCAGTGAGATCAATACGTGTACGTACTATGTGCCACGTATTCTCCCGCTTGAACTGAATATTATAAAATAATGATATATCCAAAGTCTAAACTAAAGATATACAGATAACTCTACCCAACCCGACTGAGTATCTAAAGTCTAAGACTAGTACCACATTGGATCATAATGCACAGAGTCCACATGACTCTAGCTCGGGCATATGCTCGCAAAGTCCAAAAGATCCTAGCATACTGAAAATCTCGCAAGGTCACAACGTACCCCAGCTATCAGTACACACTGAAAATCTCGCAAGGTCACAACGTACCCCAGCTATCAGTACACACTGAAAATCTCGCAAGGTCACAACGTACCCCAGCTATCAGTATACATTGAAAATCTCGCAAGGTCACAACGTACCCCATGTGAAACCACCCGATCGAGCACACTAACAAGATATTCATTCGGTTTAAACACCGAACCCAAATATCGACGTTCTCCGACCCCAACACTTGGTCACACGTCAGCTCTTTAGATCATCTCTAGTCACTTATACATCTCATATACTTATCATAAATTTCTCCTACGACAAATTTAGGGTTTTAATCCAATTGCACTTGTAACGTCTCATTTTTCCCATTATGATCCTATAAATTCTATCGTGATCATGCCTCATTTTAAAAATATAATCTCTTCCATAAATCGATCACAAATCCGAAATTAGGGTGGAAAAATCATCACCTTAGCTTCCCAACGATTCTGGCTAATATGGCTAGCAACCACAACGATCAATTTTACCTATTATAGATCCATTCAATTCCATAAATTTTCATAATATAAATATTCGAATTAAGTGAATAATCACAACGAATCATTTAGAGATTTACCAAAAATCGCGATTAGAATCCACCCACGAAGAACGCGATGAAAATTGAAGATTTTTCTCCAATCTATTTCTTCTTCCTCCTATTTTTTTTCTTTTCTCCTCTCCCTTTTCTCTCCTCTCGGCAATTCTCTCTCTCTCTCTTTCACAATATTACGACGACACTCCTTTCCTTTCTTTCTTTAATTTTAAACCCTAATATTTTTTTATTAATATATATATACACAGGTCGGTTATACCGACTTACCCTGTATTTACGGGGATTACAATTCTCCCCCACTACAAAGGAATTCGTCCTCAAATTCTAGATCTCTGATTCTTATGGTAGCACTTGTATTGAGTGAATAAAAGAATCATACAACGCATCTCCAAACAATTCGGGATACTCATTTCTCATATCCTCTTCTAATTCCCATGTTGCTCCTTCCACGCCATGATGTTCCCACACAACCTTTATCATCGGAATTTGCTTACGTCTCAATTGTTTCACTTGGTGATCCACAATGCGTATTGGACGTTCTCTATACGTTAAGTCCTTACTCAAGGTTTTTGGTGGCTCAACAAGTATCTTCTCTGGTACTGATAGACACTTACGTAACAATGATACATGGAACACATCATGTATTCCCTCTAAAGATGAGGGAAGCTCCAATCGATAGGCCACTACTCCAATTCGCTCAATCACTTTAAACGGTCCCGTAAACCTTGGTGATAGCTTGTTCACTCGACTCCTACCTGATCTCCTTCGCCTCGCTTGAATTCGCAAATACACCATATCTCCAACATTAAACTCAACATCCTTCCTTTTTAGATCAGCATAACTCTTCTGATGATCTTGAGCCGTCTTCATCTTCATTTTAACAATTCTTATCTTTTCCATAGTCTCCTCGACAATCTGTGTTCCGAAGATAGATCTCTCCCCCACTTCAGTCCAGCACAAGGGTGTACGACATGGTCGCCCGTATAAAGCTTCATATGGTGGCATCCCAATGCTAGCATGATAGCTATTGTTGTATGCAAACTCAACGAGTGGTAAATGATTCTCCCAACTACCAGGCCACTCTAACGCACATGCTCGTAATAGATCCTCAAGCGTCCTTATAGTCCTCTCAGATTGTCCGTCGGTCTGTGGATGATATGCGGTGCTCATGCGCAATTTAGTTCCTAACTCTTTCTGAAACGCCTGCCAAAGACGTGAGGTGAATCTCCCATCTCGATCTGAAACAATGCTTGATGGAACCCCATGCAACTTCACAATTTGTGGGATATATATTCTTGCTAGCTGATTCACATCAAAAGTCTTCTTTATCGGAATGAAATGAGCCGATTTAGTTAGTCGATCCACGACCACCCAAATAACATCTTTGCCACTTTGCGTCCTCGGAAGACCTGTCACGAAATCCATGGTAATATGGTCCCACTTCCATTCGGGGATTGGTAGACTTTGTAATTTCCCGCTTGGTACTTGTTGCTCCGCTTTAATTAATTGACACGTTGGACATTTCGCTACCCATCGAGCAATATCCTTCTTCATCCCTGGCCATTGATAAAGCTGGCGAACATCCCGATACATCTTCTTCGATCTCGGATGAATCGAAAACTTAGATTGATAAGCTTGGCTCAGAATCTCTTCTCTAATCCCTAGATCCTTCGGTACACAAACTCGACCACTAATCATCATTAGACCGTCTTCCATGATCTGATACAACTTGTACCTCGGGTCTTGCTGATTATTACGAATCTTCTGTAACCTCTCATCGAATAATTATGATGTACGAATTCTACTCAATAGACCAGCCTGATTTACGGCTTGCAAACCGACACTCTCGGACTCAGTCTGCATTGCCACTAGTCTCAAAGCACTTATTTGGCTAATCAAATCCTTGAATTCTTGCATAGCCAAAACCTCCACTCTTTTACGGCTCAATGCATCCGTAACAACATTTGTCTTCCCCGGATGGTACGCGATGTCCACCTCATAGTCTGCGACAAACTCCATCCACCTTCTCTGACGCAAATTCAACTCTGATTGCGTAAATATGTACTTTAGACTCTTGTGGTCTGTAAAAATCTGCACCTTCTCCCCATAAAGATATGCCCTCAAAATCTTTAACGCGAAGACCACAGCTGCCATCTCTAAATCATGAGTCGGATAATTCTCTTCATGCTTACGTAATTGCCTTGACGCATAAGCAATCACGTGATCTCCCTGCATAAGTACACACCCTAATCCCGTCTTTGACGCATCCGTGTAGACTATGTATGGAATTCCTGGTTGTGGTAAGGCTAACACTGGGGTTTTTGTTAGCTTCTCTTTTAGCTCCTTGAAGGACTTCTCACAATCTTCATTCCAAACAAAAGGTACATCTTTTCCCGTAAGTCTCGTCATTGGCTTTGCTAGACTAGCAAAGTTCATAACAAAACGTCGATAGTACCCTGCTAATCCTAAAAAGCTCCTTATCTCTGTTGCATTTTTCGGTTGTTTCCAACTTACAATCGCTGACACCTTCTCAGGATCGACAGAAACTCCTTTCTCTGATATGACATGTCCCAAAAATCCAACACGTCTCTTCCAGAAACTACACTTTTTCAACTTCGCAAACAATCGTTGTTCTCTGAGACGCTCTAACACTAAGCGCAAATGTTCCTCGTGTTTCTCTGGGGTCTTGGAGTAAACCAGAATGTCATCTACAAAATACAATAACGAAACGATCCAAGTAGTCCCGAAACACATTGTTCATTTGCTTCATGAACGCAGCAGGGGCATTAGTCAACCCAAATGGCATTACCGCAAATTCATAATGCCCATATCGAGTTCGAAATGCGGTCTTTCTAATATCACCTTCTGCAATTGGAATCTGATGATATCCCGATGCTAAATCTATCTTTGAGAACCAAGTTGCACCTCTCAACTGATCTAATAACTCATCGATCCTCGGTAGTGGATAACGATTTTTCACAGTGACTCTATTTAGAGCCCTATAATCAATGCACAATCTGAAACTCCCATCTTTCTTCTTCACAAATAAGACTAGTGAACCCCATGGTGATGTATTCGGACGTACAAAACCTTTCTCAAGTAGCTCATCTAATTGCTTCTTCAACTCTGCCATCTCCGCTGATGCCATTCGATATGGAGACTTTGATATTGGAGCCGTACCCGGTTCTAGCTCAATCTCAAATGGATCCCCTCGCGTTGGTGGTAAGCCCTGCAGTTCTCTGAAAACATCTGCAAACTCTCACGCTACAGGAATCTCCTCGACTTGCACAGATGGACCTTCTTCTTCTACCGATATGGTAGCAAGATATAAATCACACCTTTGATCTAGTAATCGTTCCATACGCAATGCTGAGATGATGTGAATCCCTTGACCTGATCGAATTCCTTGATACTTAAGCTCCTTGCCACTCTTCTGGCATCGTACTTGACCGCGACGACAATCCATCACAGCTCGATGTCTTGACAACCAATCCATTCCAAGGATCACATCATAGCATTCCATCGGAATAATGATCAACTCTGCAGCTAGTTCTTCGCCTTCTATCACCACGGGTACGTCCTTGACAACCCCTTAGGATTCTAAGATCTGACCTCCAGGAGTGTGCACTCGGAAAATACTCATTAGAATAGACTCGATAAATGAATGAAATCTAATAAATCTACCTAAAACTAGACCTAAGAATGACATAAAAACTACTACGGATTACGTGTTATCAATGGACTCCCACAATTATGTGTCACACCGGTGTCAAATAACACATGAGTAGACATACCTCCCACGATTACCGATCCTATATAATACGAATATTTTAAAGAATCTACTTCTTAATTCTCTCACGGAACTCATCTTGATATAGACAATCATTATATGTAAAACATATACACATAATATAAAAAAATTTGACATGCCAGCAATAGGTTGAGCGTCTCCTTCTTGGCCCTCACGTTCATTCTCATAACCTCCCATGGCATATACCCGTGGTTGTACATCCCTACGTTTCGATGCATGATCTTCAGGCTTCCTAGTTCTAACCTGTGGTGTTAGACCCATTGGTGGTGGTGGTGGTGGTGGTGGCCTCGGACAATCCTTCAGAAAATGATCCATACTACCACAGCGGAAACATCCGTCGAATTGTCTTCGCCTCATAGTTCCTCCCACTGGCTGGGGGCAATCACGAAACTGATGCTCTACACTTCCACATCGGAAGCATCCTACTCGCTTATCAAATCTTTGGCATGCCTCTACATGCTCACGTCCACAACAATGATATGGGTACCTCGATGTTGATACGACAGGATGTGTCGGAACTGCTTTCCTCTGATCCGATCTCCCCGAATCTGTTGGACAACCTGTTTCCCTTTGGCATCCGAAGACTTCAAGATGCCCTCCTCGATGAGTCCCTTCTCTACCAACTGAGCATTCTGAACTAGTTCAGACAATGATCCATGCTTGATTATCTCAATCCTGCGTCTGATCTCTGGTCGTAGTCCTTGCAAAAATTTGTTGACCTTGAGAACTTCTGAGGTTATCGATTTAGCCCCAAATCGTGATAACTCCAAATAAGTCTCATAATACTGAGCAACAGTACGGTCACCTTGTGTGAGCTGTAGAAATGCCAACTCCATCTCTTCACGAGCAGCGTGTGGTATATACTTCAACTCAAAAAATTGTTTGAACTCATCCCAAGAAAAAACATGATCATGACGTTCCCTCTGAATCTCTTCCTACCAAAACACCGCTTCTCCCTCCAAATAGTGGAGCGCAATATCAATCTTAAATTAAAGTGGACATCTAGATGATCGAAAGTTCTGCTCTAATCGAAACATCCACTCCTCCGCCTTCATGGGAGGTATCGCACCGCCACGGAATGACTTTGTACCCCATTTAGCCATGTGATCCATGACATAGAAATACTCCGACGTCTCCGCATGCCTCTGATTAAATACTGGAGGAGGAATTGGTGGTGACGGCAACGGGTACTTACGGCGGAGCAGGTGGCTGTACTAGTGGTGGTGTTGGTGCCTGCACCGGTACTTGTGGCGTCGCCGAACTCTCCTCTTGTTCATGTTGTCGACTTTCTGCTAATAGCTCTCTCAACATTTCTCTCATGACATCTCTATCTAATCCACTTCGCGATCTTCGTTCAGATGATTGAGAGTGCATACGGCTAGTGGAACGAGAGCCTCCACTCATTCCGCGACCAAGAGCTCTAGTAATCATCCTCCTCGGTAGTATCTCCTACATACAATTAACTCTCATTAGTTTCCACATCTCTAAATCCACTAGACATTTAAGAACATGTGTGCTACGATCTCGTGGCTTTATTAAAACATTTCGTAAAACATTTGAAATCCAGTGAAAACGATAAAAACGAAAATGACAACCAGACTCTGATACCAATTTGTAACACCCCTGTCCCGAAACAACCTCGGGACTAGGAGTATCCACCATCACCTCCAAGAGGTGGCTACACGTATCATCGCTCAAACACATTTATGAAATAAATATAAATGATTTATTTCGAAATAAGAGTGGTCCGGACCAAATAGAAAAACAATATGTAAATATCATAGTCACGATAAATTAAAAAAACGAAATGCAAAATAAAACTCATCGAGACCTCGTGCACGCCTCTCCCATCAGCCCGCTGTGAACCTTCATGTTGCTGCTCAACCTCGTTACTTTTTCTCCTCGCCATATCCTGTCCATCCACGACAGTCCAAAAATTGGGTGAGTACGACATACACACTCAGTGAGATCAATACGTGTACGTACTCTGTGCCACGTATTCTCCCACTCGAACTGAATATCATAAAATAATGATATATCCAAAGTCTAAACTAAAGATATACAGATAACTCTACCCAACCCGACTGAGTATCTAAAGTCTAAGACTAGTACCACACTGGATCATAATGCACAGAGTCCACATGACTCTAGCTCGGGCATATGCTCACAAAGTCCAAAAGACCCTAGCATACTGAAAATCTCGCAAGGTCACAACGTACCCCAGCTATCAGTACACTACACTGAAAATCTCGCAAGGTCACAACATACCCCAGCTATCAGTACACACTGAAATCTCGCAAGGTCACAACGTACCCCAACTATCAGTACACCACACTGAAAATCTCGAAAGGTCACAACGTACCCCAGCTATCAGTATCATACAGCGCTCCGTCGCTCGAAAGGTTACCACAACCCCAACACGGTATGACGCCGACCCAGATCCAAGTGTCGCAATACTAATGTCATCGACCCGATACTCCTCACGTGACAACTTTCACCAACGCGTTCGCACACGCCTTCTTCCGAAGGTTCGAGTGTGAAACCACCCGATCGAGCACACTAACAAGATATTCACTCGGTTTAAACACCGAACCTAAATATCGACGTTCTCCGACCCCAACACTTGGTCGCACGTCAGTCCTCTAGATCATCTCTAATCACTTATACAAATCATATACTTATTATAAATTCTCCTACGAAAAATTTAGGGTTTTAATCCAATTGCACTTGTAACGTCTCATTTTTCCCATTATGATCCTATAAATTCTATCGTGATCATGCCTCATTTTAAAAATATAATTTCTTCCATAAATCGATCACAAATCCGAAATTAGGGTGGAGAAAATCATCACCTTAGCTTCCCGACGATTCTGGCTAATATGGCTAGCAACCACAACGATCAATTTTACCTATTATAGATCCATTCAATTCCATAAATTTTCATAATATAAATATTCGAATTAAGTGAATAATCACAACGAATCGTTTAGAGATTTACCAAATATCGCGATTAGAATCCACCCACGAAAAAACGCGATGAAAATTGAAGATTTTTCTCCAATCTATTTCTTCTTCCTCCTATTTTTTTTTCTTTTCTCTTCCTCTCGGCAATTCTCTCTCTCTCTCTTTCACAATATTACGGTGGCACTCCTTTCCTTTATTTCTTTAATTTTAAACCCTAATATTTTTTATTAATATATATATACATATATATATATATATACAAAGTGGTAAGTCAGTGATACCGACTTACCCTGTATTTATGGGGATTACATATTCATCATTATATAAATAATGGAATATAATTGATATACTTATCACTTTCCATATGGTGTGGTATATATATATATATATTAACAATGATTCTTCTAAGGGTTTAACTGGTGGAAACGTTGTATTTGCGTTTGCGTTTAGCGGCGTTTCTATCAACGATTGATAATGTTTTGTTTCATTTTGTTTGAATGGTGGAAACACTGTGTTAACAGGCGACTACGACTAGAAGCAAATGACAGAAAACTATTGCAATTACGTTTTGAACAAAATTACGAAAATAAAAAATTATTAATAAAATATTTATTTAAATTTTGTTGTTTAGTGTATACTTTTTATTATAATTTTGAAATATTTGAAATAAATTTAAAAATTATTAAAATATTTAAATATACAGTACATATACATATATATATATTTACGATTAATATAATTATAACAGAAACTTAAAATGATTTTATAAAAACATAATCAAATATTTTTATACACCTATATTATATATAAACACACATATTTATATATATTTATGATAAATATAAACTATAATAAATCATTGAAACAAAATTTGAAATACATATAAAGAATAAAACATAATATCTAAAAAAAAGAAAGATATCATCGTAATTTTATTGAAAACGCATCGAAACGCAAAAGTAATGCAACATAATTCCGAATTTTTAAATTATACGTTTTAGGGCGTTTACGAATGACTGCGACTCTACCAGTCGGTTTTAATGTCCCCGCAGTCGCCAGAAAACGCAAACGTCATGTTTACGGACGACTGTGACTCCACCAATTAAGACCTAAAACCAAAACTAACGGATTGATAGATCTAATTTAAAAATTAGAATAATATGTCCAATAATTATATAATTTTCTCACGTTCCATATAAAATCATGAATTAACATATCATCAAACATTGGCATTTTCATCACGATTGGTACACTTGATCAGTTTGACCGTGTCCCGTTGCATATTTTCTATTAGACCACATGTGAATTATTGTGTGTGGATATATGTATACATCTATATTTGTTAGAATATAAATATAAACAAACACTTTCCCGCAAAATTTCATTAATTGTAGCCTTTCCTGATATTTAATTCATAACAAAACATGAAAAAAATTATATGTATATGTATATGTATATGTATATGTATTCACAATATGGTGTCTAACATGCTTTTTATCTAAAGAAATATGGATACAATAAAATAAGTCTAATGGTTTTATAATACTTGAGAGATTGCGTATGTTTTGTTGTTAAATAAATATGTACAAAATTAAGAAGGATATTTAGGAATTCAGATAAATATACAAAATATTATCTTATCATGTAAAGTTATAATTTCATTATACACTCCCATATAAAATATAATTTCAACATTAAACGGAATTTTCTCACAATCCTATAATTAAATACTAGCATATTGTGAAAATTTTCATTTTATTTTTAATTTTATTGTTTCATTTGGAAACTTAATATGAATCTACATTTTAAAATGAAAATATGAAAATTTGGATGTCTTGCGAAAGTTAGATGTAGTTTATGTATAAAAAGTTATCCATTAACAACAAAGAAAAAACCACACAGCTCACTGTTTCATCATGAACGACGTCAAGTGAGTGGCGGGCGGGTGACTTTTGAGATTGAAAGGTTACCGACTGTGACGTATGTGATGTTGTCCGGTTCGGTTCACCTTGGCGGTTCTTTTTTGTTTTTGTTTATGTAGAAAAGGCTTTTGATAGCGATCTCTCATACATGTTTTCTTCTGTTTGGATTGCACCCGGTTTGATTATGTTTCGGACAATTTACCAGGGAATGCCAACCATTTTTACCGGTTATGACCGGTTCAGGTGTTCGATTATGGCAATACATTATTGATTACACTGAGGTGGTCTCCAGTGAGATATTATTGGTTAACTCTGGTACAGCCAATGTGGTCTTACATACAGACTAAAGGGTCTTAGTTCTGTCAACGTCAACCATATCTGGCTCCATTTGATGGTAGGAATGAAACTATATATGGTAACTTTTGCCAAGCTTTTCCATAATCGACAACCCGAGAATTAGGTTAAGACTGGTGAAATGATTATTGACGTGATATGACGACTTTTATTTTATGAACTTTCAATTCAATCCGGTGTTTCAGAGATTTATAATATACATTCTTCCCATTTTCACTTTTCTTGGGGACAGACAAAATACCGAAAATCCTTACTGATCCGAAACCCATCTCAAAACCGAAAAAAATATAGGAATTCGCATGATCAAATTCGAATTTGAAGAATAAAATTATTACACACACGGATTTGGATTCGAGTTTTTCACTCTCATAAATGTATATAAATTTTACAAAATATTCTTAATTTTTATGATAACTAAAAAATACCATTATTGCCCAAACTCGAATCCAACCTGAACACGAACCAATATACACTTTAATATTTTTTTAAAAAATCGGGTTCAGATACTAATGAGTACCCGATTCAAACCTCGGGTACCCACATCTCGCGGATTCGAATTCGGGTACAAAATTGATTACCAAACCCGATCAAATACCCTAAAAATCCGGGTACCCAACGTGTGACCACCCCTAACTTCTGCGGTTAATCTTCCACTTAATGTCCTTTACCACATCATGCTTCTCTTTGGTTCACTTCAAGATTCTATTACTTCATAATTCTCTGTGACCTCGTACCTATTTTCATTGCAGTTAGTAGAACTATGATCATATGACAATAAAGATGACATTTTTACGTCAGCTAAGGCTTTGATATCAGTAGGATCTTTCTGGTGTTTGAAGAGAAGACTGATCCAGTTGGCCGTGACCACCGTGTCCCTAAGATATTACCTTACTTTCCTCTATTATCAATACCAAGCAAATGTCATGTCAAGTTCTTCAACCCCATAAGATCACTAAAAGAAAACTAGTAGTTGGATTCTTTATCACCACAAGTACATCAACTGGTTGAGTTGATTGGTTTCATTTAGTTTTAATCCATTTAGTCTTTCTTGAAACTATATGGATCTTAGACAAACAGCTTCTTCTGATCTTCAACATCTGAACATGAGTTGACTAAAGAAGAAAAACCAATTTAACAAAGGGTTCTAGTTCCTCCTATTCTACCCATTTGTTCAATCTGCATATTCATGAAGTTGAACGCAACTGCTCAAATCATGTATGGCGCTGGCTAGAAGATGTATAACCACAATTAAGTAACAAAAAGGAAGAGTATCTACACCTGACTCTGTTATAGTAGTGGTATATGCCTTTCTTTTGTTGAAATGTGAGAGATTTTGCATTCCTATGGCCATTCAACACATCGAAGGAGGCGTTCGTTGTGGTAAACAGAGAGTGCCTAAGAGGGACCAAAGCCACCATTTTTAGTTATGAAACCATCACAGTAAGCAGGAACAAGTATGAGTTTATCAGACTATGGATGAAGACTCGAGACGCCGAGACACTGAGACAAAGATCCGAGACGCCGACTGCAAGGACGCCGAGACTATCAGACTATGGATGAAGACTCGAGACGCCGAGACGTCGAGACACCGATCCGAGACGCCGACTGCAAGGACGCCGAGACTATCAGACTATGGATGAAGACTCGAGACGCCGAGAC
>CM071860.1:4533022-4590007 GCA_036759665.1 Gynandropsis gynandra
GATCTTGATGAGGATATATACATGACATTACCCCCTGGTTACACTCCATCATCAGGTGAGTTTCTTCCTCTTAACCCTGTTTGTAAACTACACAAGTCTATATATGGTCTTAAGCAGGCATCTAGGCAATGGTTTCAGAAATTTTCAGATGTTATTTTAGCTCATGGATTCATTCAATCCCAAGCAGATCACACTCTGTTCACAAGAAAACAAGGTACCTCTTTTATAGCTTTACTAGTTTATGTAGATGATATTGTGATTGCTAGTAACAATGACATGGCTGTAATGGAAGTTAAGAATTTTTTGAAACAACAATTCAATATTAAGGATCTTGGTCTCTGAAGTATTTTTTAGGTTTAGAAATAGCAAGGTCATCTTCTGGTATTTCAGTTTGTCAAAGGAAATATTGTTTGGACTTACTTTCTGATACAGGTTTAATTGGGTGCAAACCTGTCTCTGTTCCTATTGATCCTAATGTCCAGTTAACACAGGACTCTGGCATTTTATTAGACAACCCCACAAGTTACAGGGCTCTTGTAGGCAAACTTTTATATTAATAATAACCAGACCTGACATCACTTTTGCAGTACATAAACTTAGTCAGTTCTTATCCAAACCTACTTCAGATCATTATAAGGCAGCTCAACGTGTGGTACATTATCTGAAAACCAACCCAGGACAAGGTTTGTTTTATTCTGCACATTCTGAATTACGGCTGAATGGGTTTGCTGATGCTGATTGGGCAACATGCAAAGATTCCAGAAGGTATGTCTCTGGTTTCTGTGTTTTTCTAGGTGATTCCCTAATTTCATGGAAAGCTAAGAAACAATCTATTGTTTCTCGAAGTAGCACTGAAGCTGAATACCGTTCTTTAGCTAATGTTACTTGTGAATTACTATGGCTTGGTTATTTACTTCAAGATCTTCATATATCTGTTACTGGTGCTGCTAATCTTTATTGTGATAACCAATCAGCCATATACATTGCCACAAATCCAGTTTTCCATGAAAGGACAAAACACATATAAGTGGATTGTCATTTCATCCGGGAGAAACTCAAGACTGGTTCTCTCAATCTCATGCATATCAAGACACAACACCAATTGGCAGATTTATTTACAAAGGCGGTCCAACCAAATGTATTTAATTTTTTGTTATCAAAACTTCATATTTCAAGTCTGTTTCAGACTTGAAGGGGGGGTATCAGACTATGGATGAAGACTCGAGACGCCGAGACACTGAGACAAAGACCCGAGACGCCGGCTGCAAGGACGCCGAGACTATCAGACTATGGATGAAGACTCGAGACGCCGAGACGTCGAGACACCGAGACGTCGAGACGCCGAGACGCTGAGACAAAGACCCGAGACGCTGGCTGCAAGGACTCGGGACGCCGAGACAAAGACTCGAGACACCGGGACGCCGAGACACTGACCCGAGACGCCAGCCACGAAGAATCAGGACGCCAAGACAAAGACTCGAGACGCTAATTGTGAAGACTCGAGACGTCGAGCTATCAGTCACAAAGACGCGAGACGCGACGCAAGATGTAGACCCGAGACGCGAATGCAAAGACCTGAGTCCCGAGACACAAGGTGTAGACCCGAGACGCGACACATGGTGTAGACCCGAGACACGAATGCAAATACCTGAGTCCCGAGACGCGAAGGCGAGGCAAGACCAGGACGCAAGACGTGAGACGCGACCCATGCAACCAAGACTCAAGACTCAAGACTCAAGATTCAAGACTCAAGGCGCCAAAGTTTATTGTGAATTAGTTAAAAGTTAGTTAGGAAAAGTCTATAAAACCTTGGCATGAACTCATTAATCAATTAAGCTTTTGAATACAATTTTATATTCTTGATTCTATTCTTCAAGTTTTCTCGGAAAACTTCTTACTTTCTTGTTCATTTTTTATAGAGTTCAAATAGAAAGCAATCTAGTCCGCACAAACTAGTAATATCTGAACCACCTGCCATTTCCCTCTTACAGAACAGATAAACAAAGATTGAGATGGCAATGGATGAGCAATTGTCCTTGGTAAGCTACTAAGTCATTAGAAGTAAGGAACAAAGCAAAAGTAAACCAACTTCAATCATTACTTGCATTGCTTCAACGGCAACATTCTACAATTTCCAAGCAATGATGGAAAAGTAAGGAGCAATGCACTTAGAAAATAAAAACTCTTACTTTCACACATTTTTCGGAAGTTGGACAAGAACTACAACTGATTCGAACTCCACTCGTGATCACTGCACTAACATTTCAGCAGAAAAGAAGCATAGATAACTAATCAAGATAAACAAAAGCAATTCACGCCCAGAAATCACGATATCAATACGTTTCTTTTGTTTTCGATCAGTACGAGAAAACAAATTCGGGAACGATCGAGCTTAATACCGGTTTTGAGCAAGCTGACCAAGCGAACATATCGCCTTTGTTGGTCAAAGCATGGAGCGCACTGAATGCTCGTCGAAATGCGGGTTATACTCGGTACAATCACCGGATTTTCATGGCCTAACCCTAGACAATGGCAGTCTCCAGAGACTACCGTCGATGATCAGACCCGAATGGAACAACCCACAAGAGATTCTGACCCGATGATTCGATCGATTTTCCGGCGGGTGACGTCGAGTCGACCCGGTGTCAGAGAGAGAGAAAGAGAGAGCAAACAATTGGTCGGAGTGGAAGAGAAACTCTGCGACCGGAGATGGTATATGCGATTTATAAGATTTTTGGTTTAATGTCGTATTTGTATAATGTGAATAATTTTGGAATAAATGTTATCGGATTAAAATTTAATTGGTCGGATTTTGGTTTTGAATTAAATGTGAGAGGTTATATGTGTAGAGAATTTTGGTTATATCGTTAATAAAAATAGGCGAAATTAAACGGTATGTTGAGAACCGGATAATTAATCGGTTAACTCTCGGTTTATGGTCTCTTGTTCACGTGTATATAAAGATGATATTTAAGTTTTTTTTTAATGTGGATTCATTTGTAACCAACACTTAAAAAAATTACCGAACTCTCATTTTGTTCTTCACACATCTCATCCGTGTGTCGAATGGTCGAATGAGGTGATTACACGTATAACTAGAAGATCAACTCCGCTGCGTTACATATTCTATGGATACAGGTATTTATCACGATCTTATATTCAATTCTTGATGTAAATCGCAATAGAAAATTAGAATTTAGAATTCGTATAAAGTTAAAACGAATTCTTTCAATTGATATCAGAGTCTGGTATGTTGTATTTACATCCAATTAAGAATGATTTGATGTGTTTTACATTAAATTTGGGTTTGAATATGGTAAATTAAACAAATTTTTGGATAAAATTTAAAATTGGGATACGGGGTTGTGAAGAACATTTTGTTATTAATTTTTTAAAAAAATTAAAGAAACTAATTACAACATAATGTGTGGATCGTGCACTTGCACGGTCAAAATTATTATTTTTTAAAAAATAGATAAATAAATAATTTTGGCAAAATATTTTTTTTTTAAAAATTTGGGTTTGTTTAGGAAAGAATTTTTATAAAATAAAATTGATGCGGTCCAATAGAATTGAAAATTATTGGCCCAAACCCTTTAATTTTTTTATGTAGGCGAAACCCATTTTGTACGGCCCATTTAATAATTTTCGGTTATGACCCACTTAAAAAAGGCCCGTTTAATTGATATAAAAAACGGTCCATTTTAAAAAAGGCACATTTAAAAAGAAAAAAAATGTGGTTTTCGGCAGACCTATGCATTATAAGGACAATTCTCTGCCAGTTGTGCCAACAGCTCTATCAGGTTATCTTGGAGCATTCGGTTTAATGGTCTAATTGCGAAAATATTTCGTTAAATTTTGAATCGAACCCGCTGATTAATATGCATAAGGATGGTTTATATATTTCAAATAATTTGTGCAATTCATTTGGATAAGAATTGGCACAAAAATAATTTATATATATACATCATATGATAATTGCAGTGAATTTAGTTTACTATGATTAATTAAACATATAGATAGTGTAGTTATAAGGTTATATCATGGTTTTTTTTATAAAAGTTATTCACTGAATTATTATGATGATTATTATATCCTTTGATCAATGTATGAGATTTAATTAATTTTTTCAACACCCTACCAAAGTAGGCAATCTTGAGAAAAATAATTATTTCAATTACTTTGAGAAGGTTACATAATATAATTCATGCGAACTTTGATAAACCCAAAGGTGAATCATGGTTTGACAGTATTATATTGTGTGTACATTAATATTTAGTGTTTATTTTCGGTATGACATAAATGTGATGGGTATGCCCAAAGGTTGACCACTACATGAGATGTTTAATTTACACTATTTATTAATGCGATGAGTCGTCTATTACAAGTCAAAATTAATGGTCAAAGACTAAATTTTGATGTTGCATAGATGTCTTGTGATGGGATAAAATCGTGTGTTATCATTCAATTAAGGTTTTATTGAATATTTGTCTAACACGAGTTATCTTTTGTTTTACAGTTGTGCAATCGACATCAAGTATCTCTGCCAACATCAGTTTGACCCTATGTTGAATGGGTCGAACATTTCTGAATGGAAGGAGCACTTATTGATCGTGATTGCTTTGATGGGTCACGACCTTGCGATTAGGGAGGTTCGTCCAGCGATAGTGGAATCGAGTTCTGTCGAGGATCGTAACAAACTCGAACGCTGGGAAACCTCAAACCGCACGTGTTTGATGATCATCAAGCATTCCATTCCTCCGGTTTTCAGGTGCTCTGTGCCTAATGAGGTGACATTGGCTAAGGAATATCTCGAGACCTTGGAGAAATGCTTTGCCAGAAATGACAAAGCGAAAACCATCACGCTTTTAGCGGAAATTGTCTCCATGAAGTACAAAGGCAACGAGAGTATTCAGGAGTACATCATGAAAATGTCAAACAATGCCTCTAAGTTAAAGGCACTTGGACTTGAGTTGTCGAAAGACGTCCTAGTGTGCTTGATTTTGATCTCTCTTCCTGCACAATGCGGTCATTTTAAGGTTAGTTATAACTGTCAGAGGGACAAATGGACTCTTAATGAGCTTATTTTCCACTGTGTGTAAGAGGAACAGAGATTAAGGCAGGAAACGACACATAGTGCTTTTGCCGCCACTACCTCAAGGGGCAAGATCGAGAAAAGGAAAAAGGGTTATGAAACCGCTTATTCGGGAACAGCTAATGTGCAAAAGAAACATCATGCAGATCAGGCTAAGGTGCACAAAAGTTTCTTTTACCACAAAACTGGTCATATGAAGAAATCTTGCACGAAGTATCATACTTGGCGTGCGGATAAAGGTTTGACTCTCACTTTGGTTTGTTCTGAAATCAATTTAGCTTATGTACCAAGTCATACTTGGTGGGTTGATTCTGGTACTACAACTCACGTAAGTATTACTATACAGGGTTGCCTCCATTACCGAAAACCGATTGATGGTGAAAGATACATCTATGTGGACGATGGTAAAAGGGTGGAAGTGGAAGCGACCGGACAATTTAGACTTTTGATGAAGACTGGTCAATTTCTTGATTTGAAGGGTGTTTTCGTTGTACCGTCTTTTAAACGAAACTTGATTTCAGTTTCTGCATTGGACAAATTAGGATTTTCTTGTTCATTTGGAGACCTTAAGTTTACCCTTTCATTTTATTCGGATGTTATTGGAACTGGTTCTTATCTATTTCAGATAATCTTTATATGCTCGATATTATCCCTTCATATAATGAAATCTTACGTGTTGGTTCACGTGGTGTGAAACGTAAATTGATGAATGAAAATTCCGTTGTTTTATGGCATAAACGATTAGGACATATCTCGAAACCGAGAATGGAACGTTTAGTATCAGACGAAATAATTGAAACTCTTGATTTTTCGGATTTTGATCATTGTGTCAATTGTATCAAGGGGACACAAACAAACAAAGTAGGTAAAGGTACATATCGAACTTCAGAGACTTTGGAATCGATACATGCGGATGTATGCGAAACGTTTTCTATTGCTTCTTGGAATAGTCAACATTACTTTGTATCATTCATAGATGATTATAGTCGATATGGTTATCTTTATCTTATTCATGAAAAGTCGGAGGGTTTAGATGTTTTCAAAGCGCTTAAGGCTAAAGTTGAGCTTCAACTTAATAAACGCATTAAGGGCATTCGTTCTGATCGTTGTGGTGAATACTACCGTAGAAATGACGGATCGGGTGAACAACGTCTAGGACCGTTTGCCAGGTATCTCGAGGAGGGTGGAATCGTTCCCCAATACACAATGTCGGGTACACCTAGCATGAATGGTATTGTGGAGAGACGAAACCGTACACTTCAAGAAATGGTGAGAAGTATGATATCGTTCTCTACTCTCCCAAAATCCCTGTAGGGTGAGGCATTAAAGACAAGGGTTTATTAGCTGAAAAGAGTACCAACTAAAGAAACAATTAAAACGCCTTATGAGTTATGGACGTGTAGACATCCTAGCTTAAGGCATTTTCACATTTGGGGATGTCCAGCAGAGGCTCGATCTTATCGACCCGATGAAAAGAAACCGGATTCCAAAACTGTGAGTTGTTACTTTGTTGGATACTCGGAAAGATCTAAGGGGTATAAGTTTTATGATCCAAAAAAAAAAGACGATCTTTGAGACGGGAGTAGTGACGTTCTTTGAGGACATTAAACCTGGGAAAAAGGACGATGAATTTTGTTTTGGAGAGGATAAAGGATGAAACTTTTGTTTCACAAAAGATAATGATTCCTATTCCATTTATTGTAGCTGGCAATGATTTAGATCATATTGCTCGAGCTACAAATTAAGATACTCCAAATGTTGTTCCTGAAATCTATGAGGAACAAGTTCATGAACCTCAAGAACAATTACATCAGGAAATTATGCCACGAAGGTCTACTCGAGCGAGGAGAAGTGCTATTTCTGATGACTATATAGTATTTCTTCAAGAACATGAGGATGCATTGGATTGACGAAAGATGATCCAGTTAACGTCCGTCAAGCCATTCAAAGTGTTAACTCTCAAAAGTGGACCGATGCCATGATAGAAAAGATTAAATCTATGGATGACAATGACGTTTGAGAACTTGTACCTTTTCTTGAAGGTGCGAAACCCATTGGATGCAAATGGATATTCAAAACCAAACGGGATTCGCAAGGCAATGTGGAAAGGTATAAAGCACATCTAGTCGCCAAAGGATTTACTCAAAAGGAAGGCATAGACTACAAAGAGACTTTCTCTCCGGTTTCATCCAGGTTTCACGGCGAAAAACTGTTCGGTTTTCTCGTTTTTGACAGACTTTCTCTCCGGTTTCATCGAAAGACTCTTTGAGAGTATTGATGGCACTAATAGCTCATTATGATTTAGAGCTGCATCAGATGGACATTAAAACAACCTTTCTCAATGGTGACATTGAAGAGACTATCTATATGGTGCAACCAGAACACTTTGTGGTCAGAGATCCAACAAAAATGGTTTGCAAATTAAGGAAATCCATCTATGGTTTGAAGTAAGCGTCTCGTCAATGGTATCAAAAATTTCATCGTATAATCATCTCATATGGTTTTGAGGTGAATCAGGTAGATGATTGTGTATATCATAAGATCAGTGGGAGAAAATTTATTTTGATAATCCTTTACGTGGATGATATCCTTATTGTTGCAAACGATGTAAGCTTTATATGCGAAACTAAGAAATTTCTTTCGGAGCAATTCGAGATGAAAGATCTTGGTGATGCCTCTTTTGTATTGGGTATAAAAATACACCGAGACCGCTCTCGTGGTATATTAGGTTTATCACAAAAGAGTTACATCGATAAAGTTCTAGAGCGGTTCAACATGAAAGGATGTAAAGGTATAGATACCCCTATTCCTAAGGGTGATAAATTCAGCCTTAGACAGTGCCCACAGACTGAACCGGAAATTCAGGAAATGAGGAAGATTCCTTATGCTTTGGCTATAAGGAGTCTAGTGTATGCACAGGTTTGCACATGACCTGATTTGGCATACATTGTTGGCATTTTGGGAAGATACTTAAGTAACCCCGGGATTGATCATTGGAAGGCAGCCAAACGGGTGATGCGATATCTTCAGAAAACAAACGATCATATGCTCGTGTACAGACGATCAGACCAGCTCAAGATCACTGGTTATTCAGATTCAGATTATGTTGGGTGTCTCGATAGTCTTCGATCCACTTCAGGCTATGTATTTCTTCTTGCTGGTGGGGCTATTTCTTGACGCAATGCCAAGCAAAAGCTCGTGGCATCGTCCACAATTAGGTAGAGTATGTAGCATGTTATGAGACATCAAATCAAGCTTTATGGTTACAGAATTTTGTAACAGGGCTGCACTTATGGTGGGTGTGGATAGACCACTAAAACTTTATTGTGACAATCGTTCTACAGTTTTATACTCTAACAACAACAAGAGTACTACGAAGTCAAAGCACATTGATATTAAGTATCTTGTTGTTCGTGAGAGAATACAGAGTGAGATCATTTCGATAGAGCATATAGGTACAAACTCCATGGTTGCGGATCCGCTGACTAAGGGTGTTATACCTAAAATCTTTCATGAGCACACCGCTCGTATGAGTATTGTCTTTTGTGATGATATTTCGGTTTAGTAGGAGTTTTGTATCAATTCTAGTTTGCTCTTGGATTGTAGCAATGTACGCTTATTCAGTTTCAGTATTATGTTCTGGAACTATTCAGTTGAAGTTTAAGTTATTCACTCTGTATGATTTGGTTTAAGTTGATCTCGATAAGGTAGGACCAGTTGGAGATAGACATGTTTAGATCACTTCACGTGTAATCTTCATGATATGCATCCACATTCAGATCTATGCCATTCTTCTGTATTACGTAAGTAATCAAATGTGGGTCTAACTACGTATATATTGTGGTTAAATCTTTTTGGTTCTACGTTGATATGGTTGATGGACGAGATTGGTGTCAATACCGATTTGATGACAACGATTGATGAGCGCTCTTAAGGTTATTCCATAGTTTTATGGTCACATATATGGTCCAAGTGGGAGATTATAAGATTTTTGGTTTAATCTTATATTTGTGGACCTATGTATGTGAATAATTTTGAAATAAGTGTTGTCATCCGGTTAGTCCAAATTAAATGTGATCGGATTTAAGTTTAATTATTGAATTAAATGCGGGATGTTATATGTGTAGAGACCTTTGGTTATATCGTTAATTTCATGATGGGCGGAATTAAACGGTACATTGAGAATCGGATAATTAACCGGTTAACTCTCGGTTTATGGTCCCTGGTTCACGTGTATATAAAGATGAGATTTAAGTTTTCTAGTGTGGATTCATTTGTTACCAACACATTAAAAAAATTACCGAACTCTCATTTTGTTCTTCGCACATCCCATCCGTGTGTCGAATCAGGTGATTACACGTAGAACCAGAAGATCAATTCCGCTGCATTACGTAGTCTACTGATACATGTATTTATCACGATCTTCTATTCAATTTTTAATGTAAATCACAATAGAAAATTAGAATTTAGAATTCGTATAAAGTTAAAACGAATTCTTTCATGATTCTCATCCATTCCGCCGCGAAGCTGACCCAACCCGCCTCGACCCTACGAGAGCAGCTGAAGAGTCACTGCATCAGGTTCATTGATATCGAGGCTTCTGTGCTGTAGAGTACGTGACCGTTGATGCTCCGCCACAAAGAGAAGCGGCGAGTGATGTTGGAGTAGTTGGAAGTTTGAGTCAGTTTTAATGTAGTGTCCGAGTCTTTAGTTCCCAGTCATTTAGTTGCTTAGTGGCTGTTTTTTTAGGATCTCTTTGTTTCATTGTAAGACTATTTATAGTCATCTCTAGTTGAATAGAAGTGAGTTTCATAAACACAAAAACAGAGCTTTTGGTATTTCAATTTGGTACCAGAGCCCTGTGACTGAAGAAAGGAAAGATGGGAGATGACAAGATGAAATTGCCACAGTTCGATGGACATTGGGATCATTGGAGTGAAGTTATGGAAAAATTCTTCCGAGCAAAGGAGTTATGGAGTCTAATTGAAACCGGTGTTGAAGAACCATTGAACACGACGGTATATATTGACTACAGAACATAGTCTGAAATTGGAGAAAAACAGAACCAACGATCACAAGGTCAAGCACTACTTGTACCAGAGCATTGACAGGGTGACGCTTGAACAGATCTTGGACAGAAGAACCTCTAAGACCATATGGGACTCGATGAAATCAAAGTATGGTGGCAATGCTCGAGCAAAGAGATCATTGCTATAGAAGTTGAGAAGAGATTTTGAAGTATTAGAGATGAAAGAGACTGAAAGTACTGAAGATTACTTTGTCCGTGTATTGGCCATCACAAACCAAATGTGTAGCAATGGAGAGATCATGGAGGATTATAAGGTGGTTGAGAAGATTCTCAGGACCCTCAGCGAGAAGTTTATGTATGTTGTGGTATCCATAGAAGAGTCCAAGGACATAGAGAACATGTCCTTAGAGGAGCTGCAGAGTTACCTTGTTGTTCACGAACAAAAATTTAAGAATATAAACAACGATGATGATTAGGTTCTGAAAATCACACACGGAAGAGGATTGGGATCCAGAGGAAGAGGCTTCTCAGGCAGAGGCAGGGGACGAGGTCGAGGAAGAACTGTTTTTAACAAAAGCACGTTGGAGTGTTACAAGTGTCACAAACTTGGACATTTCCAAAATGAATATCCCAAGTGGGAAGAAGAAGCAAACTATGTGGATCTTGATGAGAATGAAGAGATGTTGCTGATGGCGACCATTGAGGAAAAGGAAACTGATGAGATTCAAGCAGAGGAAGGAATGGATCAAGTCACAGTAAACTCATTGATGGCAAACACTGATGAACAAGAAAATAACAAAAGAAAAGTATGGTTCCTTGATTCATGCTGTTCAAATCATATGAGTGGAGACAAGAGTCTTTTCTTAACACTAGATGAGATTTTCAGACACTCAGTCAAGTTACGGAACAACAAGAGGATGGAAATAGTCAGAAAGGGAACCTGAAGCTGGTCCTGAATGTTACAACCTATGTGATAAGTGATGCTTATTATTTCCCTGAGCTAAAAAACAATCTCTTAAGTCTTGGATAACTTCAAGAGAAGAGGATCACTATCATCATCCAAATGGGAGTCTGCAAAACTTATCATGAAGAAAAAGGGCTAATAGCTGAGAGCAAGATGAGTGCAAATAGCATGTTCACACTAATTAATCAAGGAAGGGATAATCTGGGATCAAGTGAGTCTAAATGCCTGCATACTACCTCAGATGATACGTCAAAACTGTGGCATGAGAGATACGGCCACATAAGTCACCGAGGAATGAAAACATTGCAGAGCAAAGGTATGGTACATGGTCTCCCAAACTTTGGAACTCAAACCTTCACTTGTTCAGATTGCTTGGTGGGAAAACAACCTAGACAACCCATACCAAAGAAGAGCATATGGAGAGCCAAAGAAGTGTTGGAGCTGATTCACTCACACATATGCGGTCCCATAAGTCCTACTTCCAACAACGGAATGAGATACATTCTATGCTTCATTGATGATTATAGTAGAAAGGGTTGGGTACACCTATTAAAGGAGAAATCAGAAGCTTTTAACGAGTTTAAGTTGTTCAAAAGGATGATGGAAACTGAGACAGGGAAGGTCATCAAAGGTTTGAGGACAGACAGAGGAGGATAATTCACATCACTGGAATTCTCAAACTATTGTAAAGAGCAAGGCATCAGAAGGCAGTTAACCACAACCTACACTCCTCAGCAGAACGTCATAGCTGAGAGAAAGAACCGCACAGTGATGAATATGGTTAGCTCTTTACTAACCACTAAGAAGGTACCCACAGTTTTCTAGACAGAAGCTGTGAAATGGACTTTCTATGTTTTTAACAAGTGTCCTACCATGACTGTTAAGAATATTACACCACAAGAGGCTTGGAGTGGGATGAAGCCAAGTGTTGAGCATTTCAGAGTCTGGGGAAGCATTGGACATGTGCACATCTCGGATCACAAGAGAAACAAACTTGATGACAAAAACACTTCTTGTGTCCTACTGGGTTTCTCTGAAGAGTCTAAGGGTTACAGATTGTACAATCCAAAGACCAAGAAGGTTATAACAAGCCGTGATGTAGTATTTGAAGAATCAAAAGGATGGGATTGGGAAGAAGATCAAAAGCATTATGTGGAAGGAACTCTTACGTGGAGTGGAAATGATCTTGAGTGGGAAGAGAGTGACAAAGAAGATAATAATGAAGAGGAAGGAGAAAACAATGATGATGGTGAGAATGCAGAAACTGAACAAGCTGAAGAAGAAATTCAGAACGAGCAAGTAACAGAAGTCAAGGAGGGCAGAATTAGAAGACCCCCGAGTTACTTAAGAGACTATGTTCATGGAGTTGTAGTCAATGATGAAGAAGATGTGGTCAACATGGTAGAATTAAATGCAACAGATCCCTCAACTTTTGAAGAAGTAGAGAAGAGCTCAAAGTGGAGGGATGCCATGAGTGAGGAGATTAACTCTATTGAGAAAAATCAAACATGGGAGCTCTGTTTTCTGTCGGATGAAGCTAAGTGCATAGGAGTGAAGTGGATATACAAGAAAAAGCTTAATGCGCTTGGAGAAACAATCAAGTACAAAGCAAGGCTGGTGGCAAAAGGGTATTCACATGAACACGGAATCGATTACACTGAGGTATATGCTCCTGTTGCTCGTATGGATACCATTATAACTATTGTAGCTATTGCAACGCAAAAATCATGGACCATATATGAGCTTGATGTCAAGTCTACGTTTCTCCATGGAGTGCTCACTGAGGATGACTATATGCAACAACCTAAAAGATTTGAAATAGAAGGACAAGAAGACAGAGTATACAAGTTCCATAAGGCGTTATATGGGTTAAAACAAGCTCCGAGGGCTTGGTTTAGTCGCATTGAAGAGTATTTCTTGAGGTCTGGTTTCACAAAATCACAGAATGAAGAAACACTATTCCTAAAGATCAACAAACAAGGTAACTTTCTGATTGTCAGTATCTATGTTGATGATCTTATCTATAAGGGAAGTGATGTTGAAATGATGATGTAGTTCAAGAGGTCTATGCAAGAAGAATTTGATATGACTGATCTAGGCAAGATGCGGTACTTCTTGGGGATTGAGGTACACCAAACACCAACTGGTATTCACATATCACAAGCCAAGTATGCTCTGGAAATCTGGAAGAGATTCGATATGAAAGAATGCAACTCAGTCTCAAACCCAATGGTACCCGGAGAGAAGCTGGACATGGATGCAGATGGAGAAAGAGTGGATGGAACACTTTACAAACAGATGATTGGAAGCCTTATGTACATCACAACTACAAGACCAGATCTCCAGTTCTCTGTAAGTCTTTTGAGCCGTTTCATGTCAAAATCTACAAGAATACATGCTCAGGCTGCAAAGAAAGTGTTGAGGTACTTGAAAGGTACAACAGATTTTGGTATCTGGTATACTAGTGAAGGAAAGGGGGAGTTGTGTGTCTACACAGATAGTGATTTTGCAGGGATATCGATAGCAAGGAAAAGCACCTCAGGGTATGTGTTTCTTATGGATAATGTTGTTGTTGCTTGGTGTTAAAAAAAGCAGCCAATAGTCACTCTGTCTACCACTGAAGCTGAGTACGTGGTTGCCTCAATGTGTGCGTCAGGCTATCTGGTTCAAACGAGTATTGATGGAGTTGGGATATGAGATAGGGGAGAGTACTGTCATTTTTTGTGACAATACATCTGCCATTAAGCTGTCCATAAACCCAGTGTTTCATGGCAGGTGTAAGCACATTGGTGTTAGGTTCCATTTCTTACGAGATTTGGTCAATAATGGTGAGATACGTTTGGAGCATTGTGAAACAGAACAAGTCGCATACGTGTTTACAAAACCACTGAAGAGAGAAGTGTTCGAGAAGATGAGGAACAAGTTTGGAGTGCGTTCAATCAAAGATAAGCTACAACTTGGAAACCAAGTATAGCTTAGGGAGGGTTTGTTGGAGTAGTTGGAAGTTTGAGTCAGTTTTCATGTAGTGTCCGAGTCTTTAGGTCCCAGTCATTTAGTTGCTTAGTGGCTTTATTAATGGCGGTTTTTATGATCTCTTTGTTTCATTATAAGACTATTTATAGTCATCTCTTTTAGTTGAATAGAAGTGAGTTTTATAAACACAAAACAAAATTTTTGGTATTTCAAGTGAAGCTTGTCATGCGGTGGCTCAACGCCGCAATTGGTTTCTTCGGTGTTTCAAAAAGCCCGACGAGACTCCGATGAAGGCACCGCTTGATGAAACGACGTCGTTTTATATGCTACGAGTGAATAGGGGCTCATATGGACCCTAAACTATTTACATGTATCATTACAATTACCTCCTTAAAAGAAAATCAATGCAAACCGAAATTTTCTCACCAAATTTATGAAATTAAATATAACATTTTTGAAACAATACTTTCATGATATTAAAGAAAAATAAAAAATTTTAAAACTAAAAAAATTATTGAGGTGATTTGATGATTTAAGTAAACAAGAGGGTAGTTTAGTAATTTCGACATAGATCGTTCCAGATTAACGTTGGAGAGAAGAAAATAAGATCCGAAGTTGGAGGATTTTGAAAACGAAGTCTCTCTGCGTCTCTTCTCAGTCGCAGAGTAACCGAACCAGATCTATCAGAAGAAGAGCACGAAGAAGAAGATGTATGAACCCCAACATTTCGTGGATTTGCAAGGTGATTCTGGATTCGGAGACGCGAGCTCGTGGCTTTCCGGTGGCGACAATCTCCGGCAGCCTCACCAATCCTCCGCCGCCGCGGCCTCTGGAAATGGAAACCTCGATCGCCGTCTCTATAATGACCTCGTGGAGATGGTGCCTCTCATTGAGCATTACATCGTAATCTCTCGTTCTCTCTCTCTCTCGGTCGTGTTCTTCAGTTCTGTGCGCCTGAAAATGTTTGGAACGCGAGGAAGTAGGAGAAAATAGATAAAAATTTGATATTGTTTCGGTGTTCAGGAGAATTCAGTTTGTAGAGCAATTTGGATAAGTTTTGAACTATTTTTCTGTGGTTTTCAAGATTTGACAATTTTGGGTAAATTTTGAAGAATACTGATGTGGGAGAAAGTGGTCATATATTGGGTACTTTTGGATTTGAGTTTCCTGGGAAATTAAGAATTTAGATTCCCTTTATTAGATGGATTTATAATGACTTTCAATGGATGTGATTAGGATCAGAAAGAGAGAAGTTCTTTTAGGCGGCGTGGCTCCATGATCTACACAAAAACACCCTCCAGAGAAGCCTTAGCGAGAAGAGTGAGATTTCTAACTTCTCTTGTGTTTTGATCTACTATTTCTGATCAAGACTCTAGTTAAGAAGTTTTAGATTGGGAAATGGTGTTTGATCTCTTTTCCTTCTTGGGTATAAGTTGATCTCTACTTTGTTAATGGTTTGATAAATTTTGTAACTGTTAAATAGATATGATTGTAAAGGTATATGCTTCTCACTTGGTATGTGTGATAAATGTTGTCATGATGAAGAGTTTCTGTCTTTGGAACTGATGTTTGGACACTTGGGAGGCTGGTTTTCATCTTTCATTTTGAATGAAATTCTAGGCGGCCTTCGCTGTTTGTATTTGCAGGTCCCTGATCCAAGGGGGCGGAATGCTTCTCAACCGATCCCAGGAAGAAAGAAGAGAGACCCTGAAGGCAACAATGATGCTAAGAGTGAAAATAAAGAGCGAGATGGGGAAAATGTGAGGGCCTTGGCTACTGGTGAAAGGGAAGAACTGAAAAATCTTAGAGAAAAAGTTGAAGAGTTGCAAAGAAAATTGTCGGATAAAGATGAGCTTTTGAAGTCAATGGAATTGTCAAAAAATCAGGTCAGTGAGGCTCATGCTAAGCTTGAAGAGATGAAGCGGTTGGTTGCCGAGAAGGAGTCTTTCATTAAGTCTATGCAGTCACAATTATCTGACACAAAGGTATGATTTTTTTTGTAGTTTATCATTTGTGTGTCGCACACTGTTGTATGACTTAGATGAAGAAGTCATGTTGCCTTCGATTTGATATTTGTTGGATATTCGAAATCTCTGTTTTTTACTGGTTGATGCCTCTAGATCTATAGCTGTTAATGTCACAAGGCATGCTGTTGAAGCATACTTGTATAGGAATTTTTCTTTCGATGTTCAACGATTTATTTCTTGTGTCCATTAGATCAAACTTGCAGACAAGCAAGCGGCGCTTGAGAAAACTCAGTGGGAAGCAAAGACCACAGGCACAAAAGCAAGCAAGCTTCAAGAACAACTGGATGCTGTGCAAGGCGAGGTCTCTTCCTTCATGAGGTTATTCGAAGCCTTAACAAAAACTGATTCCATGAAATATGACGGAGATTATGATGTGACCCCATACGAATTCAATCATCTTCCTTATATTGTAAGTCCAAAGCTCATGACTTTACATCTTTCTTCTTATATCTGATAACATATAATGTATACTTTGTTGTTGAAAACCGCGTTTACACTTGTGAAATAGATTACGGTCTGATCATTGGTTAAGGGTTGATTCTGGGATGTCGAATTCTCGTTGTTTTTCCAGTTCTGAAAATATGTATATCTTACGAAAACAGGATGATATAGATGAGTCCGACATGAGGAAAATGGAAGAGGCAAGAGAAGCATACGTTGCGGCTGTGGCTACCGCAAAGGAAAAGCAAGATGAAGAATCTTTGGCGGCCGCAGCAAAGGCGAGAGCATACTTGCAGTCTATAGCCTTGAGGTACTAATGTCAGGCTCTGTGTTTGTATATTAAAAACTCGAATGGATACAGATAAGTTGTTGAAATCTAGTGTTTTATTACATCTCTTGCATCTCATTTGATTGCATCTCTAGGGTTTGTGATGTTCTGCACAAGAACTCCACAGTAAAAATCAATTTTGTAACATACGAATGAGTTTACATGATGGAGTAGAACGCAAGAAATGTTTTGGGTTGTGGTTATCAGAATCTACAGCATTGGAACCCTAATACAATGGGCTTTTGTTTCTTCAAACACAAGTCATCTGATTTAGGCATCTGAACTGGGCTTCCCATCCACTCCTCTCCCAATCTGCACAATTTCGAATCCCATATCATTACATACGACAAAGCTTATTGTTGTTAAATCTTACAATTGGAATTGGAAAGGCAAAGGATCCTCTGCCTCCATCCGAGTGATTAGAACCGCTAGATCTACCAGAGGCTTCAGTTTCCTCTACTTCTTCTTCTTCTTGTAACTGTTAATGGATGAACAGTTCAAGATCTGAAGACATGAAAATTGTGGAGGTAAACTAATATACATTTACCTTTTGATGAACATCAGAAGAAACATCTTCATCATTTCCAGGACAACTTCTGTTGTTGTTCTTATCTTGTTCTGTCTCTTTCTCCGGTGACTTCTTCTCTCTTCTTACCTCCTCGTCTCCATACGTTAGCTGTTCTCACAGTAAAACTTAAATAAATAAGAAAACCCATTAATTAAAGTATTGATTTTCATTATTTCTTGCCCACGAACCTTACGATTAACTGTCCTCGGGGAACTCTCCTCGGGTTTACAATCCTCTTTGACGACGTGAAAGCCATCGCTGTCGTCGCGGTCGAAGCAGAAGATGATGAAGCCGTCGTCAGAGAGTGGCGGTGGCGGCCAGCTCCCCCGCCGATGATCCGCCGGAGAAACGCTGCAGCTCCTGGTATTCGTGGTCCGGAGATGTTGGAAGTGGCGTGTTGTTGGAGGACTTAAACTTAGTTTTCTTTCTCTCCTCTTGTTTTTCATCATCTTTTTCGTGTTCTTCCTGAACGTGTAATTGTTATCGCTCCTCGTGCTATCGTTGTTGTTATTGTTGTCACGATTCGCACGATCTTCGTCGTCTGAAATTTACATTTAAATTTCAAAACCATACAAAATAAATTTAAATTTTAGGAAGAAGAAGGTAAAGCAAAAAACCTAGAGGAAACTTGCAAGCCAAGAAACAAGAGGCCCAGTCTTTGACTCTCCAAGTGACAAGCTTTGGTATAGTCCAAGGTGAGGCCATGGCTGATTTTCTGGGGACAAAATTCTTATGTTTCCCGAGAAAGTTTTTTTTTTCAGTTGTTTCCAGGAAAATTTCAGAGGCTGAGAGGGAAGAAGAGGGTGAGATTTATGAAGGAATCGGAAAATTGATTTGAAATTTGAAAAATGGGGAAAAAAAATTTGGGACAAAAAGAGAGTGCCTTGAATTATGGGGGTTACAATGTGTAACACATGATTGCATTAAATATTTTGTCCGAATAAGGAAAGAGATGTTTTCCCATTTGGAATATTATGTAATTGGCAATAAATGCATTTAAATTAAATTTTAATAAACAATACTGTCGTTATTTTGTTAAGAAAAAAAAGTTCATTATTTTAATGATAAAATTATTACCTTTAGGGTTTGATTGGGGTTCATAATAATTTAAACTTATAACATGTTATAAGAACTGAGTGTGAGGCCGCGAGGGCGTCAATGTCAAAATTATGGAGTTTATTGATAATAATAAAAGAAACGGGGCTATTTCGAATATAACAAATAAAATAAGGGGTTTCCACAAATTAAATAGTTCGCACGTGTCATTGCAAACGAGTGGGGTTACGCGCCAAAGCCCATATCATAAACCGGCGTCGTATTCAGAGGAAGTTAACATTTGATCTTGGTGTCGCGGAATCGGTGCGAGGCGAAAGAGGAAGAAGGCCATCCATGGTGGACGAAAGCGGCAAAGGTGGAGACGCTGTCGTAATCCATGTCCGTACACTTACCGGCGAGTCGAAGACTCTTCAGGTGTCTTCCGACACAACGATTCATGCCCTTAAGCTTTCCCTAAAGCGGTCTTTCTCTCCTGCTTCTTCCTCTCCCAATTTCCATTTGTTTTTCAAGGTACTGCTAATGATTTACTCTCTTTTTTTTTTTTCAAGAATTCTGGTTAGATTTTTTGTTTTTTCCCTATTTTCAGTATCTTAGGTTATCCACTTATGGGATAAGTTTACGTTTCCTTTTTTTTTTCAAATTTTTGGTTTATGAGCTTCCTTAAGATCGGGATTATGTCTGAGATGATCGGGTCTTATTATTTAATGGGAGGAACAAATTGAGGACAGTGTCTTGTTTCTAGTTTCTTTGTCTCTGGTGAACTTAAGTTACTGATTCTGTTCTGTCCGCCATTATCACTTTGTCGAGGATTCAAGTGTATATTTCGACTGTCTGATTTGGTTCACTTTAAATGTGTTTTTCTTTCCAGTCCTGGCTGTTGAATTGGCCTACACTTCTGTTTAGCCATTCTTGTGGGCAATTTGTATTCTCTTGTATATTATCAAATGTGAACATCTGGTTCTAGGGTATGAAATTGCGGTTGAACAGTAGGGTGGACGCTCTCACCATTCACGCAGATGATTTCTTGGTTTTGGTTCCATTTTCTAAGAAGGAATGTGCACAGACCCAGAAACCTGATTTCTCAGAATCTTCCTTGAGCGCAAGCCAGGGAGGGTCAGGTTCAAGCTTTTCAGACTCTGCATATTCTGAAATGATCAGTGAGTTTTCAAGTTTACAAAATGAAAATATTGTAAGAGCGGAGAGCCGAGGCATTGAAGAGCATGTGGTCTTGCCTCATTCTTTTGGCGTGAAACGGAAAAGGGACGAACAAATGTGTCCATACGAATTCTTGAAGAGTGTTTCGCAGTCTGAAGAGAAAGATGCTTTTAAGGGAGAAAATCAAGTGAAGTTTATCGAGGTTTTAGAGTCCATCAATTGCCTGACCACTCCGCGTTCTGCGAAATGCTTGATATCCACAGTAGCAAATAGAAGCAATGGAGGTAGCTATTCATGTATGTGTCCAGAATGGTTGAAACACTTAATGGAAGCCTTTGGAATTTTGAATCTCTTTACATCTCTTCTTCAATTACGAGGAGAAAAAATCACATTAAACCGTTTGGAGGAATCACTTGATCGATTAGGGATATCAGGAGTTTGTATTGGCATTGAGGATGTAAAGAATCTTTCAAACATCTGCCCCAAGGTGATCTTTTGATATCTCTAGATGCTTCAACTAATTTAACGCAAAGTTTTCATATGTGACCATTTATGGCTGTGACAGGTAGTACGGCTTGTCATGGATGACCTAGAGTCTGCAAACTACGAGAATGCTATTGTCATAGTTGATTCTCTGGACTCTGAATTAGATGGAGACAAAAATGATTTTAAATCTGGTATTGTTTAGGTGAATGTTCTTTCTTTAGCTTCAGAGCTACCGTGTTTGCATTTAGTTATAATCATTGTGGTTTATAGGTCGCAAAGGAATGCCACTGTCAAAGGTATCTGATTCAATGAAGAAACGAGAAATTTCATTTAAGGCTCACCTTTCTGAGTTGATCAAACTGTTACTGGTATTTTACCTTCTCCCATGTGATTATATCAAATTTTTAATTGGACAAGTGTTCTTTTATTGCTTCTAAGGCATGTCCATGTACAGGCATCATGCCATTATTCTGAATAGCTAAATTGTTTTTGTTCACAGTTTAAAAATCGAAGTAAGAGGGGTGAAATTATTTCTTTGGAGGACATGATTATATTAACAAGGGAAGGTAGAGTTACGGGTAGAAGTAAAGATAAACTGGCCAGCAAGTCTAGTTATTCTGCTTCGGGTTCTCATTCATCCCAGAGCCGGTGTCATGTTAGTATTTTCTTTCATATTTTCTTAAAGAGTAATTCTTGGTTTATGTTTGGGTGTCTCTCTCTAAGAGTCAGTTGCTGAATTATTTTATATAGAATGCATACACTGATATTTTAGGCTGTACATTGAAAGTGATCTTTTTTTCTTTCTAATACGAGCTTAATTTACCAGTATAAGATGTTCTGACCAATTCTGTGACACCTAAGATATCGCCTCTGGTATTTTCCGTTTACTTGTATATATATATACATTTTAAAGACGGTTCTGCACTATATAATGTATAACCACAGACTGCTTTTCGGCAGACTTGATGTAAATTAGCTCATAGATGGTTTGATTTACAGGGCACAGATCCATTGCTACCTTCAGAAATGGTTGAACATCTCAGAAATGGTATTGGATCCAAAGGACAGGTAGCTTTTCTATCGGTTTTTCTCTCTGCTTTGTTCTTTTTCCTTTTGTTCTGATTGAAGCTATACTTACAAGTAACCGTTTCATTTTACATTTTCCTGGTGCAGATCGTTCATGTTGAAAATATCGATGCCAGAAAAGCTGTCTACGTTGAAATACCAGATGAGCTCTCAGAAACCACAAAATCTGCCCTGAAAAGTATTGGCATCGATAAATTATACAGCCATCAGGTATTTCATTCTTGTGATGATCTTCTTCTAGCAGACAACATCAAACTTATTCCAGCACCTATGTCTCCTCTTTGATCAGGCTGAGTCAATTTCAGCTTCTTTGTCTGGGAAGAATGTTGTGGTTGCAACTATGACTTCTAGTGGGAAATCTCTTTGCTATAATGTGCCAGTCTTTGAGGAATTGGCCAAAAACCCAGCTTCTTGTGCCTTGTACTTGTTTCCAACTAAGGTAAGTTGTCTTGTGTCTTTTTTTTTCGTATTTCTTTACATTTAACGTTTTCAGAAATTAGTAGAATGTCATAGACTGGTTTTGTTTGTGAATATAGGCCTTAGCTCAAGATCAATTGAGAGTGTTGCTCGATATGATAAAAGGGTTTGGAGCAGACATAAATGTTGGAGTGTATGATGGTGACACTCCTATGAAGGATAGATTAAGGCTTAGGAATAATGCTAGGCTGGTGACTTCCTAATGTTCTTTTGGCCTCAATCAATTGTTATTGTCATCCAAATATTCACATACTTATTTCTTAACTGATATTGCTGTCATTTTTCCCGGTGCAGCTGATCACGAATCCCGATATGTTACACATGTCAATATTACCCTTCCATGGACAATTTAGCCGGATTTTATCAAATATTAGGTATAACATTTTCTTCTGGATAAAAACTAAGTCCTACTGGAAGACCAAGGGAATCAAAACTTTCTATTTCATCGTATATTTGATTCATTTTCATGAGAACTGTGACGAGAAAGGACTGATGTATAGCGTTCCAGAATTTTATATGATACCCTGCTCCGATTTCTCGCAAAATGTGACATGCTCACATTGAAAAATTTCAGGTATGTTGTGATAGATGAAGCCCATACTTACAAGGGAGCATTTGGCTGCCACACTGCTCTTATATTGAGAAGACTTCGACGACTCTGCTCTCACGGTGATAATACTTATCCTCGGTCACAATGGCGTACTCTGTCATCATTGATTTCATATCTTTTGATATTGATCTGACAAGAGAAATGTAATGATTCAGTGTATGGTACTGATCCCTCTTTCATATTTTGCACTGCAACTTCTGCTAACCCTCGAGAACATTGTATGGTAAGCTTTCATATCACTAATAATCTGAGTGAAACCTTTTGATCTGCTATATCTGGATTGAAATCTGGCTTGCTTATGCTGCAGGAGCTGGCAAATCTATCTGATTTAGTTTTAATTGAAAATGACGGAAGCCCATCCTCCCAGAAGCTTTTTGTTCTCTGGAATCCCACATCTTCTGCAAGAACTGTATGTTTATTATCCTAGATTTATCTATGGACTGTTTTTTTAATCTTTACTCACTTGCTGTAATTTGATAGATAACTGAAAGTTCAAAACTCATGACTGGTTCTGGAGCTGATTCACATAGAACATCAAGGTATTTCTAGTAATATGCTGTGATTACAAGCAAAAGGGTCTTTCTCATCTAAAGCTAACATTAGATATCGCTTCTTCTTCTTCTTCTTCGTCTTCTTCCCAGCCCAATCTCTGAAGTTTCACTCCTTTTCGCAGAGATAGTTCAGCATGGGCTTCGTTGCATTGCTTTCTGTCGGTCTCGTAAACTTTGTGAACTTGTGCTTTGTCTTACGTATGTTTAATTATGAACTCCTGATGTTATTTTTTCTACTGAGATTTGATTTTTGAAAAATGTGAGCTAAGTTTGAAATCTGGAAATAATTTGTAGTCGTGAGATCCTTGCAAAGACTGCCCCTCAGCTGGTGGAGGCCATATCTTCATACCGTGGAGGCTACACTGCTGAGGTTCATTCTTTTTTTCCATTGCTTACATTACCATATTTTAGTAAATTATAAACACTATTAACGAATGTCATAGTGCCCAGAAATGTCCAGGACTTCATTGAATCAGAATTGTCATTTCTCCTAATTGATACAGTTTCACTGTTATCCTGATTAGATGGTTATGTTATGGCTTGGTTGTTACATTAGATGGTTATGTGTTCATGAGATCAATGTTTTGACATTTTCAGGACCGAAGGAAAATAGAAGGCGGTTTATTTGGTGGAAAACTTTGTGGAATCGCTGCAACGAACGCACTTGAATTAGGAATTGATGTCGGTCATATCGATGTAACTCTGCATTTAGGTTTTCCCGGCAGTATAGCTAGGTAAACCAGTCTAGTTAAATCTGATTTTCCTTACTAATATTGAAAGTGATGAATTGGAATTGAAAATTACCAATCCCATTTTGAATATAGCCTTTGGCAGCAAGCGGGTAGGTCTGGAAGACGAGAAAGACCTTCTCTTGCTGTATATGTTGCATTTGATGGGCCACTTGATCAATACTTCATGAAATTTCCCGAGAAACTATTCCGCAGCCCAATAGAATGTTGCCATATCGACTCTCTCAATCAACAGGTTAAAATCCTCGTTGGAACTATGTTTAATTTTTCATATGGATGCTTTACCATAGATTATTTTAACGTTCATAGCCGCATCACTTCTTGCAGGTACTTGAGCAGCATTTGGTTTGTGCTGCTCTTGAGCACCCGTTGAGTTTGCAGTATGATGAAAAACACCTGGGTTCAGGCCTAAGCAAAGCGGTTGCAGCACTCAATAACAGAGGATTCTTGAGCTCTGATCCGTCACGGGTTTCTTCTGCTAGAATATGGACCTACATTGGTCATGAGGTATATGCGAACAGTTAACATTTTAACAAAGATATTTGAAGAGTATTCTAGAAACTTTGCTGGCTTTGTTCCTCAGAAAATTCCGTCACAGAGGGTCTGTATCCGAGCCATAGAGGCAGTGAGATACAGAGTTGTGGATAAGAACAGTGAGGAAGTTCTTGATGAAATCGAAGAAAGCAAGGCCTTTTTCCAGGTAAGAACACTATATTGGTGGATATATGTACATTTGTCTTTTCATGATAATATGTTATTGGTTGTTATCTACTTTGGAGGTGATTATTGGTCCTCAAGCAAAGAATGATTCATAAACCTCAGGTGTATGACGGTGCTGTGTACATGAACCAAGGGAGGACTTATCTGGTAAAGCAACTAGATACGAAAGAAAAGATTGCCTTCTGTGAAAGAGCGAATGTGGATTATTACACGAAGACACGGGATTACACCGATATTCACATCATGGGTGGCAACATTGTAGGTCTTGGTTAACCTACATAAATCTCATAACCACATATTCCATGCGAGTTTAGGCTTTGAATCTGAATGGCTCGTCTTCTGTATTGCATTAAGTTTTCAAAATATCCAGGTTTTGATTGCTTTCATCTTCCCTTTTTCTCCGGTTTAACTCTTGCTTACAGGCGTATTCATACAAGGCTTCAAGGGATCAAATTCCTAAAACAACAGCTCAAGCTCATAATTGCAGGGTGACAACAACTTGGTTTGGATTCCATCGTGTCCGGAGAAGAACCGGTGAAATATTTGATGTTGTTGATCTTTCACTCCCAAGTTATTCATACGAATCACAGGTTCTTTCCTACTGCAGCCGATGCTCTCTCTTTCCCCATGTAATTTGTGGTTGAGTTTGTTCATGAACTCTGGGTACATCCTAATTTAGGCTGTCTGGATTCAAGTCCCACAACCATTAAAATCAGAAGTGGAGAAGATCTTCTCATTCCGTTCGGGTTTACACGCTGCTTGTCATGCCCTTCTGCATGTCGTACCGCTGTAAGTACTGTCACTTCTTCTGGGTTTCCTGTATTAGATGCGAGGATATATAGGGTATGAAAGTTGAGAATGCTCTTCGGTTTGGTAAAACCATGGAAAGAAAAATCATTCTGAAATCTAATCCAAGAAAATATTGAGAACTATTGGGCTAAAGTTATGGTCTTTTTCTGTTTATCAGATACGTGAGATGCAACTACTCTGATTTGGCCCCAGAATGTCCGAACCCTCATGAGAAAAGGTATTTTCCTTCAAGGATCTTATTATACGACAAGCATCCCGGAGGAACCGGCATCTCTAGCAAGGTAATCGAAGTTCATGGTGAGAACTTGAGATTCCAAGTTTCTTATCATTCATTCATTCATTCTGCCTTGGACCACGTCTTAGATCCAACCCTTCTTCAATGAACTTCTTCAAGCCTCTTTGGATCTCCTCACGTCCTGTCGTTGCTCTGCGGAAACCGGTTGTCCTCACTGCGTCCAGGTACTTCCCACGTCGAAAAATTTCTGCTATGTTGTGTCAGGTCTACATCGATTATAATTATGAATCACATATTTATATTTATATATATGTATATATAGTATTGGACGATCTTAAACTCGTGAATTAACTTTTGATAACTAATTTTTGGAATTAATTAGGTCTAACATAATACCAAAGCATATTTCGTGATAGATAATGTTATATTGTATTGTTACGCATCTATTAAGACATAAATCACAACTCATATATATTAATCTCTTGAATTAGCTTATAAAATTAATTATACTTAAACTCATATCTAACAACTTGTGAGGTTAGAAGATATGAAAAATTAATAAAAATATATCTCATATTAGTTCCAAACCAATACTTAGAAAGTGTAGTGGTTAATGTTGTTGTTAGGCATAAATTAGTGTGATTCTTAGTTAATATGAGATGGTAATAAAAACATTTTCGGAAAATATATGATGTTAAAACCAAAGGGATCCATCAAGATTGTGATGTTTGATATGTAAATGGGTTGGAACAGAACCTTGGTTGCCAAGAGTACAATGAACTAATACACAAAGATGCAGCCATTATGATCATTCAGGTAATGATCTCCTTTACCAAATCTTTTCATTATATATATAAAAATATATATTAATCGATTTATGGTTTGGATTTAGGGCCTTTTGGATGCGGAGAAATCGTACTTCCGAGAAGCAACTTGAGGCCCACAGCCACAGCTTTTGTTGATGATATATTAATATTTTAATATTCTAGGTGAAGCCGCCTATTCCAATATTGATACAATTATTACGTTGTTCAACATAATTATTATATGGTTTATTTATATTCATATAAAATTAAATAAATATAGAGATTTGTTTTATATGAGTTTATTAGTATTAATATTAATTCCGCGTTTTACGAGTTGAAGTTAATGTATGATATTTTTTAATTTTTTTAATATATAAAAAACATTATATGTGAAACTATATTAAAAATTGGTTAATTAAATATGTTATTAAATATAAATGTACAATATTTTTATATATTATTGAATAATTTTTGTATACAATATTTTTTATTTTTCATTGTACATTTATCAATATCATCTAAAAATAAATAATTTTAATTATTCTTTGTTTTTTTTATTTTTGCTCTAGAAACTGTTACATATAATTATTTGTGACTAAATATTGGTTTTGGTAAGTATATACCTTTCGATTAATGTTTTATTCTTAACTTTTGTTAATTGTCATTGCAAAACACAATTTAATAAGAAATTGTTTTTGTTTGAAATGACAAAATTGTATTAGTCGGGATTAAATGAAGTCAAGGTATAAATACCTTGTTGTTTGCGTAAGTTCCTGTTATTATTTTACCTTCTATTAAGTTGTTACCTAACTGCGTTATCTGAAATCGTGTTCCATGACACAATCCAAGCGTTTGGTCTATGTTTCGTAAGAGTATAATGGGTGCTCATTCTTTTAGTGTAAAATAATGATTAGGGATCCTTGGATATTTTAAACTGTTTAAGAACTCTGTACTGTATAATTCACATGTTCATTATTATTGAAATCAGTATTGCATAATATATCTGAACTTAGATATTCTCTTGAACATCCTGGAATTGTTTATAGAAGCGCTTCATTTATTTCATTCACAATTTCATTTGTGGGACATAATATTGCCCGTTCCTGAAAAAAAGGGTTTTGATATTCATTTTGAATATTTGGATATGCATGAGCGACAATACTCTCAATTGGATTCGATGTTTCTTTGATTAATAAATCTTCAGGCACATCTATCAAACATTCGTCATTATTGGGTTCGGATAAAGTTCCATCTTCTAATTGTAATATCCAATAAGAAAAAGCTTGTAGTTCACCTATATTTGAAGAATTGGCATTCATTTGCAATCACATATTTTTAGTTAATTTCAATGCATGATAATAATTCCAAAGATAAGAGGAATTTATACATGCTTGAACAATGTCATGTCTATTTCCTTTTTTAATTACTAGTAAGATCTGGCGAAAGTCGCCTCCAAATACTATTGTTTTGCCTCCAAAAGGTTTGTTCTTTAAAAACGGATTTACCAAGCCCATGATATCTTTTATACTTTTATCTAGAGCTTCAAAATAGTATTTATGAATCATCGAAGCCTCGTCCCATATTATAAGGCGTATTTGTTTTATAAGATCTGATAAATTTGTATCTAATTTAATGTTACAAATTGAATCTTCGTTAATATCTATTGATATTGCGAACCGCGAATGCACTATGTGACCTCCTTCTAACAAAAGTGATACAATACCGCTTGAGGCAACGTCTAGATCAATATGCCCAGAGGATCTTATTTTTGTGGACAAAGTTTTCCATAATTTTTTTTTTCAGTTCCTCCATGCCCATATAAAAAATATACTTTTCCTTTGTTTTGATCTATTGCTTTCATAATTTCATTGTAAACTAAGTATTATTTCACAGTTAGATGCGATTTAAGATTGATAAATTCAGTTTCCATTTTGTTTCGGTTATAAGCTAATTCTTCATATATTAGTCTACATTGGTTGTGAGCTTCTTTGGGATACAATATGGAAGGATATTGTTTTAAGGATTGATTGTTCTTTTATAACGATTGTTCTATTTCACCAAGAGTTGTATTTTGGATTTCCTCATCAGACATGTTGAGATCTGTTGTTTAGAGAAAAAAGTGGTCAAAGAATTTTTGGATTTATCTAAGAAAATTGCAATCATTTGTTAATAAATATTCAAACCTGGTAATTTTAGTAGATGTCAACGTTTATACAGTATGCCGTCGACCAAGAGTTGCCATGTTGTGAACCAAGCATGTTCCGGACACGAAATACATTCCGTTGTCAACAAAATAACAAATAACATTCGTAGATATGCTGGAGATGCCCGGTTTCTTGCCTCTTTTATGATGTTAATGTATTCTTCATCGTTATCTAAAAGTCCTAATATTCTACATGTATCTTTGAATGTTCATGTAAACTACCATTGAATGTTCGAATCTCCTCAAATGAAGTAGGACCACACACTTTATTTAATAATATTCGTAAGTAATATAGTTCTCCAACATTTGGGTTAATGTGTTGTAATCTGCCAAATGCAATTCTGCATTTACGTACTGTCCAAACTCGATGTTTTTATTAGGGCTAGGAAAATAACGAATATTTGCGAATATCCGACTATTTGTATTTATATTTGTATTCGGCGAATATCTAAATTTACTATTTTTTTATTTGTAAATTCGGATATTTGTAAATACGAATATTTGTCGGATATACGGATATCCATCGGATATACGGATATTCGTATATGAACCTAAATTATTTTTAACATATATAATATATAAAAAATATTTTAATAAAAAAATCAATAATCATCAAATATAAAATAAAACTAAAATTCAAATCGCACAAAGATGTAAATATACATAATATAATAAAACAAAACAAAATCTTCACATTCATCTCCACATCGGTTATTTAAATTTAGTTTCGTCGATTATTCTAGGAATATCGTCAATTCACCTAAAACAATGAAACAAATGGTTAGATTATATACTGAATAAAATTCGAAAAAAATTATATATTTAGTGATTTCTAATTTTTTTATATATTGTAGTGTCTCTATGACATTATCCAACCCATTTGGATTAAAACCAATCTTGAGTGTTAACTAAATCTTCAAAAATGTCAGTTATTTTAAATTATTTGATATTTTAGTCCTCCAATCATAAATATATTGCATATTTGTCTATATATTTATATAATAAGTGTTTAAATAAGATTAATATTGTTTTTATTTCCAATTTAGTCATTAAAATCAATTTTGTTATATATGTATCTATATGTTAACTAAATTCTCTATTTAGTATTTACGGATACAAATAGTTTGGATAATTGAGTCTACTATTTGTATTTGTATTTGTCGAATATTTGTATTTGTATTTGTGTCAGCGGATATTTGAATTTTCGGTTCGAATACGAATTGAATACGAATACTTCGAATATTTTGCCTAACCCTAGTTTTTATTCCATACAAATTTCGTCGGAAAATTGTAATAGGTCAATTGTTGAGCTTCAAATCATAAATCATTACATTTGAACCATTATGTAAGCATTGTTCGCTGAATATATTCATCTTATGTTATATTAGATAACTCATCTTCTTCGTCAAACACTATATTTTGTTGACCGGGTAAATGGAATTTTAATGTTTCAACCGGTATACTTCTATAATGAATATCAACTTTCAATATTCTCCAGCAAGCTTCAGATCCTGAAATGTAACGACAACTATAGTAATTTTTATTTCATCAAACGATTTGTTTTGTTGCATTTCTTCTGGTTTTGTTATTGTCGTGAGGATTTTATCATATCCCTTGTTTATGTATTTGAATAAATACTTGATTGCTTTTGTTTGATTGCATAGTTTATGACGTTGTTTGGAATCTCAGCAGATATGATCGAGTCAATGTCATTTGATGTTGGCATTTTTTATTGTCTATTAAGAAATAGCAAGATATGTGCATGAGGTAGTCCTCTTTTTTTGAAACTCGATAGTATAAATAACTGCAATTTAAAAAGTAATTAGAATTTTTAAAACTGTAAAAAATTATAATTTCTTATAATAATAATAATCAAAAGTTACCTACATTGATTTCAACGAAACGTTTGTTTTGTTTTAAATCTATTAATAAATCTTCAAGTTTGATTTTAAATAATCTTGTCAAAAGATCAGATCTGTTTTCCGATGTGTCGTTGTAATGGCGTAAAATTCGCTACAGTCCAAGCCATTTAGGATTGCATGTGAATGTTAAGAATAGATCGAGAAAGACTAATTGTTTTTGCATAACATCATTACATTTAAGTAGTTTTGTTTCATATATCGTGAACCACCTATTAACGTCGAAGGTAGTATTATTCTTTTTCAAATTTCAGATTCCAAAGTATTCCCTGATTGAACATAAGTTTCTATAGTTTTTTAAGTTTCACATCGCGATGTATTTTGATGGTTTCTTACATAAGAAAATTTTTCTGATTCAACCATATAAAAACCATAAAAAAACAAATTGTTGAAAACGTCTGCCCAAATACGGTATATTAGAAGATTCAGTATCTCTTTCCTGTAAACGATACACCATAAACTCTTTTAGACTAAATCGATAGCGTGGTTTTTTTATAAAGAACCTCGTAGATTCAAACCAATATGATAACCGTCTTCACCATACAGAAATAATAGTAGATATTGAACCAGAAGATAAGATGGATGCAATTCATTTATTCTCATGTATTCATTAGTATGTTTTTGTAGAATGATATGTCTTGAATTTAATCTTTCATCTAAATCTTCTTCTATCAATGCAGCTACTTCTGGTGCTTTGGGTAAATTGTATGATCTATTTTTTTTTGTTGCGCTCTGCTATCAAACACAATTTCATTTTTAATTGATCAGAAGCTGCAAATCTATCACGAATCATTCTGAATATTTTTACATAGGGGTTATGTTGATCAAGCATTTATTGTATATTTTTGACAATGTCTTTACATAAAATATCTTGATGCTATGAAGATGCCTTGCGGACCACTGGCATGTAAGATTTTTTATTAGTAACGTAATCCAATGAAAAAAATATGGTTGTGGTATTGTGTTGTTAACATACCTGATCACACATATTCTATTATCAATTTTATTATTTGTATCGTGAATATATAATTAAGCAAATTTTGCAGTTTCTTCATGTTTTGGCAACAAACTACCATTCTATGGTAATTTGGTCCATTTATCTTGAATATATAAGGCTTATTGAAGTATCAGTATGACCAACCATTCATATAAATGGAATATCATATTATATGCACGAATATGTCGTTTGAAATAATCATGTTTTCTATGATTTTTTAAAGGAGTTCTTTTAAATACGGGGGAGGATCTAACAATTTTGGCAACAATAGTTTTCCTTTAGAACAACATAAATTGAATTTCGGTTTAGTGACGTCGCGACTTTTATTTAAATGTTCAGAGTACCACATCTTAGCGTTGCAATGCTCACAAGAAAAATATTGATCTCCAATATATGTATACATTATTAAACATGTACATAATAACAATATTAACTGAATAATTACGTAAATTTATATATATTTTCATTTAACATATATGATGTATACTATGAAAGGGTATCTATAATATCATAAATAGAAATATATACAAACAGAATTATTTTCAGACAATGTTGACATGTTGTTATTTAGCCGATATTTGGAACATTCGCCCATTGACAATGAATATTTGTTGATAATTGTTTCTCTTGTACGCACCCGCTAAAATCATTTTTAAGAGAATAATGAATTAAAATATTTAATAAAAAGAACATTTATTCGTGAAATGTCCATATTATAAAATGCATATAATATTATGAAATGATTTGAGAATAATGATTTAAATAATTATTGACATTTATAATATGTAAAGAAATAAATAGTTATATAATGGTTATATGATAACATTAAATTCATTTATTAATATGCATGTATTGCATTCTTTTAATCATTTTAGTGCATTCATATAGAATTGTTAACATGTTTACATGCAACATATAAAATTGGTTCATAAAGGAAAACACAAAATTCGTATCATTTTTAAAAATCAATGAAAAATGAACACAAATATGCAAACAACAAATTATACAAAAGCAAGTACGGTAGTGCATTATATTATGTGTCATAACCTGAAAGTAAGCTACAAATCAAAAGAACCTTAGTCGTAATAAAGAGTTCACAAGAACTAACCGAATGTAATATTATACATTGAAGCAAGTTTTGTCGATTGCAAAACCGAAAAATGTTTGGAACATAATAGGTTAAACTGTCTACGATGATTTATGCCAAGAAATTTACTCTAGACGATCGGTGCAACCAATCTCTGGATTCATAGACTTTACCTTAGATGTACTTGATTGGAGAGAGGTGTGACTATCAATTTCGTCGGCATGTCGCTTGTCGTAGGAATGGCTAGTAAAAGGAGAACTCAGTTGTATTTTCCATAGTTATTTTATAATAAAACGATTTGTCAAGCATTTTTCACTTCAAACCATATTTTGGAACAAGGTCAGAGAATATGACAATAATAGGCAGGAGCGAATGAAGGAACAAAATATAAATAAAAACAATATCTTTTGGACGGTGCAACAAACAAAACGACGTTCAAAATGTTATCCGCATGTCTATTAAAACAATTGGAATCCGAAATTGAAAACTAACTTAAGCCAAGTAAAGATAATTGGACCAAAATCAGATCAGACTGCAATCTCTGTGAGAGCAGCAGCAGATGGCTTGGAGGCAGATGAGAGTCCCGACCTCTTCTTGGCCAAACTCTCATTGAGGCGCTCACGCTGCTCCTTCAAGCGGGATGCCAAAAGCTTTTGGTACTCAGCAGCATTAGAGTTAGCCTTAATTAAACTAATGTGGATTGGGAGACATAATTGAGTTGAGTCTATACAAAACGCAAAGCCATTAAGATACTTTGATATTTCTAATATCTCCATAAATGATTCAATTAATTGAGAACATTTTTAGACTAATATAAATAAATTAAGGCCCCGACTGGTGGATTCACAGTCGTCCGCAAACGCGGTGACTGCGTTTTTTGGCGATTGCGGGCGACAATAAAACAGACTGATGGAGTCGAAATCGCCCGTAAACGCGACGAAATACAGAATTAAAAATCCAGAATTATGTTGCGTTATGTTTGCATATTTGTGCGTTTTAAATAAAATTACGAAAATACCCTTATTTTTTTAAGATATTATGTTTTACGCTTTATATATGTTTCAAATTTTATTTCAATAACTTATTATAATTTATATTTATCGTAAATATATATAAATATGTGTATATATATAAGTGTATGAAAATATTTGATTATATTTTGATAAAATTATTTTAAGTTTCCATTATAATTTATATTAATCGTATATATATATATATTGTATATTTAAATATTTTAATAATTTTTAAATTTTTTAATTTATTTCAAATATTTGAAAATTATAACTAAAAATATACACTAAACAAAAAAATTCTTTTATTAATAATTAACTATTTTGATAATTTTGCTCAAAACGCAATCGCAACAATTTTATGTCATTCGCTTCTAGTCGCAGTCGCCTGCAACGCAACGTTTTTACTAGGGGTGGGCAATCCGGGTTTTGGGACGGGTTCTTCGGGTTCGGTACGGGTTCGGGTTCCTCGGGTTTTAAAAAATTGAACCAAAAAAACCCATTTGGTTTCCGGGACCGGTTCCTCGGGTTTCGGGTTGTTCGGGTTTTGAAACATTGAACCCAAAAGAAGCCCGAATTGTATTTGGGTTATTTCGGATTCTCGGGTTCTTTGGGTTTTTTGGGTTATTTAAGTACGGGTAATTCGAGTTTAAACGGGTAATTCGGGTTTTAAACGAGTAATTCGGGTTTTAAACGGGTAATTCCGGTTTAAACGGGTAATTCGGGTTCCAAATTTAATATACAAAAAATTAGGTTAGAAGGGTTAGGGGTTTTTTTCGGATTCCTCGGGTTCTCCCGAACCCAACCCGGACCGACCAGAACCCATTTGGGTTTTAGATTTTGAACCCATATGAGTTTTCTACAAAACCCATTTATCTCACGAGATGGAATTTTCAGGTTTTATCGGTCCGGGTAACCCGAAACACCCACCCCTAGTTTCCACCAATCAGAAAAAATGAAACAAAACGTTGTCAATCGCTGACAGAAACACCGCCAAAGACAAACACAATATTCCCATCAGTCAAACCCTAAGAATTGATAAATAGACAATAATATGATTTAGTCTCCATCTACCATGACACTTCTCTCTTTGAGCAGCGTCTGTGGGATTAAACAAGCCAAATTAACTAGAATCCAAGAAATATTAGATCATTAACATACCGAAAATAATGATGGTTTTTGTGTTGGAGAAACAACGAGTAATAGCAAACGAATAAAATTTTGGAGACACACAAAATTTATAGTGGTTCACTCTCAGTGTGAGAATTACGTCCACTTTAAACCAATACCGCAAATATTTATTATGGCATGCAGGAAGGAATACAAGAGGAGACAAGATCATTGGTAATAAAATAAAATCTCAGGTACTTTTTAGGGTGCGGTCATCAGTTCATCTCACAAGAGGCGGTGTCAGTAAAGCATCCAAGGTAATCAACCTCAGCGAAGATATATTTGCAGGTATGTGCTACTGTGCGAGGAACCGGCTCACTCTTTCTGTCATGGAGGACTTTGCAATCACGTTGATCACTAATACTTTCTTATGCAGGCTTCAATTCTACACTTCGAGAAGGAAATGTTACCCATCATGAATATATACAAGTTGGTAAAGGAAGAGACGTTGGTTTAAATCAAATCTCTATGTTTGAGGCGAAGATTGCTAATGGAAATGGAGAGCGAACACTGAGCCGAGACATATACCGGCTTGGACACCGATTCGACTTTTTCCGCATGCTTTCATGTTATTTCACCACAGTTGGTTTTTACTTCAGCACCTTGGTAAGATGCAAAAACAAATAAATTCTTCTTTCAGTTTGAAACTGTCATTAAACTCATTTGATCTGAGCCCTTTCTTTGTGCTTTGTTAACAGATTACCGTTCTCACTGTGTATGTGTTCCTCTATGGACGCCTCTATCTTGTTTTGAGTGGACTAGAACAAGGATTGAGTACACAGAAAGGAATCCAAGATGCATGATATACCTTTGCTCCACAAGCAATGTTCTTTCAGAAATCATTGGTCCAAGGAGAGAGTCATTGCCCTTCTCCCGCGAAGAATCAGGTGAACGGAGACTGCAAAACCCGATTACTGATTCTCGAAGATCAAATATTGAATCATATGAAAATGGGTATTGGTCGATGATGAGATCCTCGTTGAATCAACACTCTAGAACGTAGGTAAACGCGGGATAATCTTTGCTGCAGCCGAGCCAAGAGACTCTCCTACACAAGGCATGTGGATCGAATAGTCACACCAGAGTTACGGAAGACTCTCAATATTTCTAAGATCGATTTAGTTGGATATGACACCCCAAAGAAATCGAAATGTTTTTTTTGTCGGAGATTATGCACCAACAAAAAGAAGATTCTGAGAGAGAAAAGATATGATAAATCAAAATGAGGGTTGTATCTTACAAGAGAGTTGGACGTCTACATAAAGAAGAAAGAGAAGAGGAATAGTCACGTGACATGGACTTTTTGATTCAAGTAATAGAATTAAAGTACAAGAAATACAATGATATAGTTTGTTTCGATACGATCGACGTATGGAACCTCGGATCAACAAATAGGCAGACGTAAGTGATTCGTGGCCTCGTTAAAAACCCACCATTGGAAAACCACATGGGATAAAACCAACGGTGGGGAAAAAGAGTACACACGAAACACTTGCCTATTTGTTGATCGTTGTCAAGTGATCTTCGGCTTGAAGCACGACTCGGATGTTGCAGTCGTCTTCTTGCTCGAGTTCCTCGATGCTGTCCATATTCATATCAGCTAATGAGAAAATTGCGTATGCAATGCAGGTTACGCGGAGTTTTCCGGCAAAAGGGTCGATAATGGCAGAGCTAAAGTAGTGGAACGAGCTATATGGAAAAGGTGGTTCACTTACTTCTTGTAGATTCATTGAGCGCTCAAGCCCAATAGGTTGGAGATCATCTCACTTAATTTTGGCTTATTGCTCGTTAAAGGAATCTCTGATAGTAAGGAACACCTGAAATATAAAGAATGGAAGTCAAGAGTTAACTAAAATAAAAAGCATTTACTGATCATTTTAAGAAATTTTGTGTAGACATGATAGATGCATACAAAAGAATAAATGTTGCTTTTCATAACAAAATTTGTTCATTGAAGTGCCAACTGATCACTTTGAAAATACAATGGGAAAAGGGAATAAAGATTTTCAGAATGCAAAGGAAAACCCAACCGGTGGAATGTATATGGTTCTCAAAAAACTTCTGTATTAGTCCATGGAAAGGACACGAGCAACTTCTCTATTATGATGTCTCTTTATTAATAATATTTCAAAGTTATTGTGTTTGAAAGGCATATTACCTTTGGCGGGCATGACTGAGTCATCTCTTCTTGCGCCATCAATCCAAGTTCCCCTCCTACAGACAAAGTCACAGCACATTCGTTATTACACTGTTACGCAAAGACCCATTGCCAAACTTACTCACTCTGCTAAAACATAATCAACATCAAATATTGTCCCTCAGTTCACGAAGACCCATCTCTTCTTCTCCACATTGTTCTTGTCTTGCCCGTGGTGAGAAGGAGCCGCCGGATTCTTTGAGTTCAACTTCTCCGCCATATTGTCCCTCAGTTCACGAAGTGGATCCATCGGGCAAGGTAACTCATCGACCCACGTTGATCGAAATCCTTCTCCCACCAAAACCCTAACTCCGAATTCGTTGATTCCCGCTCAATGTCATGCCCCTGGCGCTTCCTCTTCTCCCCTGGAGAACAGAATTCATCGATGGGTTTCGGAACCCCGCCCTTGAGAAATGCATCGATGATGAGATCGGCATCGGGATAGCCAAAGGAATGGAAGACGGCGTTGGAGCTGGGAGGGTTGAGGAGGACGGCGACGCGAGCCCCTGAATGGAGACAGAGGTCGGCTACTTTGTTGTTATATTGTGATTGAGCTCATGATTGAATTAATTTGATAAATCATGAGCTATACATTCTTTACTCCTTGTGATTGTGCAAACAAAGAATTAAAAAGAATGAATAACAAAAGTTTGATCAGAATCTCTCTCTCAAGTGTTTCTCTCAAGTTTAGGGTGAATGATTCAATGGTGATTTTTGGTGAATAATTCTCTGATTGATATTACTGAAGCAAATACATATATATCCGGTTGTTTTTAGAAAATTAGGGCTGCTCAACCATATACGGTTATCTTGCCAACAATGCCCCTAACAGAAATATTCTTTTTGTCCCTTTGAAAAATACCAAAATAACCTCCCCGTTTTAATCTTTAATTGCTGATCTCCATTTGTGATTTTTCATGTCTTCAACCGTGGGCTTCTAGATGTGCTGGGCCGTCTGTGCTGATGAGCTGGACTCCCGCGTGGGCTTTCTCGTGGGCTCCTCCGACCCGGCTCGCTTCAGCATCCAACCCGGCAACCCGCTTCAGACTAGTTGACCTAGGAGTTAGAAGAGTTTGAGATACTTCTAAACTCCTAGGGTTCGATGTCTTCTCTCCCGGAGCTCCTCCGTGTCGCTCCGTCGCCAACACGGTGCTCCCGCGCTGCTCAGCACCATCATTCTCCCTCCTGAGCGGCCGGGAAGCAACGCCTATCCTTCTCCGCATCGTGACGAACCTCTCGGTGGGCAAGGGCTTCGTCAGAATGTCGGCGAGCTGGTTCTCCCCCTTCACGTAGCGTAAGTTTATCCGTCCTTCACTCTGTGCCTCACGAACCACGTGAAACTTAATTTTTATGTGTTTAGTGCGTTTATGATCGATAGGGTTTTTACCGATTGCGATAGCCGCCGTGCTATCACTGTAGATAGGAATCCCGTAGGTCATATCGAACCCTAGCTCCCCGAACAAACGTTGTAGCCATGTAGCATGATTAGTAGCCGAGCTTAGGGCCATGTATTCGGCTTCGGCCGTTGACTGTGCGACTATAGATTGTTTATGAGTTTCCTAGCTGAAAATTGAGCTTCCAATTGTGAAGCAAAAACCAGTAGTGCTCCTCATATCATTGTAGTTTCCAGCTAGGTCAGCATCCGCAAAACCCACCAATTCTGCATGTTCAACTTGCTTAAACATTAAACCGTAATCAACTGTGTCTTTTATGTACCTTAGCACTCTTTTAACATTTTGTAAACTGTTGACTGTCAGTTTTGAGTTGCTTCGTGACAGGTACGAAGCGGCGAAAGCTAAGTCAGGTCGGGTGGACGCAAGATACAAAATCCCTCCTACCATACTGCGATATTGCGTCGAATCCGTAAGTTCATCGCCGTCCCCCTTTTCTTTGCATTGTAGTGTTAGGGGTGTAGCTACCCCTTTTGAGTCTTGCATACCAAATTTCGTAAGAAGTTTGGTAGCATACTTTACCTGACTTAGAAAAATTCCTCCAACGAGGTAATTAACCTCAAATCCCAAAAAGTATCTAAGCATTCCCAAGTCACTCGTTTCAAACTCCGAGTTGAGTTTGAACTTAAACTCTTTATTCAACTTAATGCAATTCCCCGATAATGTTATATCGTCCACGTAAAGGCAGATAATCAAAATATTACCTCCTTCAATCCGAATGTACATTGCCGCGTCGCAATGACTTCGAGTACAACCTTCCCTTAGGAAAAAACCATCTATCTTGCTGTACCAGGCCCTCGGTGCCTGTTTCAAACCGTATAAAGCCTTCCTTAGTTTTAAAACCAAATGCTCAGAACCCTTTACCTCATAGCCCGGTGGCTGATCAACATAAACCTCCTCTACAATTTCACCGTTTAGGAATGCTGACTTTACATCCATTTGATGTAAAGTCCAGCCCTTCTGAGCTGCCACGGCTATCAAGGTGCGAATGGTGTCGTGCCTTGATACCGGGGTGAAAGTCTCTCCGTAGTCAAGCCCGTAAGTCTGAGTGAAACCTCGAGCCACCAACCTCGCTTTATACTTTTGTATCTTCCCCATCTCATCTGTCTTAAGTTTGAATATCCATTTAACCCCAATCACCTTCTGATTTTCGGGTCTTTCTGTCAAATACCATGTCTCATTCTTCTCTAACATTCTCATCTCCTCGTCCATGGCATTCTTCCAATTCGGATGTCTTAAAGCCTCCTCATAGTGTGTTGGTTCTACCGTAGCTAGGTAGCAACTCTCTTCCGTTTCTTGCTCATCCGAATCCTCATCCATTGCGTAGATATCACTCAATCTACACGTTCTGTGACCTCTCTTGATGATTCACCTGAACTCCCGGTACTTACTTGTTGTGTCGTAGGCGTGTTAGACAATGAGAGTCGTAGTGGTGTCATCGGTGGTGTTGATTGATCAACACCACTACCCCTGTGTCCCAATGAGCTACCCACCTCAACCGTAGTAGGCACTCCCTCAGGATTAGTAATGTCTTGGGAGTTAAGTAACTTCACTGGTACGTCAACTGTAGGTTTCTCAACCTTAGTCTCCCATTCCCAACATTTCTCTTCATAAAAAACCACGTCTCTTGACACTTCAACTTTTCCGGTCTCAATTACGTACACCCGATAGCCTTTGCTAAGGCTACTGTACCCAACGAATACACATGTTTCAGACTTGTCGTCAAGCTTCTTCCTCTTTTGTGTAGGGATCATCTTGTAACAGATGCACCCGAACACCCTTAAATGTCCAACAAACGGCTTGTGACCACTCCAAGCCTCTAGGGTGGTCTTGTCCTTTAAAGCCCTTGTAGGCAATCGATTTTGAATATATGCTGAAGTAAAAACTCCCTCTGCCCAAAAATTATTAGGCAGCCTCTTATCCTTCAACATACTTCGAGTCATTTCCATTAGGGTCCGGTTTCTCCGTTCCGCAACCCCGTTTTGTTGTGGCGTGTAGGCCACACTTAGCTCTCTAACAATCCCCCTTTCGGCCAAAAAATCAGAAAATTCCTTCGAATTAAATTCCATCCCTCTGTCAGACCTCAATTTCTTAACTTTCTTCTCGGTTTGGTTTTCAACCTGTACCACAAACTTTCTGAAAATTCCGAGCACATCAGATTTCAAACGTAGAAAATACACCCACGTCATATGGGAGTAGTCGTCCGTGAAAGTGAGTAGGTAGACACTCCCATCTAACGATGGTGTACTCATTGGTCCACATAGGTCAATGTGGATCAAACCCAATATCCCTTTTGCTTTGTAATCTGATGTTTTCGGAAACTCCAGCCTATGTTGCTTCCCCTTAACACAGGCCTCACAAACTTCCTTAACTAAGGGCACCCGCGGCAACCCTTTAACCATATCTCTTTGTTGCAATTTTTCCAGATTGTGTAACCCGGAATGACCCAATCTCTTATGCCATAACTCAGATAAACCCATCTTCTCTTGAGTTACTCTAGCTTCTTCTTTCACTATCCTCCACTTTAGAGGATAGGCTTTCCTCACCATAGGGACCTCCACAACCTTGTTTCCAGCACTATCCCGAATCAAACATGAGTTTTCCATGAATACTACCTCGTACCCATTCTTAATCATCTGTGGCACACTAAGCAGATTCTTATCTAACCCTGGTACTAAGAATACGTCTCTTATCACCTTAACGCCCTTCTTAGTTTGAACATGAATATTAACTTTCCCGGCAGTGGTTAGAACTCCTCCATTTCCAACCTTTATAGGTACTCTAAAGTACCTATCTAGCGTTGTGAAATAACTTGCGTACTTAGCCATATGGTTTGTAGCCCCACTGTCTATCAACCAAACGTCGTCCTCAAAAACCTCATGAGTAACGTGTGCCGCTATGAACATATTTTCATCCTCCTCTTCTTGTTGATTTATATGCGCTTGATTTTGTGCTGGACGTTTGTTTTTGCAATCGCGTGAGAAATGACCTATTTTCCCACACGTATAACACTCCTTCTTTGATTTGTTTTGTTGTTTGCTTTGTTATCCTCCGTGTTGTTTGTTTCTAAAGAAACATTGGTTTTCGTTGTGGTTGTCCTTCTTACAAATGCTGCAGTAGCTTTTCCCTTTAGGTTTAAAACCTCAACATAGGGATCAAAGCGCTCCTGCAGCGAGCATAAGATTTTAGACACTAACGTGTCCTCCTTCATTTCATCTCCATACGCCCTCATCTCATTTGCTAACTCCGTCACCTTGTTAGCAAAGTCCTTTATCGTTTCCTTATCTCCTTGCCTTAGTGTATAATAATTTGCTCTCAAGCGTTGGAGCTTTATCATCGCTGTTTTTGGGTCTCCTTGGAACCTCTCCTTGAGAAGGTCCCAAGCCTCCTTCGATGTCTCACACACAGATATGTGTGCGGCAAAAATCTCCTCCGACACTGCGTTGAAAAGCAGTTGTAACGCAGTCTGATCATTAGCCTCTAGATCTTCCCACGCTAGGATATTTTTCTGCATCTCCTCAGTCATGGGAACTCCCCCAGTAGCTGGTTTTTGCGGTAATCCCTCTGTGACCACCTTCCAGAGTTGTTTTGATCTTAACAACGCCTTCATCTTAATGAGCCATAGATTATAGCTCTTTCCTTCAAAAATAGGAACCTGTGGTACGTTCTGCATCTTTGTTTGTTGCTTGTGCCATGTGATCTTGTGCTGGTTGTTGTGCTTGTCTCGTGCTCGCCTTGTGCTTGTGCGTGGTGCTCCCTCTCGGCCTTAGATCCGAGAAGCTCTGATACCAATTGTTGTTATATTGTGATTGAGCTCATGATTGAATTAATTTGATAAATCATGAGCTATACATTCTTTACTCCTTGTGATTGTGCAAACAAAGAATTAAAAAGAATGAATAACAAAAGTTTGATCAGAATCTCTCTCTCAAGTGTTTCTCTCAAGTTTAGGGTGAATGATTCAATGGTGATTTTTGGTGAATAATTCTCTGATTGATATTACTGAAGCAAATACATATATATCCAGTTGTTTTTAGAAAATTAGGGCTGCTCAACCATATACGGTTATCTTGCCAACAATGCCCCTAACAGAAATATTCTTTTTGTCCCTTTGAAAAATACCAAAATAACCTCCCCGTTTTAATCTTTAATTGCTGATCTCCATTTGTGATTTTGCATGTCTTCAACCGTGGGCTTCTAGATGTGCTGGGCCGTCTGTGCTGATGAGCTGGACTCCCGCGTGGGCTTTCTCGTGGGCTCCTTCGACCCGGCTTGCTTCAGCATCCAACCCGGCAACCTGCTTCAGACTAGTTGACCTAGGAGTTAGAAGAGTTCGAGATACTTCTAAACTCCTAGGGTTCGATGTCTTCTCTCCCGGAGCTCCTCCGTGTCGCTCCGTCGCCAACACGCTGCTCCCGCGCTGCTCAGCACCATCATACTTTGCTGTAGAGTCCTTTGCGTCGCTTGGAGAATGCGACTGCGATTTGTTGCTTCGTCTCCAATTTCTGGATCGGAATCTTCCTTTTCGTACCCATTTGGAAGAAAAGAGCAATGGAACAGAGAAGAAGAGTGAGAGACTGTGGAACAAGAAACAAGAAATTGGTTTTGGGGAGAATGTTGGGGGTTGAAGATGACGATGGAATTTAGGAAATAATAAATTTAGGGATATATTAGGAATATATGTTGAGTTGTGAACTAATTAGGTTTCAAGTAATTTTGTTTTAAACGTTGATCATTAATAAATATCTGGTTTTGTTGATTGGAAAACTATAATATTACATTTAATTTAAATTTCCTTCCATTTGAATTTATGTGTAAATTTTGATAACTACAATCCTATATCTCTAATTATCTAATTTATTTATCTAAATTTTGATATAATATCAAATAAATTATTCATAAAATAATTCAGATATAAAATAAAATAAAATTATGTGTATTGTTTTTTTTCTAATCTCAGCTAGAATTCATTTACACAAAATTTTTATCATTTTCAATAATTTTTTTAAATAGAAAAACCATAAAAATATAATTATAAAAATATAAAATAAATGAGATAAAAAAATAAAAAATGTATTATACGACCTAGACATAATTTTATTGCATAAGGATTGAATAATTTAATTAAATATTTGGAAATTTAATTGTAACATTAAAGATATATAAATTTAATAAATAAATGTGAGCAATATAGTTTTTTTTAATATCATTAAAAACATGTAATTTAGTAATAGGTACTTTACTAAGGCAATATGAATATAAATACACACTAAACATATAACATATAAATTATACAATAAAAAAAATAGAAATAATAATTGAAAATATATTAAAAACTTATAGAATAAAAATAAATATGTATTATTAAGAATATAAATTAAATCATTTTTGAAATGCATGATTATCGACAATGCAATAAAACACATTTAACACCTATTATAGAACAACATCAATATTAAAAGTGTCAATTATCACTTCCGAAAGGTGGTTATATCTGTCATCATTCAAACATATTTTTAGAATAAAATAAGTATTTTCATTTCAAATAAAAATGGTTAGAGACATTTAGCAGAAAAAATACGTAAAATCATAATCAATATAAAATCCGAAATATATAATAAAGCTTATCGAGACCTGCTACACGCTTTTTCCATTGACACGTTGTGGGTTCTGCTGCTACTCAACCTTATTGCTCATGTTCCTTGCTATAATATGTACATCCACGACAACCTATAAAAGGGTGACCACGAAGATGATACACGCATCGGGTTCGAAACTTAGGACGGGTATGGGGAATTCGTTAACTTCGATTCGACTAAGATTCATCGTGTCAAATAGGATTTATTGACTGGTCTAAGAACACTCTTCAGAAAAGTCGTCCATTGACAGTGGATGGAGGTGGAAGGTGGATGATCTCTTCACTAGCCTAAGGGCACTCTTCTAGAGAGTTCGTTCGTCGATGGTAGATGATAGCGTGGAGGTTATGATCTCATGAGGTAATGTAGCTTCATGAGTGGAAAAAAGGTAGATAAATGATGTTTTAGATGGAATAAGGACACCACAAGAGGTGTCGAAGCCTCATGATACAATAAAAAATGACTTCAATTATTTTTGAAACAATTTGAAAATACCATGACTTAAATTGGTACCGAGACAAGTTGAAGACACTATGTTCTTGATGAACGACACGGCCAACAAGAATCCTATCTTCTTGTTTCAAGATTTCAAGACCATTATGAAGGCCCTTGCATGAAGAGTAGTGATGAACGATAAAAAAAACAAAAGATTTTATTCTCTGTAAATTCTAGTATTTTCTTACAAACGGGATGGAGTCCTTTATAAAGGAGAGGTTCCATGTTAAAATAAAAAAAAATACATAGATAAAAAATCAAAGATTGATCTACTAGTTGTTTTAGAAAGATTTCCAAGTTGTATTAGATCTTTGAAGGAGAAAAGTGGATGATCCAGTGGAATATTATTAGCTGGAGAAGATTTCCACATCGTTGGAGATCTTTTTTAAAATAAAATAAATGATTTGGAGGGATATTAATATGCTTGGGGGATTTTCTATCCATTGGACGAGGTAAATTAATATCATTATCTCTAATCCTTCCATATCTCTGGGAAAGAGACCTAACATGTTGCCAATGATAACAACGCCTCTCCCCACATCAGGCAGAAGGATAACTTATGCCGGAAACTTAAGGCGGTGACAACTGAGATTGAAAAACGATGAGGTGCATTGGTTGACATGCTAGGTATTTGTAGAAAGATTAGACACGATTAGATAAATATCGCGGAGGAGAAAGGAAAGGAATGAGTCTCACAATTATGTGCTTAGATAACTAAAACTTATTATTATTTCATTATGTTTCTTAGGTAACCGAAACTTATTATTATTTTTTTGGATGAGTTGATATTGATGATTAGAGGAGTATCGAAAGGAGTATTAACGGACATATTCTGTACATTACATTATTACAAGAATGAAAAAACTTTTTGTATATTATATAAATATTTAAATTTAAAAATTATGTTGACGTGGCGGTATGAGAAGAGAAGATAGTATTCTAAAAAATTTATGGGAAAAAGGTCTACTCCCCCCTAAACTATCATACTTTAAGTCATATTCCCCCTGAACTTTCTCTCTCATCTTATTACCTCTGAACTATCATTACTCATCCTATTCCCCTAAACTTTAAAAACTCATCATATTTCCCCTCCATTAACTTTTCTGTTATCTTTTCTGATATTTTTAAAACATCTTATTCCCCCTAAACTATAACACTTTAATCCTATTTCCTTTTTAACTTTTTTCTCATCTAAATCCCCCTAAACTATCGTTACGAATACTATTCCTCCAAAACTTTAAATTATTCTTCATATTCCCCCCTAAACTATATAACCTCTAGCCTATTTCCCCCCGAACTATATGACTTTTAACCTGTTCTCCCTAAAAAACAAATTGTATATTCAATGTATTTTCAAAATTTTGGTTATTATAAACGTAACATATTTTCTTTAATAGTAACGTATTTTTACATTTTGGTTATTATAAACGTAATATATTTTCTTTATTAAATTTTGGTTATTATATTTATATTTTTTATGATTGATAAAAAATATTAAAATAAAAATACTTTAAATTAAAATAAAAAAACTAAAATATCTTAAATATGAATGAAAACACAAAATTCTAACGATTACAAAATGATAAAAAATATAACATGAATGAAAATACTTATTGAATTTCTCTAGTTTCCTGCAACTAGAAATAAAATCAGGCTCGTTATAACTCGAAAGGTATGAAACATTTAGTTTGGAATATTGCTTTGAACAATATTCCAAACCAAATATTTCATACCTTACGAGTTATAACGAGTCTGATTTTATTCCAAATGATGTTATATTTTTTATTGTTTTGTAATCTTGAATTTTTTTATTTAAAATTAAAGTAGTTTTATTTTAATTTTTTATCAATCATAAAAAATATAAATATAATAACCAAAATTTAGTAATACATTAATGTTAAAGAATATATGATATGTTTATAATAACCAAAATTTAAAATTATATTATTATAAAAAATATTACGTTTATAATAACCAACATTTAAAATTTTATTATTATTAAAGAAAATATATTACGTTTATAATAACCAAAATTTAAATATACGTTATTATTAAAGAAAATATGTTATGTTTATAATAACAAAAATTGAAAATACATTGAATGTACAATTTGTTTTTAGGGGGAATAGGTTAGAACTCATATAGTTTGGGATGAAATAGGCTAGAGATTATATAGTTCGGGAGGAAATATGATGAATGTTTAAAGTTTTGGGGGGATATGATTAGTAACGATAGTTTAAGAGGGAATCGGATGAGAAAAAAAGTTCAGAGGGGAATAAGATTAAAGTGTTATAGTTTAGGGGGAAATAGGATTAAAGTGTTATAGTTTAGAGGAGAATATGTTGTTTTGAAAATATTTAAAAGAAAAGTTAACAGAAAGTTAATAGTGAGAGAAATAGGATGAATTTTTAAAATTTAAGGGGAATATGATGAGTATTGATAGTTGACGGGGATAGGATGAGAGAGAAAGTTCAGGGGGAATAGGATTAAAGTGTGATAGTTTAGAGAGAATATAAAATTTTCCAAAAATTTATATATATATATATATATGTTATACATATGATTTTTAAATAACAACATTGCTGCATGAAAAGAACCATAATTTTAATCAGCAGTTAGACTTTAACTAATATATGATTTTTAATAGGGTGCTTATTAACGACAAACAACCAAATTATAAATGAATGATATATAATATGTAATAGTGACAAGAATCCTTTGAATCAAAGAACAAAATGAGTTAGAACTGATCTCATAGAACTATGATCTAGAGAGAACTGTGAGAACTTGAAACATACACCAAGTTTTAAGCATTTTTAATGGTTTGAAAGGTTAGCCGAATTCAAAGCTTGAATGGAACAGTTATGGAGCAAGCAATCAATACCATACTTGTGCGAATACTACAAAAAAAAACAGGTCATTTCTAATAGATATATCCATTGGAAATGACTATATTTCCGTTGAAAACGACGATTCCCAACGAACTTCAACAGATTCTGAGCTGTTGCGAATCGATTGTTGAAAATCCAACGGGCGTGCAACATATAATATACGTTGATAACTTTCAACGAAGGTGTAACAGATATATCCATTAGATCATGGCAACAGATGCTCGTTACAAACAGTCCAACGAATGCCCATTGAGCGCTTGTAACAGATATTCGTTGCACATCCGATGAAACGTAAAATGGCAGGAATTAAAATCTTTCAACCGATACCCATTGGCAAAAATGACGGAAACTGTCAACGGATGTGCGTTACAAAAAAGGTAGGAATTTTTGCATTCCAACGGATGCCTTTTGAACTTTTCAAAAAATATCAACAGGCACCCATTGAAACCTTGACGAAAATATAAAATAAATTTTTTAAAAAAATTGATAAACAAAATTAATTTAAAAAAGTTTATACAAATTAAAAACATAATTTATTACAACTCATCTAAATTAGTAGCGTCGTCTTCATCCTCTTGATCGCCAACACCTCGTGAAGGGGTTGCATCAGAGTCGATTATCAGGTCTTGTCTCGGTGTTGTTTCTCCCTTCGGTTCTGGTGGTTGATACGCTCGGCTGGTTAGCAATTAGATAATGCTATCCATGCGACACATCTTTGCTCAAGTTTCTCGAAGCTCCAATTGCGTTATATCGAAGAGCATCTTACGTTCTATGAAGAACATCTTGTGTTGTTCGAAGTGTGGTTTCGAGATGCTCGATACGCCGTTTTTGCGTGTAACTCTCTTGAACCACGTGGGATACCATCGTGGCGTCCTCGAGAAGATCCTTTTGGAGTAAACTGAGACCGTATAGATGCCTCTTATATGGTCTAACAGATACAAAATAAAACATGTTAAAGTCAACATCATTAGAAAATAATTTATTTAATTAAAGAATTGCAAACAATAATCTTATTATTTACCTCTAATTAAATTTTATCATTTTTTAAAGGACTGAGATCGTCGGAAGTTGGATCGAAGGCTTGTGATTGCTGCGTGATCTTCTCTGTCACAACTTTCACGATCCGTGACGAGTTTAGGTTCATCGCTCTCTTCCCCGAGGACAGGCTTCTTCTTGACGTGGGTTTCTACAACTAGCTCAAGAAACGAAATCATTCCCAAAACGAAAGAAAAAATTAGTAAATTTTTTTATTCATTATTTAATTTTTATTGTTATATAAATATTTTATCTAGTTACATTAATATAATGTAATAGATGTAGAGGATGGGAAGAGAAACATTCATTTCTTGTTCGGTAGATTCTTCGATTGGCGAGTCTTGCATTCTGGTTTGTATGCATGATGCCTATTCTTTTTGTACCACGTTCGTTTGAAAATATTATTACCTTATCTGAAAGCATGTCCACGGGAAATTTTGTTTATGACAATCAAACCAACATGGTTTCTTCCCATGTACTAGTTGAAATGAATATGTATCCTCCATACAATATAGACATACCGATATCCCGTACGTATTCCATCCAGATAACATTCCACAGACAAAAAGGTCGCTAATTGTCCACAACAAGACAACTTTCAATGTGAACTTTTTGGACGTTCTGTTCCTGAAATCAACAACGTCAAAATCATTACTTGTCCTTTAAAACACATATCGGGAGAAAAATTATACGGAGATAAAATCACCGGTCGTAGAGAATATTAACTTTCAGATTGTCTAAATGGACTAAAACCATCGGTGCAGGTAAAGATAGACATTTCTCGTTTCATACGTGAAATCAGAAAATATTACCATCCGATGGATGTTGCATTATCCTTTCATCCGTCGAGTGTTCTGTGTGTCATCACATTGCCGCAACGGTTTTTTATTCAAATAACCTTCCCAACCTGTTTGTTACAGACATATAGAACATTTTTTTGTACGATACATATTTACGTGAAAATGGTTTCTTTGGACAAGATCTGCTAGCACGGCAAAATTTACATTCCAACAAGTCTTTATCATTTCTCCAAAACAACATGCAACGATTTCTAGAAACATCAATTTTCTCATGTGGAATTTCTAAATCTTTTAAAACATTCTTTGTTTCGTAATATGTCTCGGGATCTTGATTATTTTCCGATAAATATTCATGCATGGTTTTGCAAAATGAATCCACCATGCAATTTTCAGCAATATTGTAGTCTATTTTTTATACTCATCAATCTTGAGGAAAAAGATAAACGAGACTGGCCTTCACAACAACCTTCATATATAGGTTGTTTCGCCGAATCCAATAGGTTGAAAAATCGACGTACCTCATTCTTCGAAATCTCTTCATGTGGTTGTTCAACAACTCCAGGAAAAGAATTTGACACAATTTTCACATATGGATTGGTCGTCGATGATTCTTAAACAACTTCTTCATTTCTTTATATTTATTTTGCTTCTTGCACAACATCTGTAACCCCACAATTTTCGCCGTGAAATAACCAAATTTCGTAATTCTCTACGAAACCCACATTGTAAAGATGTTTGCAAACAATTGCTTGACTTTGACACTTAATGTTTTTGTATATTTTGCAAGGACATAACATTACCCCGTGTTCTTGACACAATGGTTGTATCGACGTAAAACTCATGAACTGTTCCAATCCGTGTAAGAATTCTTGAGTAAATTCCTCGGTTACATGATCTTTTCTTCTATACATCCACTCTCTCGATATATATATATTTGAAGAAGACAACACTTTTTTTGAAAATATATTTGTTGTTGATGGCTTGATGGTAGAAGCCTTGATTTCTATCATTAAATAGTGATTTTTTCCAATGGACATCCGTTGGAACTCTCAACGAATACCTACTGAAATGCCACGTTGAAATATTTCAACGATAACCTCGAAATTACAATTTCAACGGTCATCCATTACCATTATCAACGGAAATCCATTGCACACTGCAATGGATATCCGTTGGCCATTTTTTTTGTTTTCTAACGGTGTTTCAACGGATCTTTGCAACAGATTGAATTCGTTGCTCATCCATTGACAATTGTAAAGGATTGTAACAGATATATGATCGTTGAGCATTTTCGGACATCCGTTGGAAATTCCTATCAACGAACGAATTCGTTGATTTGTTTGTTGATAATGTCGTGTTTTTTTTTGTAGTGGATAGGAACGAAAGATGGATTATGCAAAATCCAATAGCACAGTTAGCTTAAAACCATCATACAAAATTTATGTAAAGACAACAATTTAATGGTTAAAGTATCAAAACATATCCTCATCGATATAAAACAGAGTATATCCTCATTATATGTCAATCCATTAATTTGATAGATATGCAAAATACCTCTGCGCATTCTGTGCGAGGTAGAAGATCGTTGATTTTGTTGTAAAGGAGAAACCGTTATTTGGAAGAGGCAGTTACGATTCTCTAAGATTCTTAGACTCACTAGAATTTCGGTTGAGGAGGCCTGTTTGACGATATAAATGTATAGAGTATTAAAAGATAACAATCAATAAGTAGAATTTTGATATTAATTAATTTTAAGTATCAAACAACAGTAATATACCTTGGAGTCTTTGTTTCTTACATTGTAAGGTGATTTACGAAGTAGTTGGACAATTTCTTTGTCGAATATAAAGAATATAGCTTCGCCAGTGTAATCAAAACTTTCACATACACATGAAACATGAGAAAAAGGGTTTGTCAATAATTTGATGTAGATACACGAAGTTCTTACTGGCAAATAAATATTGAGTGGCTTACTTTGGGAATGGGCAGTACGTTTTTGTTTTGCACGAATCACAAAAGAAACGTATAATCATAACATGGGTCGAAATGTCATATGCAATCGCATTAATTGTTCGAGAACAAGTATTGCATCCTAAGTAATACCATCCATCCTTGTTAAGAAATCTGTGATCACGTCTGGAACTAGGATTGTCAGAATTAAGCCTAGCCCACGGGCCCACCTGAAGTCTACCGAAAATCAGCGGGCTCGGGCCTAAATATATAAGGCCCGAATGTAACTAGACCTTCGGGCTCAGGCTATATGATAGCTCTATATTGTTTCAGCCCTGCCCGCCGTGTTTCGGGCTAGACCACGAGCGGAAGCCATTAAAAAAAACCTAAAGTTCTGTTCTATCCAATAGCATCTCCTCTTTCAGTGGTGATTGTCGTTCTGCAAGTAAGAAACTGTCATTCTATGTACCTCCTCAAGTTCTAGCAACTCCTCGCTTCCGTTGGCTAGATCACCTCATCCTTTGACTACCTTGTTCGAAGCTCCAACCGCCGCATTGCAACCGATTCTTTGCCTTCGGTGTCTCCATCTCCATCGTCCTCGTCGACGAGGCTGTACCATGTATTCAAGGGCTTCCTTGTCGTGGTGATTCTCCTTCTTTGCTTCGAGCTCGTGCGTTTGTGCCCTTGCTCCTTCTGTCTTTGTCTTCGTCTTCCAGTGCTCGTTCGGAATCAAATCAAGTAAGTCGATTAAATTGAATAATTAACTTGATTTATTAAAATCAAAATCAAAATCAAAATCAAAATTAAAATCAAAATTAAAATCAAAATTGGGTCAAAATTGGATCAAAATGAGAGGTTTTTAGGTAGATTTTTTATAATTGAGGGGAAATAAGATAACATCAAAATCGAGAAAGAAATAGAATTAAAATATGAATTCTAAAGGGAGAATAGGATGAAAAATCAAGAGGAATAATGAAAGTTAAAATCCAAAGGTAATAGAAGTAAAGCGGCGGAATATCAGAAATACCCTCAAAGGGCTAAAACACTTCAAAAATACCCTTCCCCAAAATAATTATTAAATCCGATAAATAAAAACTGAGGAAAAGACAAATTTGCCCTTAACGTTGGAACGTGGAAAAATGGAAGTTCGGCAGTTTTTCGACGTGAAAAACTGCCGAAAACGAGAAATCCGAACAGTTTTTCGCCGTGAAACCTGTTTAAAAGTTGATAGCAAGAAAGAAATAAGTGATTTCGAACTTGAGAGGGAACGATTTGAAGTTGGCGAACGATTTGAAGTTGGCGAGAAGGAAACTGGCGAAGAGAGCACGAAGAGAGCACGAGTCAATCTTCAATGGCGTCAATAAGTGTAAGTAGTTCGATTTCTAGGGTTTTGCAAGCTTTCGAGTCACAAAATGGTTTATTGATTTGAAATGGGTCAGTGTCAGTGAGTCGGTTAGGTCGCAAGGGTCGCAAGGGTCGCAGGAGTTGCATGAACATCTTCGACTCCGTGAGTCGGTTGAGTAGCAAGGGTCGCAGTAGTTTCATGACCATCTTAGACTCAGTTTATTGATTTGAAACGGGTGAGTGTCAGTGTCAGTGAGTCGGTTAGGTCGCAAGGGTCGCAGGAGTTGCATGAACATCTTCGACTCCGTGAGTCGGTTGAGTAGCAAGGGTCGCAGTAGTTTCATGACCATCTTAGACTCAGTTTATTGATTTGAAACGGGCGAGTGTCAGTGTCAGTGAGTCGGTTAGGACGCAATGGTCGTTTGAGTGTCGCGGAGTGTCTGAGGGTCGTTTGAGTCGCATGGGTCGCACACGTCGGTTAAGGGTCGCACGGGTCGGTTGCGTCGCATGGGTCGGTTGAGTCGCATGAGTCGCTTAGGTCGGTAGAAGTATAATGTATTCGTAATTGGTCATTTTGCAGGAAAAAGGGACTAAGAGGAAGGAGTGCGTGAGTGATGCTGATGCTGATGCTGCAGTCCCTCTGACACTGGAGAAGAAATTAATAGGGGAAATAAGGAAGTCGGAGAAGAGAATCATCAACGCCGTAAGAGACCTTCTAAGGGATGTCGAGATTCATGTGCCTAATCCAAAATCAAAGGCTGCCGAGAAAGTTGCGATCACCGAAACCCAATCTTCCGACACTGTTGGTGATTTTGCTTTTGAATTCCTTCGACGTCCAAATCCAGTGTCAAGAAACCTTGCTCCTGATGGAGTTCCACCAAGTAAGTAATATTTAGTGAAAAGGTCATTTGAGTGTCAATTTCCATCGAGACATATAAGTCGTAGGGTCGCATAAGCCGTAGGGTCGTTAGAGTCGTAGGGTCGCATAAGCCGCAGGGTCGTTAGAGTCGCATGGGTTTCATATGTCGCATGTGTCACTGGGTCGCTAAAGTCGAATGGGTCGCATGGGTCGCATAGGTCGCATTGGTCCCATTGGTCGCATAGGTCGCATTGGTCCCATTGGTCGCATAGGTCGCATTGGTCCCATTGGTCGCCATATGTTTAATGAGGTAAATTTTATGCAGGTGCTGGACCTTTATCGAAGGAGTCTGCGCCATATGTTGAACCTCCGCCGGCGAAAAGAGCAAGAACAATTCAAGAACCCGAAAAAACGGTGGTTCAAGAACCTGAGGAGTTTGTGTGGAATCCCAGAGGATTAGTAAAGGGCTTGATAACCCGATTTCCTTCGTTCACTGATGCTAGCGGTGAAAAGTTGACTAAGCTATATTGGTTCCTGAAGGCACCTCGACATGAGCGGTGGTGGATATCTGAGCTAGATATTCCCCGGGGGCCAAAGTTTTGGGAGATTATATTAAAGGCCAACGCATGGCTTGAAGATGAAGTAAGTTTTTTTAAACCCTTAGTCTCACGGAGTTTTGTGTCATATGCATTCCTGTGTGTTAATTTTTTTTTGCAGCAATTGGATGAGGCGTTGATGGAGCTGTCTTCTCGCTTGGCATCGGATCCCAGCGCGTATCAGAATTATTACGTTTGTCCTGTTGCTTTCATGCAGACGCTCTCGATGTGGACGTACGAGGATATGGAAACTTTGCCGGAAAAGCTTAGTCAGTTTTTGAACGCCAAGCCACCAATTAGTGATTATGAAGGTTTTGTCTCGGTTCTAAACATTCCATCGATAAATAATCGATGGGTAGGATGTCATTGGGTAGCCATCAAAGCGGATTTCAAAACCCGATGCATCACGGTATACGACTGCAGGATGAGCCTTAAGGAAACACATATCGATCCGGTGATTGAGAGGATAAGAAAAGCTGTCCCCAAGATGCTCATTCTCGGAGGGTTTCCTTCTTTGGCTTCTGGAGAAGATGAATGGAGGTATGTGTATTATGATGGTCTGCCACAGAACCAAAGCGGGAATGACTGTGGTGTTTTCTCCTATAAATTCGTAGAAGCCTCGTTATCAAAGGATATGGATATGTTTCTTCGTATTTGCGACGACAAGGTTACTTCCATGCGTGAGAAGATGGCGGCTGATATATATAGTAATGGAGAACGTATCTATGAACCCGAAGATGACTAAATTGATATTTGGTACATTGTTTTTTTTTGGACTGGTAGATGTGAACATTTGGTACATTTTTTTTAATATTTGGTACATTCTTTTTTCTATTATTTGGTACATTGTTTTTTTTATAATATTTGGTACATTGTTTTTTTTCTAATATTTGGTACAAGGGTCACAGAGCCTCATACGACCCTTGCGACCCATGCGACCCATTTGACCCTTGCGATCCATGCGACCCTTGCGACCCATGCGACCCATTTGACCCTTGCGATCCATGCGACCCTTGCGATCAATACATTCATTCATTCAAGACCTATATTAAAAGGTTCTTTAATGTGGTCAATGCATGCACCTTGGTTAAAACGGAGTTCATTTATTTTTCGTTGAATATGAGTTTATAAATAGAGGAGGAAAAACCGAAAAGCTACAACAATTTGTAGCACCAAATCATCTCTTGTGTTGTCATTAAGGTCCAATACACTGGTAGGTAGGGGACGTAAGGTGAATAGAGTTGAACATTGGAATAAACTTTTCAATAAACCTTCGATCGATTCCACATAATAGACGAAAGTTGTATGAAGCCAACACGACGAATTTTAACTCATGCTCAGGTAAATCACTTGAATTTGTTCGAAAGATTAAATTTTTATTATCTTAAGACGAGTTTTTTTTACTTAGTTTCTCTTGTACAGGTTTATCATCTATTATGTGAAATCGATCGAAGGTTTATTGAAAAGTTTATTCCAATGTTCAACTCTCTTCACCTTACGTCTTTCCCCGTTACACCAAATGGTTACCGAGTGACGGAACTTGTTCAAGCATTCACGGGGAGTCGATTAGTATTCGTAAGAAAGTTTTACTCTTGATCATTTACATGAAAGATGCTTCATTTACTTTGATTTTACTTTGATTTTTCTCATCTCTTGTGTTGTAGCATTAAGGTCACATACAGTGGGATGGTAGGAGACGCAAGAAGGTCCAATACACTGGACCTTCTTGCGACTCCAACTATCCCAGTGTATTGGACCTTCATACGACCCTTGCGACCTATTATCCCCATGCGACCCTTGCGATCCATGCGGACCCTTGAACATTCTAGAATCAGTCAAACCAACTTAAATGCACGGGTAGTTTGAAGGTTATCTCGTTATTAGAAGTATCTTTATTATCTTTAAATGCACGGGTAGTTTGAAGGTTATCTCGTTATTAGAAGTATCTTTATTATCTTTAAATGCACGGGTAGTTTGAAGGTTATCTCGTTATTAGAAGTATCTTTATTATCTTTAAATGCACGGGTAGTTTGAAGGTTATCTCGTTATTAGAAGTATCTTTATTATCTTTAAATGCACGGGTTGTTTGTATTTTTTACTCCTATAAATAGTGTATGAATAAACCAAAAGCAAACACAACCTTTTCCATCAACTACAATCTCTTCTAATTTTTTCTATCCTATAGAATTCTCTAACATAAATAGAGGAGGAAAAACCGAAAAGCTACAACAATTTGTAGCACCAAATCATCTCTTGTTTCGTCACGAAGGTCACATGGTCGACCCAGGTCTTGGTAATCGGCGGACTCAGGGTCTATATACATAAAATAGTAGTTTAGTACATCCTAAGAGGAACAAGCAAATTTAATCGTTTGCGTCATCTTATTTCCATTACTATCCTCTAAATAAAACTTGGAACCTGAGCTCCAATCTATTGGTTTCTTCTTCCTCGTCAACCCACAAGAAGAACAACGGAGCATTTCGTGAAGCTTGTGAAGGAGGAGTATGACTGTGGGTTGATGAGGAAGAAAAAATCAATAGATTGGAGCTCAGGTCCAAAGTTTTATTTAGAGGATAGTGATGGAAATAAGATATCGCATAATATTATACAATCTTCGAAAATAATTCTGATTTAAATAAGATATCAGAAAATATCCAGAATATCTCATAGAATATCATCAGAATAACTTTTGTGACCTTTGTAACCCATGCGACCCTTGCGATCCATGCGACCCTTGCGACCTATTAACCCCATGCGACCCTTGCGATCCATGCGACCCTTGCGACCTATTAACCCCATGCGACCCTTGCGATCCATGCGACCCTTGCGACCTATTATCCCCATGCGACCCTTGCGATCCATGCGACCCTTGCGACCTATTATCCCCATGCGACCCTTGCGATCCATGCGACCCTTGCGACATATTATCCCCATGCGACCCTTGCGATCCATGCGACCCTTGCGACATATTATCCCCATGCGACCCTTGCGATCCAATCTATTGGTTTCTTCTTCCTCGTCAACCCACAAGAAGAACAACGGAGCATTTCGTGAAGCTTGTGAAGGAGGAGTATGACAAAACCCGAATAAACTGTGGGTTGATGAGGAAGAAGAAATCAATATTCTTCTTGTTCCTCTTCTGCCAAATAGAGCTACCGTGGAACTCACCATACATGACT
>CM071860.1:4592400-4636620 GCA_036759665.1 Gynandropsis gynandra
GGACAAGGGTCGCAGGGGTCCAAGGGTCGCAGAGGAACAAGGGTCGAAGAGGGACAAGGGTCGCAGGGGTCCAAGGGTCGCAGAGGAACAAGGGTCGTAGAGGGACAAGGGTCGCAGGGTCAAACTGGGTCGCTGGGTCAAACTGGGTCGTAAAGTCGTAAGGGTATTTTGGGAATATCAACATTTATACGGGTACTTTTGAAGTTAGAAATATTTTCTTTTTCGGGAAGGGTATTTTTGAAGTGTTTTAGCTCGTAGGGTATTTTTTGAAGTTAGCCCAAGTAAAGCATAATTTCAACGGAATAAGCGGTTTTTCTTGAATAAAAATGGTCGCATAAATATAAATATTCCGCCGTGTTACTTTTGGGGGTCCAAAGTCAAAGTGAATATACTTTGATTGCTCTGCTTCTTCGGCGATATGGTGGGTTGGGCGATTGCTCTGCATGGCGGCGCCGGCGACATTCCTGTCAACCTTCCCGTCGACCGTCGTGTCCCTCGTGAGGCCGCTCTCCGTCACTGCCTCGATCTCGGCGTCTCCGCTCTCAAATCCTGCAAGCATCCTTTGGACGTTGTCGAACTCGTCGTATGTCTCTCTCTCTATATATATCGATCGGGCCAGTGAGGATCTTTGGTGATTGATCAAAGGGTTTAGATTCAGTTTTGTTGGAAAAAATGGAAACGAAAATGGAAGATTTGAGTATTGAAATAACATTTGAGATGAAATGAAGATTATGTTATAACGCTTTAGATGCCCTAAACCCTTGGTTAATAGCTGGATTTAATCCCAAAGTTTTCGAGATCTCAGTAGTCTAAAGTAATTACTTCATGTCTCTTGACGAGCTTGATATGTTTAATTAATTGTTTAAGGTGTTTTAAAAGGGTAGGATCTTGTGGGAGAGCAATTAAGCGTGTGGTATGACTTATTTTAGGTTCGTGAATTGGAAAATCATCCAAACTACAATGCGGGTGTGGGATCTGTGTTGACTACGGAAGGTACGGTTGAAATGGAAGCTAGCATTATGGATGGGAAATCGAAACGATGCGGAGCAGTATCTGGTTTGACCACTGTCGTTAATCCAATCTCCTTAGCCCGCCTCGTCATGGACAAGACCCCTCATATATATCTTGGATTTGACGGTGCGGAAGCTTTTGCAAGAGAACAGGTCAGCCTCATTCTACCATTCATAATCTAGGCTTGTATCTGTTTCTAAGATAATCTAGGCTTTATGTGAATGAATGAATGAATAGATACTGTGTTTTGGATGGTATCATAATGAATATTGACATATGATCTTGTGGTTGACCTTGATCATGTTTCAGTTTTCTTATTTTGTTTTCTCAATTAGGGTGTTGAGATGGTGGAATCAAATCATTTCATTACGCCTGACAACGTGGAAAGGCTAAAGCAGGCAAAAGAAGCCAACAAAGTCCAGGTAGGGGTCGATTCTTCTACTGTCATTACTAGAAATTTATGAATTCCGGACGGATTTGTGACGAATTTCCGACAGGTTTTGGGTTCCGTCTGGAAATTTGACTGACTATTTTCTATGGTATGCATTAAAGCATCACTCTTTACCGCTCTCTGCAACAGACAGTGGCAAATAGTAGTCTTTAAACACAAATGCTTGAGAAACGAAGTGTTGGCCATACGGCTCAGAGTGTTTTTCTTGGTGTTGATTCAATTTGTGGACCATCACATGAATGCATAACATTTGTGCAATATTATTACTTGTGCAAATCTGCAAAGCTATAACTATTATCGGAATCTCTAATTTCTCTACAGATCGATTATACAATACCCATCCAGAAGGATACAACGGATGACACTCTGGTTCCAAACAGTGACATTCAACTAGGAACAGTCGGGTGTGTGGCGGTAGACAACCACGGAAATCTAGCGTCAGCAACATCTACAGGTGGTCTGGTAAACAAGATGGTGGGCAGAATCGGGGACACGCCGATCATAGGCGCAGGAACATATGCCAACCATCTCTGTGCTGTCTCAGCCACGGGTAGAGGGGAAGCCATTATCCGTGGAACTGTGGCCAGGGACGTGGCAGCCCTCATGGAGTACAAAGGTATGTCACTGGCGGAAGCAGCAGCTTACGTCGTGCATCAATCTGTGCCCAGTGGGACATGTGGGGTTGTGGCGGTGTCCTCCAAGGGTGAAGTGACGATGCCCTTTAACACAACCGGCATGTTCAGGGCTTGTGCAGCTGAAAACGGGCTTTACGAGATCGGAATCTGGCCGTCGTTGAAGAACTGAACCGGAAGGTACATGGCTGAACTCACGTTTCCGGCAAGCGAAGAGCTTTAGTATCAGTGGGAAAGATGAGATGTATCTTTTGAATGTGGATTCGGCCATTGAAGTCATGTTTCAATGTCAGGTCTGAGAGGTTGAGTTTAAGCTCATCCATACTTGCGAGTGCATGGCCTCAATGCACAAAGCCTGCCTGAATACCAAACACCTTATGTTGTGAATATCAAACACCTTATGTTGTGAATATTTTTGGACCACTTTTTATTTTATTTTATTTTACCTATAGGAAAAAAAATAATAGGGAATCTTAATTCGAAAAAAATAGAAAAATTAAAATATTAAAAAGAGGGACAAGAAGCACGTGGTGTATGGTTCGGAGACAAAGGCGTGTAGCCACTATGATGACTTGTCTCACGTTTGTCTTTTGTTCAAATAATATAAGTACACAATCATATTATTCTCTCAGTTGTATCCGCACATAAAATAAATAAATTAATGAAATTGTATCCCTACATAAAATAAATAAATAAATGAAAGAAGAATTATGTTATAATGTTTTTAAAATTATTGGTTCATCCAATTAAATTTTTCAAATTTCGTATTGCCCTTATTTTCTTTCAAATTATTTGATTTCAGTTTATATATTTGTAGGGAGTTAAAGAAGTCGGTCATAAATGAGTTGAGATCTATTTGTGAGGAAAGTATTTACAGTTGAACGACTGAAACATAAATAAAACAATTTGTTTTGTGTGATGGTGGAAGATCACTACGATTTAAATTTGGTGTTCAATTGAGATTCATATAAAATTTCAATTGGTATCAGACAAGAAGCAATCAGTTTGTGCACGATTTAGCTAACATGTATAGATATTACAAACTATGCCTACTGGAAAGTCAATATGAAGTGTATGGACGACGGTAGAATCGGAATGGAATCCACCAATGCAACTGAACGAATTCCTAAACCAAAGTCACTATGGACACGAAAAGAAAAACGTTTTTTAACCTACAATGCAAAGGCGTTATCTGTTATTTTCATATCAATAGATATAAATCAATTCAAACAAATTCAATCATGTGAATCAACAAGAGATGCAAGAAACAAACTTCAAAACATTATAATAAGAACTCGTCTAGACATTCTAAACTCATAATTTGAAAATTTGAGGATAGGTAAATACGAGAAGATCATAAAATTTAGTGCAAAATTGAATGCATTAGCCAATAAGGCACATACTCTAGGAAAGATGTACAAAGAGAAGAAGCTAGTGAAAAAACTCATTTGTTGACTACCAAATCAGTTTGAAGCCAAGGAAGCTGCAATGAAAACTACGATGAACACCGACATTACCAGTTTTGTAGAAGTTGTTGGATTTCTTCTAGCTCATTAAATGAGTTTTAAACATGATAATGGATCAGAAAATAAAGAAATTACTTTGCAGGTAACGGACGAAGCAAATCAGTTTAGTGCTTTAGAAGAAAGCATGACATACACGATGAATGAATTCAGAAAATTGATAAAGAACAAGAATGGAAAAAATTCAAAATTTTTATTAGATTTAAATGAGGGAAAAGCTTTCATTCAATACCATGAATGTACAGGTTTTGGTCACTTCAAAGGTGAATGTCCAAACACCTTAAAGACATAAGCAATGCTAAAAAAATTTAAAGGAAATTCAATGTTTTGAATGCAAAGGGTTTGGATACATAAAAGCTGAATGTGGAGAAATCATGAAGAAGAAAAAGAAAAATCATTTTTAACTTGGAGTGAATCTGGTACCGATGAGAAAGATGAAGAAGACATGAAAAATCTTGTGACATTTCTAGAAAAACATCAATGTCTCATAGTGATAATGATGATGACTTTTCTGTTGAGTCGATGTATGAATCTTGAATGAAGATAAGCAAACAAAATATCGAGTTGGTAAAAGAAAATATACAGTTGGACGTCTCAAACAAAATAAAGTGCAATTGTAACAATAAATGGAGAAGTGGTGTTAATCAAATATCAACTAGAGGAAACACTAAACCAACTGTGCATGCTTACCAATAATACTAAAAAAATTGGATCGTCTCTTAACCATTGAGAGAACATATAAGAAACATTATGGACTTGATTTTTACAAGGGAAGTACAAAAAAATAGACAATATTGAAATGTCAGGGAAATTTGTTACTGATAGTTTATTGAAAGATACAGTACAAATTGTTCGAACTATAGTTCAACCGATAAAAACTGTAATTAGAAAGAAACCTACAGTCTAGAAAAAAAAAAGCAAACACATGTACGAAGATGCTACTCATTTGAATAACTAGGATATCTATGGAGATGATGCCCTTGCAATAAGAGAAGTCAAACTATAGGTAAGTATCGAACCCAAAAAATACCAAACAAGTGAGTATCTCAGATATATGTTAGAAGCATAAGAGATCAAACAAGTTTGGGTTAGAAAATCTAATTTACATTGCAAAGTTTCTTATACTCCAAATCATGACTATTATGATGTTATTTGGTATTTTGATAGTAGTTGTTCCAGACATATAACAAAAACAAAAGAATTACTTTCAGATTTTTCTGAAATAAGAATGAATATGTGACTGTTGGTGATGGGAAAAAAGAAGAATAATATGAAGATGATCACTTAGAGCAAATGGACTACCACAACTTATTGATGTATACTATGTGGAATGATTAAAAGCAAATTTGATCAATATCAGCCAACTTTCTGATAATAAATTTCAAGTCAAAATTTCAAAAGAAAAATGTCGTGTTTTTTTACACTGACAAAAAATGTGTTGATAGAAATGAGAGGAGGAAAAAATTGTTATGTGTGGAGCAATAAGTAAATTTTTTTAAAAGAAATAAGTGGTGAACTCAATTTGTGACATCAACAACTTGGACTTACCAACACCAAAACTTTGATCAATCTTTTTAATAATGATATTATTTGAGGAGTACTAATGCTTGATAAAAAAAGAACAATGAAAGCAAGTAGGAATTCATCACAAAAAACTACCAAACATAAACACGAATAAAATGCTTGAACTTCTACATATGAATCAAGTACATGTACTTTCATGACTCACTGTTTGTAATACAAGGCAATAAATCTGTCAAAGAAGTCAGATGCAACATTCTAGGATTATATATATCAAAACAATTTCTTAAAAAACAAATAAAGAAAACATAACTAGAAGTTTACTATGAACCTATTGAGCATCAACTAGTAGACATACTCACTAAATATTTGGATATGAATAAATTTATATGCTTAAGAAAAAGCTTGGGGTTGTGAATTGAGATCTGTACTTTCTAGTAAGCCTGAAGGAGAATAAAGAGTTCACATGAAATGTGAACGAATGAAATATACAGGATGAACTATGTTATCCAAGTAAATTTAAATCTCTTTATGGTCCAAACTGATATGATTTGAAGTGTAGTTCAATAGCTAAAGTGGAAAACATAAGAGATAAAGAGATTTGAAAACGAAAAATAAGAATGTGTTCAATATTCCTACACTTCACTATCAACTTAAAAACTGAATTCTCGAATTTATATTTTTTTTACACAGGTGCATTACTCAAGTCTAAGTGGTGGAACAATGATTCGAATTTTATGTTCTATAGGTACACGAAAATAACATGTCTATTCTATTGTGATACACATCATATGAGTATATCCAATGAGATAACCTGAGTCTAAATGGGAGGATGATATGTGAATATGAGTTAATAAAAGATCTGGTATCTTGGAATTATAGAATATTAATAATGGAAAGAAAATAAATAAGAAAAAACAAAGAAATAGATAAAAATGAAAAAATGAATGATGATGCTCGACGAAAAATTAAGTTAGTAATATAAAATAAAATTTTGACTCACTTAAACAAAGAGCAACTGTACTATTAGAAGATTGAGGTACACTCGAATGTGTAGTGGGAATTACTAGATACTTTAACTCTAGTATATTTGAATTGATAAACTTTCTTTTACGAAAACACTATTTTAGTGTTGATAGGTGATCTCATCAAATTAACATAAATCTCTTAATACATGATTAATTGTGCTTAGTGGTTAGTAAATCTCTTCTACTTGATTCATTTCTAAATGATTTCTAAGTAAGTGAGTAGAGTTGTGTGTGGTAGTCTTAGAATTTTATGAATTGGGATCATTATTTAAGGAAATGTGGACATTTTGATTTTTTACTATGAACCCTAACTGTGCTCAAAGAGACAAAAAAAACTTCTACTCTCTGCAAAACTTTTTCAAAAATGACAAGAAAATGAAAAATGAAAGTACACCAAAAAGAGAGACAACCACCGAAGAAATATAGTTTAATAAAGAATAAGGTGGAAGAACAATCATACACATGAAAGAAAGACCACTACAACTAAGTAAAATATAAGATAATATAAGATAGAATTCTGCTAAGATGTATGACTTTAAAAGAAGAGGAATGCAACATCATTTTGTACTAAAAAGAACAAACCATTTCCAACGGACATATCCATTAGAAGTGGTTATATTTACGTTGGAAAAGACCTTTCCCAACAGATTTCAACGGATTTAGAGTCGTTGAGAATCGATCGTTGAAAATCTGAATCCACTGCGATTTGCAACGGTAATGAAACGAAGATTATCCGTTGATAATTGTCAACAGAGTGCAACAGATATCCATTGACACATGGCAACAGATATCCGTTGACGGGCCCGTTGGAAAAAAAACATGACGGGAATTTAAAACCGTTCAACGGATGCCTCGTTGGAATAGATTAACAGGAAAAATCAGTGGATACCCATTGTAAAAAAATGGTGGGAATTTAAAATAATCCAACGGATGCCCATTGAAATAGTAAAATATTTCAAGGGGCGTCTATTGAAAAATTGACGAAATAAAAATAAAAAATTATAAAAAATTTAAAATAAGAAAAAAAGTTTAATATAGATAAATTTATACAAATTTTAAAAATAATTTACTACAGATTATCTAAATCGGTACCCTTATCTTCATCCCATGATCGCCAATGCCTCATGAAGGGATTGCATCAGAGTCGATTATCAGTTCTTGTCTCGTCATTGTTGCCCCCGTCGGTGGTGGTGGCTGATACGCTCGACTAGTTAGCAACTCGATGATACTTTCCATGTGATGCATATATGCTTGTGTATCTCGAAACATATTTTGCGTTACTTGAAGAGCATTTTGCGTTGTTCGAAATGTAGTTTTGAGCTGCTCCATGCGTCGTTTTTCCGTGTAAGTCTCTTCGACCATGGGGTTACCGTCGTGGCCTCGACGATATCCTTCTGTAGTGAACCTAGACGTTATGAATGTCTCTTATACTGTCTAACAGGTTGTAATGTAAAACACATTAAAGTTAGTATATCATTACAAAATATTTTATGCAATTAAAAAATTATAATAGCAATAATCTTAATATATACCTCTAAATAATTTTTTCTTTTTTTTTAAAGAACTAAGATCGTCGGGAGTTGAACTGATGGTTTGTGATTGTTGTGTGATCTTTTTCATCACAACTTTCACGGTCCATTCCGCCCGAGGGTCGACCAGCTCAGGTACATCGACCTCTTCCTGGAAGACAAATTTCTTCTTGGCGTGAGTTTCTACAACCAACTCAAGAAAAGTCGGTTCTCTTCCCATCTTCTGCATCTGTAACATTATAGTAATATGATCATTCAACAATTATATATAACAATAAATTTAAATCTTAATTTAAATAACTTTACCAATTCTTTTTTCTTTTTGTAAATGACTTTGATCCCGTGGTATGGCGATGGCAGACTATCCTCGGGAACCTTCTCGCCGTATTGACTTTTTTGGCCTTCTCGTTTTTGGTCTTGAAGTCCTCTGAATCTCAATGTTGAACAAGTTGATTGAATACCTCATCTGTTACCCATGTCGGTTTGGCGTTTTTCTTGTAATAGTTGCACTTGGTATTGTTCATCCTCAAGCACAACCGACCTTGCATATCGTGCATCCAAGCGATATAGATGCACAATGTATCCTTCTTCCGCCATCTATATGCGCGCTACAAAATTAAATTTCACAAAGTAATTTATAAATAAAAATATATAATAATTTATAAAGTTTAATTTAATAAAAAATATACTTACTATAAATGTACCCCACCATCGACGACGTATAACTTCTAGTGTCATCTACAAGGAGTAATAGAGTCGATCTTGTAGCGAACATTGGATGATATTGTTGTTCGTGTGTTTTAGAACATCATCCCCTTTAAACCTGGACGTGTAAATCAAATAATTAGATAATATTTATAATTAATTTCAATATCAATTTTTCTAACTAATATCTCCCATAATGTCCCGTTAGGACGTTCAAGATCAATAATAGGGACAAGAGAATGCTCGTTGAAACTATCGATCAACGCGTCTATATCCACCATATCATCTTCTTCATCAAATATTGGTGATGTTAATATAGGTTAAAGAGGCTGATATGGTGGTCGTAGAGGAGGCAGCGGTGGCGGATTCCACTGTGATCGAAAAATTGTCGAGCTCTTATTGTTTAGTGTTTAGAGATTACTTTTTAGAGAAATTGATATTTTGGTTTTGAGATTGTGTTAAAAATGAACTGTTTAATGGTTAAAATCTGTTCGAAATAACGTCACCTCAACGGACGCAATTAATTGATATGAATGTTGGGTTTTCAACGGGCATCCATTGTAATTTCGAATGATGTTCGTTGGTAAGGCTATTCTCAAGGCAAGAAACTACATAATGACTGTACATCTCTTTCCCAATAGGTAATCTGTTGGAAATTCCAATGGATGCCCGTTGAAATGCAACATCGATGCACTAGTCGTAGCATAGCCATGATGACCATTTTCAACGGTCATTCGTTAGGAGTTAGCAACAAATGTTCGTTGCAAATTGAGAAACCCTTGAAAATTCTCTAAATATCGAACATAATTAAGTGGTTCATCGGGTTTCCGTTGTTGTTCCCAACAGATGCCAGTTGAAATTTGAATAAATAATGTTCAAAAAATAATTTACAAAAGTTAGATATTACAATTACACAATTCACATTTCTTTTTCGGTTGATTCTTAGATTGGTGAGTCTTCCTTTAATTGTTCATTGAAGTCATCGTCGTGTTCATCTTCTGCATCTTCTGGTTTAACGTCTTCATAATCGTGGATGTATTCTCTATCTATGTCAGTTCTTGCAAGAATCTCCTTCGGTTGTCTGTATCAATCAATTGAATCGACTTAGGGTGATCAGCTTGCAACGAATCTTCTTTTTCGTATGTGCTTATAACTCCGTACGACTTGATTTTAACTACGACTCACCACTCCACTCTTCGACATTTCAATGTTGTTGTATATTATACGTCACATACTTGATCTGTTTGATCCATTGTGATGAATGGATCATACTTTTCATATTGTCGTGCCGGATTGATATCAATTCCTCTCCATCGATTTTTTTCGTGTATCACGTCCTACAATTGAATCGAACCATTGACATTTAAAAATCATTACTTTCAATCCAACTTGACCGAGATATTCGTGCAAAATATCATAGAAATTATCACCCTCTATTTCACTATTAACACAAACACCGTAATTTTACGTGCTTCTATTTTTTTCGTGTTCGTAAGAATATTGGCTAACACAAATCATTTCTTGCAAGACCATTAGCAAAATCTTTTAACCAGGTAGGATGTCTATCATCGGAGTCTTTGACCTATATAAGATAAAAACAAATGAATACTTATAAAATAATGTTTTGTTCATGTATATATATACGAATATACTTGTATTTACGTAATTTCTCAACCACGAACCATAATGTTGAATTTTTATTTTTGTGAGTTCACCTGCATTTAGATGAGGATATGTACCCATTACTTATTCATCAAATATCATGTAATGAAAGTACATTAACACATATGTATATTATATATATATATATTGTACTTAAAAGATTGATTTTCATCATTTTGTACCTTTCAAAACGTAATAGCTCTTGAAAATTTAGTAATACATATATGTAGACGTGATTATACTCCTCTCATGTTAGCCAATATTCTTTGGATTTCCCTTTAGTATATCTAATCGGTGTAAAGATCTCAGAAATTGTGCCAAATTGAGGATTATATTGATATAGATAGTGTTTGTGATCTTCTGCTGAGCATCTTTGTTTCGTCTAAATATACCCCTCGAAATAAAATATGTGAAAATATATGATTTCTTCCAACAAGTATTGTTTAACAATAGATCCTTCAACCGTTGCTTTGTGTTTTTTTCTTTAGATGAAAGAAGAATATTTCGTAAGGATACATTCATCTGAATTGAACTAGTCCACCGAGTGTTACCTCATTTGATAAATGTATTGACAAAAGTTACATGACTCGAAGAAGGAAAGCGGAAAATTTTTTCTAGTAAGCATAATACTTCAGAGATATTACTTTTCAATAATTCCAAGTAATCCCTTTTTCAATAATTACAAAGATAAACGAGATTGACATTCATGACAACCTTCATATATAGGTTATTTTGCCGAATCCAATAGGTCGAAAAATCGGTGTACCTCATTGTTCGACATCTCTTTACGTGTTTGCTCAACAACTCCAAGAAAAGCATCTCACCCCATTTCCACATATGGATTCGTCGTTGATGCTTCATAAACAACTTTTTCATTTCTTTCTTGTACTTCTTGCACAATATCTCTAATGCCACAATTTTAACTGTGAAATAACTAAATTTTATAATTCTCTACGAAATCCACATTGTAAAGATGTTTACAAATAAATTCTTGACTTCGATACTTCATGTTTTTGCAACTTTTGCAGGGACATAACAATGTCTCGCGTTCTTGACACAAAGATTGCATCGATGCAAAACTTATGAACTGCTATAATCCGTGTAATAATTTTTTAGTAACTTCCTCAATTACGGGATGTTTTCTTCTATACATCCACTCTCTCGATCTGTATATATATTTATTTGAAGAATACAACATTGTTTGAAAATATATTTCGTGTTGATGGTTTGATGGTACAAGGTTCGAGTTTGATCAGTAAATAGTGAATTTTCCAACGGCCACCCGTGATGATATCAATAGACGCCCATTGACACACAACATTGAATGATTCCAACGGTAACCTGGAAATTCTAAACATTCCAACATGCATCCGTGGACAATCGCAACGGATGTCCATTGCTCATAACAACATACATTTGTTGGAATAACAAAGCGATTTTCAACGGTGTTTCAACGGGTCTGTGCAATAGATATAATATGTTGCTCTTCCGTTGATAATTACAACGAAATTGTGGTCGTTGATCATTTTCCGAAATTGGTCACAATCCGTCGGGAACGTTATCAACAGACGGACTGTTGATCCGTCTGTTGATATTTGATTTGTTTTTTGTAGTGTTGGTACAACTCACAAGAAATATCATTGAGCATTAAATTGAGAGTTGAACCTATACGACTGAAACTAAAATACATACTTTGTATGTGGGGTAGATTGATGAGTGTGTAGAGTCAATTGTAAAGTTCATACACGAGTGGTGTAGCAAATTGAGGGAAAGTGAACTGTAAGATTCACGGTTGTAAGTATCTAAAAATAATTAAAAGAAATGATGTATATTTCGGGTGATATCAAGTGTACTTAGGAGAGAAGAACTTGTAGCTGAACGATTGCAACGTAAATAAACAATTTGGTCTTTGCGGTGGTGAAGGATTACCACGATTTAATTTTGATATTCAATTGAGATCATTATAAAATTTCAATATTTATATTGTTAACTCGTTGTTAGAAAATATTTATTTATCCGAATTCTAAATAAATTACCACTTTTTTAATAAATTATCCGAATTTAAATTTTATAATAAATATATTTTAGTGTATTAAGTTAGATTAGATTTTGTATATTTAACTTTTACTTTAGTTGTATTAAATCCAATTCACCACAATATGTTTAATTAGCTCCAATTTAATTCAATTTAAAATATTGTAGGAGACATGGGACAAAAATCCCACATTGGAAAAAAAAGAGAAGAAGAATAACTCTATATAAAGAGTTAATTTTAGAAGGTCATTAAATGGCAAAGAGAGATAGTCACGGATGGACCTTGGGCTTGGATATTAAATTTAATAATAATCAAAAGATTGGGCCTTGGGCCTTGGGGCCTTGGGCTCTTGGGCTTGACACGGATGGGCCTTCGGTGGTGGGCTTGATACGAATTTTTTTTTCTTCTTTTTTCTGAATTAAAATTCGTATTTCACCTAAAGGTCACAATCCTTCAACAACAACGGTCACAACCCTTAGGGCTCAACCGATTTTGGCTCCTCTCTCAACTGCTGTCCGAAAAACTCAATAAATAAGGGTTTTTGTTCATCAGAAAAATATCCCGATTTTCTCTATTCATTCTTCTCTGTATTTCTGAGTAAAATAAACATTGTAGATTCGACAGGAGTCTTGAACTTCTGTGGTCGTTGCATCCTCTAGACAGAAGCGACCGCGAATTTCTGTCTAAGGACACTGCTCATCGCAGGCCTCGATCTATTCACGTTCGGTAACCTCGTTTACTGTCTCATTTACTCTACGTTAGTCGAATTGTTTCATAGAATCTGGTTTTTTCTACTGAATTATATTAGGTACGGTTGATTGGTTCTAACAAATATAATTTAAATTGGTTTATATATGATTCAAAATAAAAGATAATTTAAGATTTGAAGATTGTCTTGAATCATATTTATCAATTCACGAGTTATAATAATATAATAGTATATAGGTAGATATTATATATATATATATATATTATTAGATGTAGAATGATGCCAATTTATGACAATCTTGAATCATTTTTATATATTTCAAAATATTATTTTTACCCCGTGAAAAATGATTCGATTCAGAATATTCCTTTGTGCTGGTTTGGTATATCTCCTTAAATATTTTATGGATATTTAATTTAAAACACCAAAATTGAATTATTTTTTATTTAATGGCTTTTTTTGTTCATAAATATTGGCTCTTCGGCTGTTCAAAAGGCTAATCCCATGCAAAGGAAAGGAATTATTTTCCTTTTGGGGTACTTTGGAAGGACTTAATTTTGTATCAAAGACAAATTATTGCAATTGCGTCGGCGATTATCACTGTTGTTTGTCCTGATATCAATGATGATTTGATAATTACATCGAAACTGCACATGGGCCTCTAGTCATTATATAACAATTAGATAATATATTTTACAAGGTATTTGCAAGTGTAGTGACAAAATTTATAGTAATTATATAATATTGTTTAATTAAATATTTTATTTTTTAAATTTTTAAGTAGAGTATAAAATATAAATTATTATTTTGTTATAAATTATTTGTCAGGATTTGATATTATTAAATGTATTTCTTAAATATTATTTTTATTAGTATTTGATGGAAGTATCATTCACAATATCAATTTTATGCTTAACATCAAATTATATTTCAACATTTTTATTTGTATTTCTTTTAGTGCAATCGATTTTAATATATATATATAAATAGTAACGTTTACTTACTGTATAAATCTCAAATTTTGTAGTTAAATATATAAGTTATAATATTTCAGTGTGGAAATATAAATTAGCAATACTCTTTTAAATAAAATTATTAAATTTAATAACATTTCAAACAAATTAAAACTATACCATATTTCATCAACAAGACATATTAGTAGGTAGTGATATAATTAGTAACAAATTTATCTAACTTTGAACTTCGATATTTTGTTTTATAATATATTGCAAATTTATAAGTTAATATAAAAATATAATAATTTGAGTATTAATCTAAAAAATTAATTTTGTTTTTTTAGATTATATAAATATTAAAAAATAAAATATATGCTAAGTTCCAAAGTCTAATCCCCTGGCGTAGATTCATTAAACTTCTATTATGAATCATTCAATAAATATTTTTTAGATTATATTTTAATCCGTTTGATATTATGTATATATTTATATATATATATAAGATTTATTAACTAATATAAAATTATATATTTGGGGCGGGATCCCATCTTTGTACAGTAAAAATACTTTGTTTATGGTTCATTTGTGATATTCTTATATTATATATACTTTGAATACGACACAGGTACACAGACAAGTGGCCTTCACGTGCAAACTTTGCGTGGTACCTTCGAAACGTGTGTTTTTGCATTTTAGTATTTTTTTTTCTTTTTTACTATTTTAGCATGGATTTTACGTTTATTTTTATATTGTTTTGTTTTATATACTTTTTAGATTATACCGATATTAGTATGGATATTTTATAATAAAAAATATGTCAAATATAAATTTTTAGTAAATTTTCAATAAATTAAATAATATTAAAGTGTATATATATCAAATGAAGTTTTAAATGTAATAAATTTTAATATTATATTTTGTAGTTGCCTAACTTAATTGAAATTATAAATTTAAATAGCAATTATTGATCTAGTGTTTGTAGGTTTATAGTTTTCTAAATAAATAAAAACATCATCTATATATTCTTTATTAACTTTTTCTCTATTGAATGAAGTTGTTTTTAACATTTTTCTCAAATAAATGAAACATACCATTTATTTTTCATTATATATTATTTCAATATTTTAATAACTTGAAAAGTGTATATACATATATTTGGAGAGAAAAATCACATCCCAACTATCAAAGAAAGATCGATTAAATAATTAAAAATCTCTGTTATTTGTTTTATTAATCACATTATAAATTATATTTATAACGTATAAAATCAAGAAAGACTCAACATATATAATAACAAAATATTAAAAAATATATATGATATGTTCATAATATCGTTCAAGTTAGTGCGTGTAAATCTAAAACGTTCAACTTGCCTAGAAATGTATTAAAATTTCTTCCATCCTAAAGTTTTGGTAAAAATGTCAACGAGTTTATCATGCATCGAAATATGTCTAGTAGCAATAGTATCACTGAGAACCACATCACAAACAAAATGATAATCAATCTCGATGTGTTTTGTCCGTTTATAAAATACTAGATTAGTCGTGATATCTAAAGTCGTCTTACTGTCGCAAGCCTGATAAATCGGTTATGAATGACTGAAGCAATAATCTTGAAGTAAATCCATAAACTATACTAGGTTGCACGTAGTTATTACCATAGAGCGATATTCAGCCTCGACAGAAGATCGAGAGACAATATGTTGTTTTTTCGTTTTTCAAGATATTGGAAAAAGACTAAATTGAATAAACCAACCCGTTAGAGATTGATGAGTTAGTTTACAACTTGTCCACTTAGAATCACATCAAACAGAAAGTTGTAAAGGTAGAATCTAATAGCAGAAGAAAGTCTTGTCCACAATTTTTTTTATGATATCGAACAACTCAAAGAGTCGCATCCCAGTGTTCTTATCTTGGAGTCTGCATGAAGTGTTAGATGATATACACCAAATATGACAATTTCTGACATATAAATGCCAAATAAATTAATCAACCCACCAAAAAACGATAAGGTAAACCAAAACAACACCACACCCTCAGCTAACTGAAGATGATGATTATATGATCTAGTGGAGAATCAACCGGGTTTGAACCAAATAGACCAGTTTACGAGATGATATTCAAAGAATATTTTCATTGTCAGAGATAAATTCCTTAAGAATTTCGAGTACCTTCGATACCTAAAAAAATGTTGTAGAGTATCGAGTTCCTTCATATGAAAATAACCACCAAGATAATCTTTGAACACACACATAGTAATCGATGAATTTTCTGTAATAATTAGGACATCCACGTAGAGAAGCACGTGTAGATAAATATCACTTGAGGAGTACGTGAAAGAGAATGATCTAAAGGTGAAGATCAGAATTCATAGATTTTCAAAGAACTTCTAAGCTTTGTAAACTAACAGCATGATGCCTGCTTCAATCCATATAATGACTTTCATAAGCGGTTAACAACAGATGAATCTGATGGAGCAAAAACAGGTGGAGGTTTCATGTAAACTTCTTCGTTTAAACAACCGTGTAAGAAAGCATATGTACATCCATCTTATGAACCTTCCAGTGGCGAATGAAAGCAAGAGCTAAAAATAGCCACATCGTTACCATTTTGGCCACAAAAGCAAAAGTATCCTCGTAGTCGAATCTTTCTATTTGATTATTTCTCAAAATAACCAAACGAACTTGTAACGTTCAATTGATCCATCACAACAGTACTTGATTTTGAAGATCCATTTATTTCCAATAGCTTTCTTCCCATGAGGTATACTTTCAAGAGTCCATGTATGATTTTGTTTGAGAGCATCAATCTCAACGCGCATTGTTGTCGTTCAATTAGTATAAATTAAAACTTTACGATATGAACGAGGTTCTCGTTCATATCTTAGTGTTATTTAGTATTTTTTTATTATCTTTACTAAATCTTCTATGATTTTAGTTAAATTTTTATTTATATACATTATAAATATAGTTAATGGTGTGATTAATAAATCAAGCAAACGACATTTTAAATTCTTTAATTGATCTTGCTTTGACATGGTATCAGTGTATGTTCGTACTGATTTAAATTTACCGATGTTGGACTCTAGTTGCAATGTCAATACTCTAGGACCGAGCATAGGCGTGAGGAGAAGTGTTATGGTGTGTTGACTCGCGTCAACCAAGACATGAACTGTACAATCATATATATGGGACTGGACAACCTTAACCTCTTGAGCAATTTTTGAAATTAGTTAGATACAAATATATATTTGACACCGACATATCGATCATATCTTCTTTATAGAATAATAACTCATAAACTTTTTAAGAAATACGTTATTTATCCCTTTACACTCAACAACTTAGATAATATTACATCGATAAATACATTGATCGAATGGTTAATATGATGTCATATTCAAACACGATTTATTATTCATTTGGAGTTCTAATTGTATATTATAATACCAAAATTTTATATTAGATAAATATTATATATTTATACACATACAATATCTGTCTCACAACAAGATGATGATGATGATGATGATGATGATGATGATGATGATGATGATGAACTTCGTAAAATGAAGTAATGCACATTCAAATAAGCAACATGATTTTTGGTATAGAAAAAGAAATAATGAAGGATTGATCTCTAAAGGGATCGGAAAAGAAAATAAACAAAGAGAAAAAAGAAAACGATTGAAGAAAAACCTAGAAAAGAGAAAGGAGAGAACATGGGATGAAAATTGGAGAATACATGTACCATCACAGTCGTATCTCCTTTAATATTCTACGACGTGGATACAATTGCCATTGTTGCTATTTTTCATCGTGTTGGCTCTATTGACATCATCGTCGAACAATCGATATAAATTAGGGTGAGGATATAAACCGTTTAAATTACATTTTTTTTATTTTTTGCTAAAAATGCACGTGAATCATAGGAACTTTAAAATATCACAATCGAAGAAATAGAGGTTTTAAATTGTAGGTTCCATAAAGTTGGAAAATTTTGCGTGACAAGCATTGGAGTTTGTACGAAAATTTTCGGATGGAAATAAAGAGTGTATTGATGTTTAGAAAGGAATAGGAAAAAAACTACAGATTTGAAGGAAGTTTCCAGCTTTTCCAAACACGAAAGGAGTCACTCGCTTGAATTCAGTGTTGTTTCCACATTGATCCTTTTGTGTGAGTTGTGCTATTTTCCGTATAGTGCTCGATTCGGTACACAATATTTTGCGTATAGTGCTTGGTCCAATACACAATGAGGAAGATGAAAATTTCGAGGAAATTTTATGAGAACGCTTGATCTAGTTTTCACGATCAAACATTTTTTCATTCGACTCGTTTGAATTCTCATGTTAGTTTGCTTGATTTTTTTACCTGAGTATTTTTTGAAAAATTGTGAAACATTCGGTTGAGTATTGGTTGAATGTTGTTTTAGTCACGATTGAGTGGTTTTGGATCATTCATTCAAGGGATGATTATGGTTTTTCATCATACGTCTTCTGAGGGATTCCAAGACCTCAATGAACACAGGAAAAATCCGATGGGCTTCGAGATTGAAATGGACCGTGAGGGTAGAGTTTGAGGTTGTTGTACTCATGTAGGGATATAAATTTGGTGAAAGACATAAAAGAATGCAATGTAGTGTATCGTGTGAGGAATATAAAGTCATAAACGACAATATTGTGATGCCTTAGATATCATTATAGGAAGGTATAACCTTGTTGGGATATGGTGGAATATAATAAATGATAGAGCTGAAAGACTAGGGACAAATGCAAGTGCTACGTCAGTGCTAGAGTATGATGAAACTATGCAAGCACTTTGTCATGTTGGCTAGGGTCTTATGAGAGCTTTCAAGCGTTGTGTGGGGAGGGGTAGATGGATGTTGTGAATGATGATTTCGATGTGATACTAGTCAATGATCAATAGTATTCATTTAGAGTGTATTGTCTGTTTAAATGTTCATAGTTTATAATTTTGTATTGCTAGTAGACAGCTAGATATACGAAGATCATGAATGCATCGATGTCGCTGGTACTCACCTCTTTATTAGATGTGGTGGATGGATATAGAATGAGGACACATACGAAAATAGAAGTATCTACATATCTTTATATTTTTTCGTTGTATTTGTTTAATGTTTCTCGAGACAATATTTTGGATTTGGATTTTTGAGGTGTTAGAGTTTATATTTAATAAAAGTTCTTTTTTGTAAATACGATGTTTTCTGGACACATATTCTTCCCTCGGGCCGGTCCTAATCTCTGTTAGTATATAGAATATGTAATATTCCCATAATATTGGCCTTGTCATACTTAGCTCATTCGTTGTATTATATATAGACAGATTGTACAGATAATGATAATCAAGAGAGTATTTCCTAATTACATGGTATCAGAGAATTAACCTAATTTTTTCTTTCCTCTCGGTCGTCCTCTGCTTCTTCCTTTCTCGTTCCTCTATTTTTCATTTTTCCACACAGTCGCTGCCCCTCCTAATGGCCGCCGCCGCCGCCGCTGCATCGTCGGAGAAACCCTTCGGGATTTCCAATATCAAGTCCCATATGGGATTACCAATATCAAGTCCTATATCCCGATCATTCTCGAGATGGAGGAGATGAACTATGATTCGTGGCGCGACATATTCGAAACTCGTTGTCTTAGCTTTGGCGTCTTGAGCCACATTGACGGCTCCGCCCCCGAAAGCCGATGCTCCAACTGAGGCTCGGAAGCGCTTAGACGGTCTTGTGAAGCTTTGGATATATGGGACCATATCAAAGTCTTTGTTACAAGATGTGTTGAAAACAAAATCCACGGCCCGCGCCATCTGGTTGCGTCTTGAACGTCTGTTCCGAGACAACAAAGAGGCCCGTACAATTCAACTCGACAATGAACTCCGGAAAATCATCATTGGTGATCAAATAGTGCATGCCTATTGTGAACGAATCCAGAAGATTGCCAATCTGCTTGCAAATCTGGATGCTCCGATTTCGGAGAAAGCTCTAGTGATGCACGCACTCAATCGACTCAATGAAAAGTTTGATAACATTGTAAATGTTATCCAACATCAGAAGCCGTTTCCATCCTTCGACGACGCGCGATCCATGTTATCGCTTGAGGAACAACGTATTTCTCGTCACAGGCGTCCAGATCCGACCCATACTGATCATGGATCTGCTCCTACGGTTCTCCTCAGCGATGCAGGAAACCTACCATCGGCACCCGCTCCACAGCCGTATCATCAGCATCGGGGTCGTTGTCATGGTCGCGGACATCGTGGGAACCGCGGTGGATCACACCGTCATCACCCTTAAAATCAGTGGAACCACGGACCGCAGGCATATTAGCCACCACCGCACATGCTTCCCGGATCTTGGAACCTCCCATATCATGGACCATACAACTCCACCGGTTGGATTCACCCCGGCTTTCCTTCTGCACCGTACGCCACGCCAACTTGGTCTCCGAACCCTGCGCCGACACATCCGACGTCATATGGCCAACATCTGCCCCTGAGGTACTCTGTCTCTTCACCAGCACATGCACCGCAGCCGGCTCCTCAGCAAAACTCGCATTTCTCATGCAAGGAACGAGCGTTGTAGCCTCTACAGCGGCAGTTCCCACATCTGTTGAGGTGTCCCCTGACCTTATTCAGGCGCTCAATGTCGTGAACCTCAAGACCAACAATGACTCTTGTCGGCGCAATGGCTCATTTAACATCACAACCATGTACACTCGAGACTATTTTTAATTCGAGCATTAAACCCATTGTCTATGTCGGTAACGGGTCCTCCATAAATGTCACACAAACTGGCCAAACACAGATAAAAACCACCACCCGCATTTTCCCAATGTTCTCGTCACGCTCTCTATTATCAAAAACCTTATCTCGGTTCGAAAATTTACTCATGATAACAATTGCTCTGTCGAGTTTGAACCTTTTGGTTTCTCTATGAAGGACCTTATGACGCAAACAGTTCTTCTCCGATGTGATAGCTTGGACCCCTTATACCCACTTCTCCCACCATCACCATGCGCTCGGTCCACCCCTCCTGTTCACGCTCTTCTTTTGACGGGATCCACTTGGCACCATCGTCTCGGTCACCCTGGGAACTTCGGTCTTCGTTCTTTTATTTCTTTGGGTTTTATTCGTTGTAATAATGACAACACACAAACTTTATGTTGTGCGTGTCAACTTGGGAAATACATTCGCTTACCTTTTAATAAATCTCCCACTTTGGCTATACATCCCTTCCAAATCGTTCATTCAGACATTTGGACATCACCCGTCCCTAGTGTCAGCAGGATAAAATACTATGTGTTATTTCTTGACCACTTCTTTCACTTTGTTGGATCTATCCCCTTCGCCGAAAAAGTGATGTGTTCGCAAAATTACTTCATTTTCATTCCTACGTTCACAATCAATTCCGGACAAAAATCAAACTTTTTCAATGTGACCACGGGAGAGAATATGATAATAAGGACCTTCAACGTTTCTTTTATTCTCAAGGAATCGTCTTCCCTTTTTCTTGTCCTCACACGTTCCAACAAAACGGGAAGGCCGAGCGCATGATCCGCACTATTAATAACCTTGTTTGAGCCTTACTCTTTCATGCGTCCATGCCATCGAATTTTTGGGTTGAAGCACTTCATGTTGTTGTCCATCTTCTTAATCTCCTTCCCTCGGCCGCCATTAACAGCGCCGTTCCTTACACCAAAATTCACCAAATGCTCGCCTCTTACGACCATTTAAAAACCTTTGGCTGCCTATGCTATCCCAACCTCTTAGCTACATCACCTCACAAACTTTCAAGACGCTCTACACCATGTGTCTTCCTTGGTTACCCGAGCAATCACAAAGGATATCGTTGTCTCAACATCCACACTCGACACATCATCATATCACGTCATGTGGTCTTTGACGAGAACACGTTTCCATTCTCCACCATTACTCGAACAACTTCCAGGCAATATGAGTTTTTAGAGCTTGATAACGCCACATCTCCTATTCTTCACTCTCTTCTCCAAAACCATACCAACCGATCCCACGCCGACCGTACCGCCTCGATCTCATTCCATGACCACTCGAAGTCAACTTTGTATAAACAAGCCACGTCACGTCTTGAACCTCCACACCAACACCATTTCACCCGTCTCTAACTCACACATAAAAGCCATGGAGGATCCGTTTTGGCGTAGTGCGATGCAAAATGAGTTTAATGCTCTTATTAAAAGTGGTACTTGGGACTTGGTTCCTCGATCATCCGCTGTTAACATTGTTCGTTCTATGTGGTTATTTCGTTATAAGTTTAATGCAGATGGATCTCTTGCTCGATACAAGGCGCGGCTCGTGGCGAACGGAAAATCACAACAAGTTGGCATTGATTGCGAAGAGACCTTCAGCCCCGTGGTGAAACCGACTACCATTCGAACGGTTCTTAGCATTTGTGTCTCTCGTGATTGGCCTATTCACCAACTTGAAGTAAAAAATGCCTTTCTCCATGGCAATCTCAAGGAGACGGTCTACATGTTTCAACCTCCTGGTTTTCGAGACTCGGTTCACCTGGATTATATTTGCAAATTGAAACGGTCCTTATACGGCCTCAAGCAAGCACCGCGCGCGTGGAACGATTCAGCCTTCGTTTTTCTCCGAGCCGCTGTGATTCCTCCCTCTTTGTGCTACATCGTGGCACGGACCAAGCCATGATCCTCCTCTACGTGGACGACATCATCCTCATGGCATCCTCCACTGAACTACTTCACAGCATTATTCAGTCAATCAAGGCAAAATTTGCCATGTCCGATCTTGGCGCGCTCCATCACTTCCTCGGCGTTAGGGCTCAATGTAACGCAATGGGTCTTTTTCTCCACCAAACCGTATATGCTGAGGCTATATTGGAACGTGCGAGCATGTCCTCTTGTCACCCTTGCACAACGCTGTGTGACACCAAGCCTAAATTGATGGCAGATTGTTGGCCTCCAACCGCGGATCTAAGTTCCTATCGCAGCATTGTCGGAGCCTTACAATATCTCACGTTCACTCGTCCCGACATCCAATATGTTGTTCAACAACTCTGTTTATTCCTCCACGACCCACGTGAACCGCACCTCCAATCAATGAAGCGAGTTATCCGCTATGTAAAGGGCACCACGTCGCACGGTATGCAACTGCGTCCTTCACATACTACGGGCTTGACGGCTTACTCCGATGCAGACTGGGCAGGCTGCTCCGACGGTCGTCGCTCCATATCCGGGTATTGTGTGTTTCTTGGTGATAACCTAGTTTCCTGGTCATCCAAGCGACATCCCACTGTCTCCCGCTCGAGCGCCGAGGCCGAATACCGCGCGGTCGCAAATGCAGTCGCTGAAACATGTTGGCTTCACAACCTTCTCTTGGAGCTACATTGTCCCTTATCCAGCGCGACATTGGTCTATTGCGACAATGTATCCGCTGTCTACCTCTCAACCAACCCGGTGCAACACCAACAGACCAAGCATATCGAGATTGATGTACATTTCGTGCGAGAAAAAGTAGCCCTCGGGACCGTTCGTGTGCTCCACGTACCGTCGTCCCGCCAGTTCGCGGACATCTTCATCAAAGGCTTACCTACTTTTCTTTTCGCCGAGTTTCGATCCAGTCTTACCGTAAGTACGTCTACCGCTACGATTGCGGGAGAGTATTAGTATATAGAATATGTAATATTCCCATAATATTGGCCTTGTCATACTTAGCCTATTCGTTATATTATATATAGACATATTGTACAGATAATGATAATCAAGAGAGTATTTCCTAATTATAATCTCGACAACGAATATCGGGATGAAATGCATTGCCTGTAGTTGATATATATAATATTGGACAAATCTGTATTTTTTAATTAATTTTGAATGTATTAGATTTTTATCCGTTATAATTTGAATATTTTGATGTTGGACTTGTATTAGGGAAATAATTTTCCAAGACCGAATAAATTCGTGAAAAGGATATTATTTTGTATTTATCTTTTCAATTAAGTTATGTCTGAACTTATTTGTTAGTATATTATAAATCTTATTTGTTTGAATTACGATTAATACAAAAAAAAATAAAACATAAATTTGAGTAGAGAAACAAATTATTTTCTTTGTCCATAGATTAAACTAGGTCATACACGTTTTGAAGGTAATGTTAATATATTTTCCATATTTTTTATGAATATGTTTTCTGAAACCTTTATATGTTCTTGATTTATGCGTGCAGACGAGAATCAATGCATTTGGCAGCATCGTTGTGATTCTTTTATATGAAATAATGTCAATTTTGGAAAAAACTTATCTTGCAATTAATGATATACACAGGGGTGGACTAATAACAAATCTACGTAAATATCTGCCTATTCATATTCGACGAATATTCGGATCTATTATTTGTATTTGTATTCGTACATTCAAATATTCATAAATATGAATATCCGTTGGATGTCCATATCCATATTCAAACCTAAATTCTTTTAAAATAAAAAAATAAAAACAAAAAGACATTTCAACAAAAAACAATAATTATCAAATATAAAACTAATTTTCAAATCACATAAGAACACAAAAATACGTAATATAAATAAAATAAACATCAAATCTTCACATTCATCTCTATATCAGTCATCTAAATTTAGTTTCGCCGATAACTCTACTAGCATCGTCAATTCATCTAAAACAATAAAAAAATTGTTGGGTTATCAAATCAAATATCAAATATATTAAAATAAAACCCGCATAAAAGTTATATGCTTCTAGAGTTCTATTTTTCTGATATTTTGTAATGTTTCCGTAACATTATCCAATCCATCTGAATTATAAATTCAATAGTGAGTGCAAATTAAAACGTCAACCATATTAATTATTTTAATGTATTTGATATTTTAGTCATCCAATCATAAATATATTATATACTTGTCTATATATTTATATAATGAATTCTAAAATAAAATTTATAATATTTTTTATTTACATTTTAATGCATGAAATTAATTTTTTTGTATATATATATATATATATATTAAATAAATTATTTATTTAATACTTACGGATACAAATAATTCAAAATCTATTATTTGTATTTATATTTATCGAATATCTGATTTTTAATATTTATATTTGTATTAACGTACATTCAACTTTTTGATACAAACATGTCAAATATTTTATCCATCCTTCTATATATATATTAAAAAGTACAGCTAATACGAGGGGTTTATTAGGTTGAGCGTGGCAAATCAACCTAATCCCATTGATTCCAATGACGTTTATTTTTATTTCATTTGAATTAAATTAAATTTGAGTTAATCTACACCAATGTTACGGTCATTTAATGTTTTTTCTTAACTCCACGTAAATTTGAGTTTAATTTAACACAAAAATAACCTAAATAAGATTTATACGATATCAAAAATTACAATATAACATCTGACATTTATATGTGTATATATATCGGATGTATAACATTATAATATTTAAATCTTAATTAATCAGATTCTGATTCTAATATCAAATGAATTTTGATTTAATTTAATATTTCAAAAATTTTGAATTAATGATTAAAATTATATATATAAACTAATCATTCATGTTACATGATATAATAAAAAATAATTAAAATTGTAATATATATAAATTTTATTGATCTAAAATCATATTATATTAAGATTTGATATATAATATTTATTGATAGATAACATTGATCTATTATATATAGATCTATTATCTTTATGATATTTTTTGGATGGTCAGATTTTGCATGTCAATAAATAATGTTCTTTTTTTTTAAAAAACTCTGCTATGTTCCTACTAATAAGAAAAACGTCATAACAATAATTATAGCCATTTTAATGCAAACAAATATTTAAATACTGAAAAATTATTTAATATTATATCAAAACATAATTTAATATAATTTTAGACCAATTGTCAATTATCTTTAGTATATTTTTGGATTATCAACTTTTTTAATAAGTCAATAAAATATTCATTTTTTTCTATTATATTCTTATATAGAAACGACACAAAAACAATCAAAATACTGAGAATTATACCAAAGATGGACATCAAATAATTATAATACAAAAGCTGGCGAATGCACATGATTGGTTGGGGTTTCATAAACATTCTATTAGTGTGCTTAATATTGCTTTTTCGGAATTAACAATAAATAAATATTATATTTTAGGAATATTTATTATATCTTTGTGATTGATGAACAAATCACTCTCTATATATATACATACATATATGATTTTTTTATTTTTTTATGCAATATTTCCGAGTAATTTTAATCATTTTTTATGATGTATAGTATACACAAACTAAAACCATATTGTACTCCCTTATTTTATTTTTATTTTTATAATGTCACATTTTTTTAACCTTCAACCTAATACATTTTTTAGTAAAGAAAAGCTATATAAAAATTTTTCAAGTATCCGAATTAAAAAAACATTTCACACTTTCTTTTTATTGGTTGAATTAACCGAAATTAAGATTATTTATTTTGATCAGTGTTACGAAATTTGTTCTGGGCGGCTGATTAGTCGCCGTCTAAGAGTTCGGTGGTAAGGGATCGCCCAAAAAATCTAAAATCATTTTAAAAAATTGCCATTCAAGTGGTTTAAAAAAATCTTCCTTCGACAATCTGCCATCTCGTTTTCCTCTTCCTCCTCAAATGAAGCTCGTCGCCGATCGTTCACTCTTCTTCGCTCTTTCGTCCTAGATTTATCACCGGAAGGAGAGAGAGTATTACATATCTATCAGCGGAACGAGAGAGAGTATTAAATTACATATTTAATATAGATTATATTTAGAAAAATTTAAACAATTTTTTCAAAATTAACCATTTTTTTCAAATTAACTATTTTTTTAAAGAAATATATGTATAGTTATGTATGTAATCTTTGACAAATATTCTTCACCGTTAATGAAATATAATTTGTTAAAAATCGATTACGGACCACGTAAAGAGATATTTAATTAGAGATCAACTATTAGATATTTAGATTTTAATATTTTGTTATTTTTATTTTTATATTATGGTTAATAAATTTATACTTATTTTATATTATGATTTTATAAAACTTTATATTTTATTTATGATATTTTGCTAATGTTATTTTTTGTTATTGTATAGCTTTAAAAATTTAATTTACAAAAAAAACATCTAATCACCGATTAATCGTCGAGTAATTTGACTAGTCGTTAGACGCTAATAAATCGTTCGACTAACGTCTAATGATTTCTATAACACTGTTTTTTATATCAAGGTTCTCATTATCATCTAACATTGATGGTATTATCGTCTATAATGGGAAAATGATGTATCGTTAAAGAAACACGTGTTTGGTTAAGCTCGTCGTTATATATAACTTTATTTATCTTTATTTGTTAAATATGTGTCAGTTTTATATATATTATACGACCCATCACTGCTCTCACGATGAAGCGACCTAATGACAGCCACTTTAAAAAAGTTAACAAATATTTTTTTTAACGTCCACGACGACCACTTATATATTGTATTTATATATAATAACTCAAAATTAAGTTGATGGATTATACAACACATAGTCACTAATTCATTTTCTTGTTTCCAGTTGCTTAAAATATTTAATTTTGGCCTTCTATACTATTTAGGATATATCTGACAATATAATTATCATTATGAAAATGTGTATACACAAACCTAGATCAATTTAAGTTTAGTCATGACAAAGTCTCAACTCCTATTCAATAATTATTTTACATTCCCATTATATTTACATGGTATTTATATGGGTTTCAACTCCTATTCAGTAATGGAAAAGGAATGATAGTAGACTTTTAATATTATTTATCTTGATGGCTAGAATGCAAAGTGGAATAGTCAAACATCAAGATTCGGAGAATGGAGACAGTACGTGAGCATGCAAATATGAGTTTAATTAAATAAAAATAACAAATTGAAAGTGTGAGGTCATCTAATATTATATATATATTTATCAGTAATTCCTATTTTAATCGAAGTAAAATAAAATAAAATAAAATAATGTAATATAAATATAATATTTTATTTTATTTTTAAATTTGATTCTAGAAATGAATAAACCACAATAATAAAATAATATTAAAATATCTAAGTTATGACAGATTAAAATTTAATATTAAGTATAATGGATTTCAATTTATTTCAACATAAAAATTTATATTCAATACTAATTAAATTTTAGTTGATATAAAATAAGACAAGATTTTAGTTAGAAGAAATATGATCATACGGAAAACGAATAAACTATTTATGTACCAAATTATGTTATATTGCAAAATGCGAAATTTCCTTCCAATATTTTTTTTTTGTATTAAGTATGGAAAAATAGGAAACAGCTAGGAATGCTGGTGTCGGGCTCAAGCAAACGTGGGCTCGGCAGAGAATAAAAAAAAAACACAAAATAAAAAAAATATAGAAAATGAAACATGTGGGGATCATCTCAAACGAATAAAATATTATTAAGGTGGAAATTTAAAAATTATATTGGAAATTAAACTTTACACAAAAGATTAGGTCTACGATAGAAAATACATGATAGCAAAATTATGGAAATACCAATATCAACAGACAGAAAAAAATCAGATAAAATTTTTAGAATATAAATATAAATATTTAATAATTATTATCATTATATATATAATATCTAATAATTGTTATTATTATATATATGGTATTAAATATTGTTGTATTGATCATCAGATCAAAATATTTTCGTATTAATTTATAAATAAAAGAACCAGATGATACAATAACTTTTATATATATATATTGTACTCAAATTTCAATTAATAAAATGATGTTGAAACAAAAAATGAAGAGTATATGAACAATGTTTGATGAAGTTCTTAAAATTGCAAAAACATTTTCTATTTAATTCAAACGGTTTTTTAAATACAACCGAATACAGATTCAGGCTCACCCTGAGACTCTATCCGTTTTGAATTTAAATTTCAAACTCCAAACGTCATACATCCCGTATGTAACCGTCTAAAACTATTACATGATAGCCTTAGGTTTCTCAATGACTCTACAAATCACTCACCCGCAAATCCCTAAACACGTAGTCTACGATTTGAGTAAAAATACTCTCACAATGTAAAATGAAACACTTTTCGGTTTCTCGATTTAAACTCAAACTCTCTCTTGACTTTTAGGCTCAATTTGCTTATGGAGAAGTTCAATTTCGTTAATGGGTCAAACACTCTTTTTATAAAGGTCTTGATGTGTTTGTTGTTAACAAATCTCCATATTTTTTGTTTCCTTGATATTCTCTAATAAATCTTAATATTTTTAGTTTCCTTGATATTTTCTGTGATATACTCCAATTTATTAATCTTTGATTTGTTTAATTTTGACATATTCAAACATAAGACTTCATCAAATCATTTAAAAATCAAAATACTCTAATAGATTTTTTAACACATTTTTGTATGGTGTTAGTCTTTCAATTCTAGAAAATATATAAATAGAATGAATTTCATGGGTTATTCAACTTTGCATAGATTGTGATTATTGAAAAACTTTCAATATGAAAGATTTTGGATTGAATCAGTTATTATAACACTTAGATGGAGGCTTTGAAATAACATCTTTAAATCATAGATTAATCGAAGCACCATAAAATAAAATAAAATAATATTTTATTTTAAATTTAAATTTAATTCTAAAACATATAAAACATAAAATAATATAAATAAATATTTTATTTTATTTTTAAATTTGATTCTAAAATGTATAAACCACAATCATAAAATAATATCAAAATATCCAAGTTATGACAGATTAAAATTTAATATTAAGTATAATGGATTTCAATTTATTTCAACATAAAAATTTATATTCAACACTATATATATAATTAATATTTTAGTTGATATAAAATAAGACAAGATTTTAGTTAGAAGAAATATGATCATATGGAAAACGAATAAACTGTGTCTGTACCAAATTATGTTATATTGCAAAATGCGAAATTTCCTTCCAATTTTTTTTTTTTTTTGTATTAAGTACGGAAAAAAAGGAAACAGCTAGGAATGCTGGGGTCGGGCTCAAGCAAACGTGGGCTCGGCAGAGAATAGAAAAACAAAAATAAAAAAAAAAAGAAAATGAAACATGTGGGGATCATATCAACAAATAAAATATTATTAAGGTGGAAATTTAAAAATTATATTGGAAATCAAACTTTACACCAAAGATTAGGTTTACGATAGAAATTACATGATAGCAAAATTATGGAAATACCAATAACAGTAGATATAGATGACTAACCAATATCAACAGACAGGAAAAAAAAGATAAAATTGTTAGAAGTTTTATTTCAATGTTGATTGGTATAAAATATAAATATTTAAAATTATTATCATTATATATATAATATCTAATAATTGTTATTATTATATATATGGTAATAATTATTGTTGTATTGATTATCAGATAAAAATATTTCCGTATTAATTTATAAATTAAAAAAAATCAAATGATACTGTAATTTATGTATATATATATATATTGTACTCAAATTTCAATTAATAAAATGATGTTGAAACAAAAAATGAAGAGTATATGAACAATGTTTGATGAAGTTCTTAAAATTGCAAAAACATTTTCTATTTAATTCAAACGGTTTTTTAAATACAACCGAATACAGATTCAGGCTCACCCTGAGACTCTATCCGTTTTGAATTTAAATTTCAAACTCCAAACGTCATACATCCCGTATGTAACCGTCTAAAACTATTACATGATAGCCTTAGGTTTCTCAATGACTCTACAAATCACTCACCCGCAAATCCCTAAACACGTAGTCTACGATTTGAGTAAAAATACTCTCACAATGTAAAATGAAACACTTTTCGGTTTCTCGATTTAAACTCAAACTCTCTCTTGACTTTTAGGCTCAATTTGCTTATGGAGAAGTTCAATTTCGTTAATGGGTCAAACACTCTTTTTATAAAGGTCTTGATGTGTTTGTTGTTAACAAATCTCCATATTTTTTGTTTCCTTGATATTCTCTAATAAATCTTAATATTTTTAGTTTCCTTGATATTTTCTGTGATATACTCCAATTTATTAATCTTTGATTTGTTTAATTTTGACATATTCAAACATAAGACTTCATCAAATCATTTAAAAATCAAAATACTCTAATAGATTTTTTAACACATTTTTGTATGGTGTTAGTCTTTCAATTCTAGAAAATATATAAATAGAATGAATTTCATGGGTTATTCAACTTTGCATAGATTGTGATTATTGAAAAACTTTCAATATGAAAGATTTTGGATTGAATCAGTTATTATAACACTTAGATGGAGGCTTTGAAATAACATCTTTAAATCATAGATTAATCGAAGCACCATAAAATAAAATAAAATAATATTTTATTTTAAATTTAAATTTAATTCTAAAACATATAAAACATAAAATAATATAAATAAATATTTTATTTTATTTTTAAATTTGATTCTAAAATGTATAAACCACAATCATAAAATAATATCAAAATATCCAAGTTATGACAGATTAAAATTTAATATTAAGTATAATGGATTTCAATTTATTTCAACATAAAAATTTATATTCAACACTATATATATAATTAATATTTTAGTTGATATAAAATAAGACAAGATTTTAGTTAGAAGAAATATGATCATATGGAAAACGCTGTGTCTGTGTCTGTACCAAATTATGTTATATTGCAAAATGCGAAATTTCCTTCCAATTTTTTTTTTTTGTATTAAGTACGGAAAAAACAGCTAGGACTAGGAATGCTGGGGTCGGGCTCAAGCAAACGTGGGCTCGGCAGAGAATAGAAAAACAAAAATAAAAAAAAAAAGAAAATGAAACATGTGGGGATCATATCAACAAATAAAATATTATTAAGGTGGAAATTTAAAAATTATATTGGAAATCAAACTTTACACCAAAGATTAGGTTTACGATAGAAATTACATGATAGCAAAATTATGGAAATACCAATAACAGTAGATATAGATGACTAACCAATATCAACAGACAGGAAAAAAAAGATAAAATTGTTAGAAGTTTTATTTCAATGTTGATTGGTATAAAATATAAATATTTAAAATTATTATCATTACAATATCTAATAATTGTTATTATTATATATATGGTAATAATTATTGTTGTATTGATTATCAGATAAAAATATTTCCGTATTAATTTATAAATTAAAAAAAATCAAATGATACTGTAATTTATGTATATATATATATATTGTACTCAAATTTCAATTATGGTGTTATAGTCTTTAAATTCTAGAAAATATATAAATAGAAGGAATTTTATGGGCGACACATCTATTCAACTTTACATAGATTGTGATTATTGAAAAACTTTCAATAGGAAAAATTTTGGTTTGAATTAGTTATAAATGAGTTAGATGGCGGCTTTGAAATAACATCTTTAAAAGGTTATTTATGAGGCAACCAAAATCTCCGAGGTTTATTCGAATTCACTAACGAGAAACATTTATAATTTGATCACGTGTTAATTTTTTGTACGGATTGAGAGAGACTGCGGTGGTTTACTTACGCTTATCTATATATATTTGTTTGTATATAACATATATGTATACATATAAATCCATGCATTTAAAATTGGACCAGTAAGCCGTCAAATCTTTAGTATATGTCCTTGATTTTGATTTGCACCAACATTTTTCATGATATCGACAATAATGTATCAACTAATTTTTAATTCAATAAGATAAAAGTTTTCGAATCTGGAAATTGGGGAATTTGAATTTTTTTTCTTTTACCAAACTGAAGTTGAGGTAGAAAAGATTACTCGGGGAGTCGAGATAGATTGGAACAAAATGGAGGCACTATGTCAATATCGGATGACAGAGGCAACTGACTCGCAATGCCATTGTAAATCAACATGACAAGAAATGAGACTTCACACACCGAATGGATTTTGGAAGTTCAATTCTGTTGCAACTAGTGGTGTATATATAAAAAAGAAAAATTATTGGGGATAAATTTGTTTTAATAATATATAAATTTTTTATAAATGATAATATTAATCATTTTTTAATTTCAATTTTAAATAAAAAATAATACATGTTATTGGGGACAGTTGATACCAGTAACTATTATAAATAGAACACTACACAAAAATCCGCCCTTATTTGCAACTTAGACCATTACACGAAAATAGACGCATATCATCGGACAGGCCAGCGGATCCATTCGTTGAAATTATTTGTAACGAATTGTAACAGATTTTGGAAAATTATTAACGACCTGAAGTTCATTGAAATCCGTTGGAATTTTCAATGGACGAGCAACAAATAATACCCATTGCAACGGTGGTAATGCATCCGTCGGATATTCGTTGAAAACCGACATTATAATCCAGCGAATGACCATTACAAATAGCAAGGGGTATCCATTAGTAGTTCCAAAGGACGACCGTTGAAAGCTTAAAATTTTGAGACTGCCATTGGAATAATCCAACGTTGTTTTTCAATGGTCAACTGTTGGTATTTCCAACGATCATCCGTTGGTAGTTTCAACGGTCATCCGTTAGAATATTCACTATTCATACATCAAGCTCGGACCTTTTACCATTAAGCCTCAACACAAAATATATTTTCAAATAATGTTGTTTTCTTCAAATAAAGATATATACAGATTGAGAAAATGGATGTACAGAAGAAAAGATCTCATAACCGAGAAAGTTACTCAAGAATTCTTACACGGATTGGATCGGTTCATGAGTTTTGCGTTGATACAACCTTTATGTCAAGAACGCAGGGCAATGTTATGTCCTATGAAAGATGCAAAAATATGAAGTATTAAAGTCACGAAATTGTTTGCAAACACCTTTACAAGGTGAGTTTCGAAGAGAATTATGAATTTTGGTTATTTCACAGTAAAAATTATGGCGTTAGAGATAGTGTGCAAGCATTACAAGAAATAGAGAGAAATGAAGAAGTTCTTTATGAAACGTCGAGGACCAACCCATATGTGAAAATAGTGTTAGATGCTTTTCCTAGCCCACTACCAAAAAACATGCTATTTTAAATGGCCATATCCGTTGAAAATGCATTTTTCCATTGGAAATGTCCCTTTCAAGGGATTTATAGTCGTTGGAAATCGATAGTTGAAAATCACCATTTTTTGCAAACTTTCAACGGGCTGTCAACAGATTTAACGAATATTTATATTGACACGTGCAACAGATATCCGTTACAAATTGACAACGGATGACTGTTGCCAAGGAATTGGTGGGAACACATGAAGTTTGCAACGAAAGACCGTTGGAAACTAATTGGCGGAAAATTCGTGTGTACAATGGATGCCCGTTGATGGATATGGCGGGATAAAGCAACATATGCCCATTGCAAAGTTTTTGGCGGGAAGTTTGTAGTTTGCAATGGATGTCGTTGCAAAACCGGATCTATTGTCAACCGGCATACGTTGGAAGCAGAATAATTTTTTTAAAAATAAAATAAAAAAGGTTTTTTATACATCAATTAAGAAAAGTTTTTTATATAAAAAAACTTAAAACAAAATTCTAAAACATTATTATTACATTTCATCTAAACTATTACTGTCTTCTTCATCTCGATCCTCGTCAACGCCTTTTGAAGGCGTTTTATCGGAGTCAATAACCGATTCTTATCTCGGAGTTTTCGCCCCCCTCTATGGTGGTGGGGGCTGATATGCTCGACCGATCAACAACTCAATTATACTCTCCATGTGTCACATCTGGACTCGCATTTTTCGAAGATTAGCCTCGAGTAGTTCGATGTGTTTCTCTTGAGTATACGTCTTTTGGACTATGGGAGTACTGTCACGGCGTCCTTGACTTTTTGTAGAGCATCTAGACCGTATAGACACCCCTTATACGATCTAAAAGATTGCATAACAAAAAAATAAAGTTAAATTATATCGACTACAAATATGTAAATAATTAGAGAATTATTATAACGATAAAGTTTTTTACCTCTAAATAAATCTTGTCCTTTTGTAAAGAACTAAGATTGTCAGGAGTCGATCCGATGACTTGTGATTGCTGTGTAATCTTTTCTTTTACAGTTTTCACCGTCCGCTCTGCCCGGGAGTCAACGAGCTCCGGCTCATCGACCTCTTCTCCGATAACAGACTTCTTCTTGGCATGAGTCTCAACGACTAGCTAAAAAAAGTCGATTCTCTTTCCATTCTTTGCATATGTAATATTATAATAATATTATTATTTACCAATTTAAATTAAAATATATTGAAAACATTAATATAAATATTTCTTTCCAATTCTTTATTTCATTTCGGGAATGATTTTGATCCCGAGGTATGGCGATGCGGACCATCCTCGAAAACTTTCTCGTTGTAACGATATTTTTTGGCCTTATTGATCATCTCGTTTTCATACGTATTTCTTGCACGATTTTAGAGATGTTTATGATATATATGTGATGCTTTACGTATGATTCCGTATCCGTTTTACTTGTTTTCGTGCTTTCATGTTCTTACAGGTTTTTATGCGTATTCGGTTCATTTCAGAGTTAAAGGACGTGCACGAAATAAAGTGCCAAGATCGAGGATCATCACAGGACAAACGGGACGAGAATCGGCATGGAATAGTCACTACCCGCACGGGTAACTCCCTAGCCCGAGCGGACATTTGTTACGGCGATTTTGTCAAGCAAATTGAGCACGAGTCGGGCGAGAAATACCCCGCTCGGGGCATGAGCCCGAGCGGGCAGGCCTTGAGCCCGAGTGGGCAGCCTCCTTTTCATCGCGTTCTTACGCGATCTTCCGTATCGTACCCGAGCGGGTCACTTACCCTGCCCGAGTGGGTCGCAACCGTCACCTTCAACTTCAAATAAGTTAATTTGACTTAAAACAAATGGAAGTTTGTTGGGGACTTATACAATAAGGAAAACGACTTTAAAGAAGAGAAAATGAGCCAGAGATCGAGATTATTCATTCAGTATTCAGTTCTTGATCGAGGGAGAGAGGAAGAAGGTTCTTGTGAAGGAGACTTACGAGGAGCATTGGAGATCAACTTCACACTTCGGTTTCGTTTGGTTTTCATGTTCCTTAGACCTTCTATCTCGTTTATGATTGTTTACGGACGCATGAGCGAGTAGTTTGTTTGTTCTAAGAGAAGGGATTAGCCCATGGCTATCCCGGAACCACTTTTGATTTATCTTTGAATGCATCTTCCCGTTTTCGTTTATCTATTCATTGATTGTTGGTTTTGGTAGTCTTGTGGTGAAACCGGTTTCCTAGAATGTTTGTCTCATTCTTAAGAACTAGTTTGTTTATTTGCTTTTAGTATTTCATTCTTCAAACCATATTTCGTTCGTTAGCAAGTTTGATTCACAGTTAGAGTTTAGGTTGTGTTGTGTAGTCTCTGTGGGATCGACACCTGAAGTACTACACACGTGCCGTGCACTTGCGGGTAGTTTAGGTTATTTATTTAACTTTGATAACGCATCACTTATCGCTTTTGGCCTTGAAATCCTCTGACTCCCAATGTTAGATGAGTAGGTTGAAGACCTTGTTCGTTGTCCATGTTGTTTTGATGTTCTTCTTGTAGTATTTGCGCTTGGCATTGTTCATGCTATATAGAGACGCGATGTGTCCTTTTTCCACCATCTATATACGCGATACAAAATTAAAATTAATTTCAATACATTTATCAGTCAAATTCGGCAATAATACTGAATTAAATTTCATATTAAAAAACTTACGATGAATGTACACCACCATCGACGAGTTTAACTTCTAGCGTCACTTGCCATGAATAATAAAACCGATCTTGTAAAGAGCTTTGGATGATTTTGTTGTTTATGTGTTTCAACACATCATCCACATCAAACCTGCATAATAAGCAAAATAATTAATCAGTTGTTATAATTATTTCATATATATATATATAAGACAATAATATCTTACCATAACATCCCATCAGGACGTTCGGGATCGATAATCGGAATGGTGGGACGCTCGTCGAATGTATCGATCAAGGCATAAATATCCACCATATCATCTTCATCACCAAATATCCGTGAAGCCAATATAGGTGATGGGGGATGATATAGCGGTGAAGGTGATGGTGGCGGGGCTCCCGCAAAACCCGCCAAGCCCAATAAATCGCCTAGCTCTCATATTGTATTAGTGTTTATAAGAATGTTTTTGAGAGAATTTGTTGTTTTAGTTTTGAAATTGTGTTGAAATAAGAACTATTCAACAACATATATACAGAAAATTCCAATAGGCATCCGTTGCAAATTTGCAAAGGATGCCCGTTGGAATGTGTATTCCCGAGGCAACGGACGATATAAATGACAATATTTCCTATCGCCAATGGGAATCCATTAACATTTTTAATGGATGCATGTTGGAAATCAGTACAGAGGGTACTAGGTCGTACATAGGCATCATTACAGTTCCAACAGGCATCCTTTGACACTCGTTGCACGATTGCAACGTGTATCCATTAGAACATTGCAACGGCCATCCTTACAATGTTGAAATGGGCATCTGTTGGCCTGTCGCAATGAGGATCCGTTGGTATTCTTCAACAGATGCTCGTTGCAAAAGTGAAAAACATCGAAAATTTTCTAAGTATCGGACAGTATTGAATGGTTCAACGGGTTTTCGTTGGTACTTCCAATAGATGCCCATTGAAACAAGGATACGTTATGGAAAAAAATACAAAAATTTGATGTTACATTTTATACAATACACATTTCATCTTCAGGTTATTCTTCTACTATCGAGTTATCCTTTAATTTCCCATTGAATGTATCGTCGTGTTCATCCTCTATATATTTTGATTCAGCGTCTTCATCATCGTGGATGTATTCTCCATCTATATTTGTTCTTGAGAGGATCTCTTTCCGAATGTCTGTATCAATTAATCTTATTGGCTCAGGGTGATCGGTTTGCGATGGATCTTCTTTTTATTTCGTGTTATAACTCCCTGTGGTCTAATCTTAACTACGACCCACCACTCATCTCTTCGACATTTCAATGTTGTTGGATATTGCACATAACAAACTTGATCTGCTTAATCTATTGTGATGAATGGATCATACTTTCCATATTGTCGTGCTGGGTTGATGTCAATTTTTCCCTATCGAGTTTTTCGGATGTCATGTCCTACGATTAGATTGAACCACTGACATTTAAAAAACATAAACTTCAATCCAACAAGATTGAGTGTTGGATTTGGTGCAAAATGTCGTAGAAGTTTTCATCCTCTATTTTACTATTGACGTAAACACTGTAATTGTATGTGCTTCTATGTTTTTATGCTCACAAGTGTGGAATATGTAAACCCGAATAAACATAATTGGTCTACAAAATACATTTCTTCCAGGACCATTAGACAAATCTCTTAACCATGTCAGAAGTCTCTCCTCCGAAACTTTAACCTATATAAGATAAAAATGAATTATTATTATAACATAAATTATTTTACGTATTTAAACCAAAATACGTGTTTTTACATAATCTCTCAACTATGATGTTGCCCCATTGATTAAGAAGAGGGGCGGGCGCAACAACTATATGGACCCCTTCCTTTCTGTTGTTGCAAGACAGTCCTGCTATCGAAATAAAAAGTGTATAATATTGGATTCAAACAAAGGGGATTTATTCACGAATACAATTTCTATTGATTGATGCCATAATGTTGAACTTTTATTTTGGTTAGTTCATCTGCATTTATATGCGGATATATACCATTACTTCTTCATCGAATATATTGTAATTAAATGTCCGTTAATATATATATATATATATATATATATATATATGTAAATTTAAAATATCGATTGTCATTGTTTCATACCTTTTGAAAGGTAATAGCTCTTGCAAGTTTAATTATATACATGTGTAGATGTGATTATATTCCTCTGTAGCTTGCCAATTTTCTTCGGATTTTCCTCATGTATGTTCAATTGATGTAAAGATCTCCGGAATTACATCAAACTGAGGATTATATTGATAAACATAGTTTGTGTGATCATTTTCTGATCTTCTCTGTTTCATCGGAATATGTGATTCGAAATAAAACGTGCTGAAATATGTGATTTCTTCCAACAAGTATTTTTAACAATATATCCTTCAACCGCTTTGCTTTTTTCCTTAGATGAATCTTTTTTCGAAAAGATACATCCACCTGAATTGAACTGGGCGTCCAAGTATTGCCTCGTGTGACAAATGTATAGGTACATGTTACACCACATCGAAGAAGGAAGGCGAAAAAACTCTTTCCAATGAGTATAATACTTCTGGGATATTGTTTTTCAATAACTCCAAGTCATCCCTTTTTAATTTTTTTGCACATATATCTCTGAAAAATATGCTAATTCTGCATTGCAAAGTGTGAACGTTTGGGGTAATAGCTCAACAAATGCGAATGGAATGAGTCGCTGTATGAAAACGTGACAATTGTGACTTTTCAATCCGATCAGCCTCGAACTCACAATATCCACACAACGGACAATATTCGATGCATATCCATCTAGAAATTTAACGTCTTCTTTTACTACCTCAGTAATGTTGTTTTTATTGACCCAGATAACCTGAATATTGGGATAGATGCTCTTCCATCTCTTAACTCTAACTCAAGTCTTCGACATATTGTCTTTAAATATTTTTTTGATTGTTTATGTTATTTTTCGTTTTCTCTATCACATCCAAAACAGTGTTGATGATGTTATAAAAAATGTTCTTTTTGATATGTATAACATCGAAATTATGATGTAATAACAGTGATTTCTAATATGGTACTTCGCAAAAAATACTACGTTTATACTAGTTATGTCATTCACCTTGGCCTTGTTGTTTTCGATGCCCACGATCCCCACCGCATTTTACCGATTCTTGTAAATCTGTCATCGTGTTTAATCTTTCGTAAAGAATTTGCATTCCCGTTTGTATGTACGTTGCCTCTTCTTTTTGTACCACATGCTTAGAAAATGATTTTTTATCTTTTTCTGAATGTATGTCCACGAGGAAAAGATCTTCTATGACAATCAAACCAACATGGTTTCTTTCCATGTACTAGTGAAAATGAATATGTATCCTCCATACAATATGGACATGCTAATCTCCCGTACGTGCTCCATCTAGAAAACATTCCATATGTTAGGAAGTCGCTAATTGTCCAAAACAAGACCGCTTTTAATGTGAAATTTTTCTTCGTACTCACGTCATAAGCAAGAATACCATTGTTGAACAAATCTCTTAATTCATGAATTAAGGGCTGCAGAAAAACATCAAAACCTTTTTTCGGGTGTTTTAAACATATATCGGGAGGCAAATTATATAGATATAAAATCACCATCCCACTATAAAAAAACATGCATTTTCCAACGGACAAACCCGTTGGAAAATGCCTTAAATCCGTTGGAAAAAGTGTTTCCCAACGAACAACAACGGATCCATGACCGTTGGAAATCGCTCGTTGCAAACCGGGATCCATTGCAATTCGCAACAGAGTTACCACGGATAATATCCGTTGCAAAATTGTAACGGGAAGGCCAATGGATGACTCCGTTGAAATTTTTTTACGGAAGCCCGTTGAAAAACTTTATAATGGATGCCCGTTACAAAATTGCAACGGGCGACTGTTGAAATATTGTAACGGACGATCGTTGAAATTTTGTAACGGATGTCCGTTAAAAATTTTTAACGGACGTCCGTTGCCATCCAAGCGGGAAAAAGAGCGGGATTTTAAAATTTTCAACGGGCATCTGTTGGAAACTAGCAGGAAAGGGCAACGGACGTCCGTTACAAATTGGCGAAAAATGCCAACGGACGCTCGTTACCAATTGGCGTGAAAATAGCGTCTAACGGATGCCCGTTAGAAATTGCAACGGTCATCCGTTGGAAATTTGGTAAAAATATAAAAATAATACAAATAAAAAGTTTTTAATTAAAATAATAAAATTGTTTACAAAAAACATTAAAACTAAAACTAATTCTATTACATTTCATTTAAATCATCTGGGCCAATATCACCTCCCCGATCACGAGCACCTCTAGACGGTGTTGCATCCGAATCGAGACCCGCTTCTTGTCGCGGCGTTGATCCCCTTACCTGGCCGGATAGCAACTCTATGACGCTCTCTAACTATTGTATTTGGGAGTTTTGTTGTGCCATTTGCACTCGAGTTTCTCGAAGTTGTGCTATGAGATCCTCGATACGCTGTTGTTGCGTGTAGCTCTCTTGGACCGCGGGAGGTACCGTCGTGGCGTCCTCGACGATATCTTTTTGAAGTGCCCCGAGACCGTATAGACGCCCCTTATAAGGTCTCACCGACTACAAGATAAAAAAATTAGAGTTAGATTTTTACAAAATATTTTATTCATAATCGAAAGATAAAAGAATAAGTTTTTACCTCTAAATAAATCTTGTCCATTTGTAAAGGATTGAACTCGTCCGGAATTGAACCGCAAGCTTGTTATTGCTGTGTGATCTTCTCCGCAGCAGTTTTTATGAGGATTGACGAGTTTGGGTTCGTCGATCTCTTCCCCGACGACCGGCTTCTTCTTGGCTGGGTTTCCAATACCAACTCAAGAAGAGTCGGTTCCCTTCCTATTCGTTGCATCTATAATATAAAATAAACTTAATTAGATAAATACTATAAAAAACCAAATATTTAAATAATGATAAATTTTACCAATTCTTGTTTCCTCTTCGAGATCTCGGAGTATGGGGATGCAGACCATCTCTGGGAACCTTCTTACCGGACCGATATTATTTTGCCTTCTCGCTCTTGGCCTTGAAATCTTTTGACTCCCAATGCTGAATAAATTGATTGAAGACCTCGTCCGTTTTCCATATCGGTTTGTGATTTTTGGTGTAGTAGTTGCGTTTGGCATTGTTCATCATCAAGTGCATCCGAGCCTGTATGTCGCGCACCCATGCCGTGTAGATGCACAATGTATCCTTTCCTCGCCATCTGTATGCGCGCTGCAAAATAATTTATAATGTGCTAGTTTTATAACATATATAACTAATCATTTTAAATGAAATGTAATTTGAAAACTTGCGATAAAAGTGCACCACCATCGGTGGCGTACGACTTCTGGCGTAACTTGCCAAAAATAATATTGTTGGTCCTGTAAGGACCCTTGGATGATGTCGTTGTTCGTATGTTTTAGCACATCATCCAGGACGATCGGGATAGATATTTTGAAAGGTGGGACACCAATGAAAATTATCAATTAAGGAATCGATATCCACCATATCGTCCTCTTCATCAAATATCGACGGTATGGTGGTGGTGGAGGCGGGGGAGGAGCTCCCGTTGAACCAGCCAACATCCCTCCCGAACCTATAAATCGTCTAGCCCTCATTTTCGTGTTTAGTGTTTGTAAATGTGTTTTGTATGTGAAATGAAGTGTTTAAAAGGATTTTGAGGTTTTGATCTGTGTTGAAAAGGAAACTGTTCAACGTTTTATATACAAAAATTTCCAACGGGCATAGTTAATTGACACGACGTTCTGCCTTTCCAAGGGATGCCTATTGGAAATGCGTGTTCCCGAGGCAACAGACGATAAAATGGTGGCTCGTCTCCCTTTGCAATGGGCATCCGTTACGAGATGCCTGTTGGAAATCTTTGTAGACTAGGGTAGGCATCATTACACTTTGCAACGAGCATTTGTTGCAAAATGTAATGGATACCCGTTAAAAAAATTTCTAACGGGCATCCGTTGGAAAGATTAACGGATGCCCATTATAATATTTTTCTTCCGTTACATTTTCCAATGAATGCCCGTTAAATTTTTTTGTAACGGACGTCCTTTACAATTTGCAACGGATGCCCGTTAGAATTATGGAAAACTTTCGATATGCATAATATCTAAATTATAACGTAATATCAATGATTTCCAGTATGGTAGTGGTTAAAAGAAGACGTTAAGAACCGACTCTTGTTGAGATGGTATTGGAAACCCACACCAAGAAGAAGCCGGTCGTCGGGGAAGAGGTCGACGAACCCGAACTCGTCGATCCTCGAGCAGAGAGAACCATGAAAGCTGTGTCGGAGAAGAGGTCGATAAACCCGAACTCGTCGATCCTCGAGCTGCAAGAACCGTGGGAGAAGATCACACAACAATCACAAGCTTGCAGTTCAACTCCCGACGAGCTGAGTCCTTTACAAAAGAACAAAATTTATTTAAAGGTATTCTTTTGTTTTTCGATTATTAATAAAATATTTTGTAAAAATCTAACTCTAATTTTATTTATCTTGTAGTCGGTGAGACTGTATAAGGGGCGTCTATACGGTCTCGGGGCACTTCAAAAAGATATCATCGAGGACGCCACGACGATACCTCCTGCAGTCCAAGAGAGTTACACGCAACAACAGTAGATCGAGGATCTTGAATCACAACTTCGAGAAACTCGAGCCAAAGTACATCAATTGGAGAGCGTAACTGAGCTGAAATCTGGCTAAGTGAGAGGATCAACGCTGCGGCAAGAAGCGGGTCTTGATTCGGATGCAACGCCGTCTAGAGGTGGTGGCGATCGGGGAGATGATATCGATCCAACCGATCTAAATGAAATGTAATAGGATTAGTTTTAGTTTTAATGGTTTTCGTAAACAATTTTAATATTTAAATTAAAAACTTTTTTATTTTAAATTTTTTTTATGATTTTTTTATACCAACTTTCACTTTCCAACGGATATCCATTGCAATTTCTAACGGGCATCAGTTGGTGATATTTTCTCGCCAAATGGTAACCGAAGTTCGTGATCTGGCATCAGTTGGTGATATTTTCTCGCCAAATGGTAACCGAAGTTCGTTGCCCTTTCCCGCCAATTTGCAACTAGGGGTGCGATACGGGCCGGGCCAACCCGAGCCCGGCCCGAGCGAAAAAAGCCTGCATTTTTGCAGGTCGGGCCAGCCCGACCCGGATACAATCGGGCCTAGAATTTACGGCCCGAAACCCGGCCCAACGGGCTTTGGGTGGGCTCGGGCCAGGTCTCGGGCCTAAAGAGATAAAAAAATTAAAAAATTTAAACGAGTTTAAAATGCCTAAATTAATCCATATGAATCCAAAATTCACGTTAACAAATTCCGAAATGCTAAACAAATCCTTAGTCTAATAGTCTAAAACACACATCAACAAAGATTAAAAACTATTCCATACAAGTCCATAAATGAAAAAACAAAAATACAAATAAATTTGACTTGAATCTCTTGCTCTTCCGGTTTCACCATCAATATGCTTATTGGGTCGCGGCGAGAAATCCATCGGGGCCGCTAAATATAGAATTTACACATTAGTCAATCAAAGAAACCAAATCAACAACATAAACAAACGTATAATCTCGATAATTTGAATTGAAATGTATAAACTTAACCTTCTTCATCGTAACCAAGTAACCAAGAACGGACAAAAATTAAGG
>CM071860.1:4637770-4659530 GCA_036759665.1 Gynandropsis gynandra
CGGCAACAGGTGCGGCGGCGGCGGCAATTAAGTCAGAACGACGGCGACTCACGAAACGGGGCAGCTCGGCGAAACAGGGCTATTGTCACGATGGCGGTCGGAAAATTCGAACGACGGCGGCGGCTAAAAGCAGCGGCGGTCGGGAAAAATTAAATAAAAAGACGTTTAGACAGCTCAGACTCTGATACCATGCCAAAATAGAATGAATTCGTCTATATATTATTAGGTCTAAGCCCGGTTTAAATAGAATATACAACACGTAACAAATCCTAATACGATTAAGTATAATTACAAATAAACCTTTATACATAATCAATTCTAATACTCACGTTCCTCAACGAAAAATTGGATAATATAAGTTTAAATAATTAATTACGACTATATCGTAAGAACGTGGTGTATATAAATTATACATTAGGCTTGAATATATGTAAAAGTATATGTATAGGCGTAAATAATTGTACAACGGCTCTGAAACAAGAAAGACGAAACGTAAAGAAGACATATGGAAGAACTCAAAAACAAAAACAAAGACAAAAACAACAACAAGAACGAACAACAATGTATCTTTTTACCTCGAGAAACTGTAATTACACACGCATACACATTACACATATGTTCATATATTTTACATTTATAAATTAATTATTCGATATATATATATATATATATATATAATAAAAAATAAAAATAGCTTTTCTAACTATAATATTTTCTTTAGACGACCGTTTCAACTACTCTTAAAATATATAATATCATATAGTGAATTAGTGAATACTAACTATAATATTTTCTTTAGACGACCGTTTCAACTACTCTTAAAATATATAATATCATATAGTGAATCTGAATTAGTGAATATTACCAACAAATAAATAAGAAAAAAAATGGGGTCCACAAAACACAATTATTACTTTATTTTTTATTTGGTAAGATAGCGACGTTTTTAATTATTGAGACGTATAAATATACGTATCAACAATATAAAATAAGATATTTCGGTCCAATAATTCACAAATTTATATTAATTTATTCTCCTCAACTTTTATTGACCATTCAAAAAACGAAGCACACTTTTCAAAGTAAGTGGAAATCAACCATGCCACAAGTGGATCAGTGTGCTTTATTTTCGCTAAACTTTTATTTTCCTTTGCATTAAATAATTATTATAAATTCTAATTATGGATCTTGTTTACTATTTATTCGAATTATTATCTTTTTTAAATAATGTTTCCACATATATCACGAGATTTTCTGTTAAATATATTAAAACGTGTGTTTCTTCAGATCTCGCCGTCTTTTATAAAAAATATTCATAATCATATGCTTTTAATCTAAATTAAATTTTCTAACATGTATAAACATCACAAAATTTGAAAGAAAAATAAAGATTCCACGTATATTTATTAATAATGACCATTATTTTTAAAGGACATGTATTATGAGAACATATCAATACCCATGAAACAAATTAGAAACATTTGAGTTATATCGTATTATCACAGAAATAAATTCGGATATAATATTTCCCATAATTTTGAGCTGAAATTTATACATTTATCTGTATTCCTGATATCTGTTAATCTCAATATATTATTTAAGATGAAGAAGACTCGAATCATATATATATATATATATATTCTTTGCTCCATCTCGAGAAAAAAAATGATCGGAAAGAAACAAAATGACACAAGGAAATCAACCGATGAGTCTCACTACCATAATTTTCGTGTACTGCAAATCTTGAAGGACTTTTTTTACTTCCAATAGGGGTCAGACACGTGGCATCCCAGCATGTCCCCATATTGCACTATAAACCTAGTTATTAACAAAGAGCTCTTCAACTTAATCCTCCAAAACAACTTTCCTCTCTCTTTCTCTCTCTAGACTATGAGCTTAAACTTCACTAAGAACCATCGATCGGAGTGTTTATTTAATTTAAATTCATATTGCATCCTCTAATCGAAATGTCAAGATCTCCTCGCCATCAAAGTATTTCGGTGAGAAAAATTTTCAGGTGTCTTTTGGTGTTGATTAGAAGGTCCATCAAGTTCTTATAGTCATCTTCTTTTTATTCTTCTCTCTCTACTTTCCTGAAACCTGGATTTCCAAAAATGGAAAGCTAAATCAATAATGCCCAGGTTTTGCTTTAGATAATATATATTATTATCGGATTTAGATTATATTAAATTAGAGATTAAAATCGAGCGGCGAAACTATATCGAGAAGAAGAATGGTGAGAACTCCATGTTGCAAAGCAGAAGGATTGAAGAAAGGTGCATGGACTCCTGAGGAAGATCAAAAGCTCGTTGCTTATGTTCAAGAACATGGAGAAGGTGGTTGGCGTACTCTCCCCGACAAAGCCGGTACGTATATAACTATACATACACATATATGCATCTTTAACGTACATTATATTATAATTTGTAAATGTATTAATTATTTGATTGTTTGATGAACTTGAATTTATGGTTATAGGACTAAAAAGGTGTGGAAAAAGTTGTCGATTGAGATGGGCGAATTATCTAAGACCCGATATAAAAAGAGGAGAATTTAGTCCCCAAGAAGAAGAGACTATTATTAAGCTTCATGCCATTAAGGGTAACAAGTAAGGATGTTTTAATATTCCTATAAATGGTTATGTATATATTTATTGTATATATATATATGTTTATTTTTCTTTGTCACGTCATTAGTTATTTCTCAACTATTCGAGATATATATGCCTCGTTTTATATACTGTAGTCTATATTTCAAATGATTCATCGTACGTTTCCAAGAACTTTTAAAAAGATTAATTGCATAGTGGACGTAATCCAGATAAGGATGATATCCATAATGTTTTTTGGATTAATTTTTCGATTCATAAGAAGAAAAGTATACATCATTATTATAGTTTGATATAAAGTATCCTATAGAGAGGCGTAGACGTCATTTTGTTTATATAATCGATTTTGATAATTTATAAAATTACTTTTGTTTGCTTTCGATGCATTCTTGCGTCTGTCACCTTCCAATATACAACGTATTTTTTTAAGTGTCGTAAATATTCGAGAGTAGTATATGGATTTAAATATTATTGATTATTTGATTAATTTTGGATTTTTTGTCTTTTTTTATATTATTTCTAGATGGGCGGCAATTGCTACTCGCTTGCCGGGACGGACCGACAACGAAATAAAAAACTATTGGAATACTCATATCAAGAAACGTTTGATAAAAAAAGGTATTGATCCGGTCACTCATAAACCGATCAATTCAACCGGCAAAACCGAGCACAAACCCCAATCTAATCATAAACCGGTCGGTTCTTCCGGTTCCGTTAAAGTCCTTAACCGTGTGGCCACTAAACTCGCCGTTGATCTCAACCGGAATCTTCTAGCCGGAATCATCCACGGAATCTCCGGCGAGGATTCACAAGCCTCCGGCAAAGTCGATTCTCCCAACGAAAACTCTTCTTCTAGCAATGCAACATATTCGAAGTTTCTGAACAAGATGGCCAACAAAACGAACGCTCTCAAGTCGATATTTGTGAACGAGAACAATCTGTCTTTATCGACTTCGACATCATCGGGATTCTCCGAAGACTTTCTAGAATCGTCCATGGCCGAACTTGATTCCATGCAGTGTCTGATCAGTACACCAAGTGAGGAATACTGTTCACTGGTCGACGATCGTCGGCTTGAGTTCGCCAGTATATTTGGTAACGAAGAGATACCGAATGATTATACGATGAAAATGGATAATGTAGGGTTTATGGAAGAGTTAAAAGACATTCTTGGCGACAGTTATATCGAAGATTCTCCGGGAACTACTACATTTGGAGAAGAGTTCCCGAGTTGTTGGAACTACAACGACTTAGAGCTAGAGAACATCACCGTCAGTTCGTAGCCTGTTCGTGTTTTAGTCTGAGTCAAATCTTAATTATACAGAAATAAATCAACTTAGCGTTGATTTTTTTTCTTGTCCTAGATTTGGTCCCTTCGTCGCTACCAGGAGTTGTGTCCTTTTTTCTCTTCTCGTTGATTGATGTCGTGCCACGTGGCATGTAATAAGGTATCGTAATGTGACAATCATGACAACATTAAAGGGCTTTCCCATTATGTAACAATAGTTGATTGGTGTCGTGCCATGTGGCATATAATAAGGTGTGGTTATGTTAAAAATAATGTAACAGTTATGGATAATATAAAAGGGTTTATCATCTACTATTATAATTTAAATATCTTAAATTTATTGTCCGGTTGACAAAGAGAAGTATTTTTCCAGAACTTTTTCTTTTTAAATCGTTCTGGTAATAAATACGGGATATTTCCAATTCAAATACCGATAAAGTGCGAATATATTATGATGGATACAGCTAGATGTACTCTTGGACTTGAGTCTTAGCTCACGTTTATCATTTTTCATTTTATAACCCGAACAATAGAATTATATATATATATATATAAGCCTTTTTTATTTTATTAATAATTTGATAATTTCACATGTAAAGAAAACAACAAATCTTTTTTTTTAATTTTATTAACAATTTGAAAATTCCACGTATAAAAAAATCGACCACTCGACTTTTTCTTTTCTTTTTTCAATGTCAACGTTTCCAATTATTCTACTATATTTTTTTTTACTGTCCTAATTTTCAGTTTTCGGAAAGTCGCCTATTCTCTCCTATCTTCATCTTTTAATCTGTTCCTCTCCTCATCGCTCCACCATCTCTTCCTTTCCTTTGTTTCGCACAACAATGGATTTGAAATCCTTCTGTCAAAACACCAACCTCACCACAGACAAACCCACAAAGAGGAGTCGTAGCCACAATAATGAAAAAAAATAAAATTTACAAGGGGGAAAGGAGATTAGATTACCCAGGAGATGGAATGTCTAAATGGGATATAGTAGAGTGGCTCTTGGGATGATATTCATCGACGACAGAATGGGAGACCGAGAGGCCCTCTGTCAACAAAATCCACGACATTGGCCTCTGATAACGAGAGGGATATAGCAAGCGATAGCGAGTGACTGTGCAATATAACGATGCGGAGAACATTGCCGTAAATTTGCAGGTGATTGTGCGAGATAACGACGGTCCAACCCCTGGCATTCTCTCAATTCACTACAAAAAAACAGCGGCTTTCCAACGGACATATCCGTTGGAAAGCGCCAAAATTCCGTTGGAAACAGTCGTTTCCAATGGACGCCAACGGATTCCATTCCGTTGCGAAATGTTCATTGCAAATGCCGATCCGTTGCAATTCGCGACGCCGTGTCAACGGAAAATATCCGTTACAAATTTGTAATGGAAAGCAACGGATTTAGCCGTTGGAAATTATGTAACGGACGACCGTTAGCAATTGTTGTGACGGATCACCGTTACAAAACATCAACGGAAAGCCGTTGGAAGACAACGACTGTCCGTTGCAAAATTAAGCGGGAAAAATCATTTTTTGCAACGGATATCCGTTGCCATGTGGCGGGAGACTGCAACGGATAGCCGTTGCAAACTGGCGATAAAGATTTGGCGTGAAAAGGTTTTCAACGGAAGGCCGTTAAATATGCCAATGGATATCCGTTGCAAACTGGTGGGAAACGATTTGGCGGGAAACGGACAGCAACTGATGACCGTTAGCATTTCCAACGGATGCCCGTTGGAAAGTTAAAAAAAAAATAAAAAAAAATAAAAATATTTTTAAAACTAAATAAAAAGTTTTTAACTAAAATATTAAATTATCCACAAAAAACTAAAACTAAAACTACATTACTCTACCCTATTACATATCGTTTAAATCGGTGGGCTCGACATCGTCTCCGTGATCGACATCACGTCTAGAGGGCGTTGCATCTGAATCGGGAACCGGTTCTTGCTGCGACGTTGATCCCCTCCCTTGGCCCGACATCAACTCGATGACGCTCTCAAGGTGCTGCACTTTGGCTGCAAATTCTCGAAGTTGTGATTCGAGCTCTTCGATCCGTCATTGTTGCGAAAAACTCTCTTGCACCGATGGAGGTACCGGCGTGACGTCCTCGAGTATGTCCTTTTGAAGCGTTCCGAGACCGTATAGACGTTCCTTATACGGTCTCACCGACTACAAGACAAATAAAAGTAATGTTATATTTTAACAAATTCTTTGATTAATAATTTAGAAACAAAATAATAACTTCTTACCTCTAAATAAATTTGGTCCTTTTGTAAAGGACTGAGGTCGTCGGGGCTTGAACCACAAGCCTGAGATTGCTGTGTGATCTTCTCCATCACAGCTCTCACGGTTCGGGCCGCTCGAGGATCAACGAGTTCAGGTTCGTCGGCCTCTTCCCCGACAGCTGTTGTTGGCGTAGTAGTTCCGCTTTGCACCGTTCATCATGATGCGCATCCGAATCTGCATGTCACGCACCCATGCAGTGAAGATGCACGTTGTATGAATTCGGCGCCATCTGTATGAACGCTGCAAACAAAGTTATATTATTAGTAGTTTTCATATATATATATATATATGTATTTATAAAATTGAAATATAATTAAAAAACTTACCACAAAAGTGCGCCACCATCGCTGGCGCACAACTTTTGGCGTAACTTGCCAGGAATAGTACAGATCGTCCTATAACGATCCTTGGATGATGTTATTATTTGTGTATCTTAACACATCATCCTCATCAAACCTGCATAGCAAAATAAAAAGTTAGATAATATTTACGAAATTTAAATAAAATTCATAACGATTATATTTATAATTACCATAACGTTCCAGGAGAACGTTCGGGATCGATGATCGGAAGGGTTAGACGCCCATCGAAATAATCGATCAACGCATCGATGTCAACCATATCGTCCTCGTCAACAAATATCGGCGGTGTCGATACTGGAGACGGAGGACGATATGGTGTCGGTGGCGGCAGGGGAGGCGCTCCCGCGGAACCAGCCAACATTCCCCTCATTCCCATAAATCGTCTAGGCCTCATTTTTGTAAGTTTTTGTAGTGTTTTAGAATTCTGGATTTGTTTAATGTTGAAACAAGAAAAAATCCGTCGCAACATATATATATATATATATCGTATTTTCCAACGGCAATCCGTTAGAAATTGTAACGGATTGCCGTTGGAAAAGACATCATCGCAACGAAGTGATTAAATTGACGTGACCTTTCGAATTCCCAACGGCCATCCGTTACAATTGCTAACGGATGACCGTTGGAAATGCGTATTCCCGAGGCGAAGGATGGGTAAATGGCGGCTCGTCTGCGTTTCCAACGGTCGTCCGTCGCAATTTGCAACGGATGGCCGTTGAAAACCTGAAAAACGGTTGGAAAAAGCTGCAAATTCTGCAGTCATCATTACTTTGTCCAACGGACATCCGTTGGAATGCTAACGGATGACTGTTGGCACTGTACACGTGGCGTCAACACGTGGCGTCAAGCGTCAACACGTGGCGGCAATTTACCCTTAAAGGTTTCCAACGGTCATCCGTTAGGATTCCAACGGATGTCCGTTGGGATTCTTGAAAACCCAGAAATTTTTTCTAAGTGTCGGGTGCAAATTTACCCTTATAACGGTCCAACGGTCATCCGTTGCTAAATCCAACGGGTGTCCGTTGGGATTGTTGAAAATCCAGAAATTTTTTTTAAGTGTCGGGTCCGAATTCGTGGTTCAACAACCGTTAATAGTTTCAACGTGCAACCGTCAACATTGGTATTAGATTATTTTAATTTATTATACATCAAACATCTTTTATATAACATGTTCGATTGTATTAACATTTCGATTATTCGATTACACATCATACATCAAACGTGAAACATCGTTCATTGACGATATACGTCATTTACATGTGATGAAGGGATCATACTTACCATATTGTCGTGCCGGGTTGACGTCAATTCCTCCCCAACGGTTTTTTCGTATTCCGCGTCCTACGGTTGGGTCAAACCACTGACATTTAAAAAGCATAACCTTCAACCCAACGAGACCGGCATATTCCAGTTGTATGATTTGGTGCAAAATACCGTAGAAGTTATCACCCTCTATATCACTATTAACGCAAACTCCATAGTTGTATGTGCTTCTATGTTTTCCGTGTTCGTACGTGTGGAACGTGTAGCCGCGAGTAAACAAGATTGGCCAACACATGACATTTCGTGCGGGACCATTAGCCAAATCTTTTATCCACGTAGGATGTCTTTCATCAGAACATTTCACCTGTATGTATAAAAAAACAAATTAATACTCTTATATGCAATTAATTTACATAAATGTGTGTACGAGTACTTACGTAGTCTCTAAACCACGATCCATAATGTTGAACTTTCATGTCTGTGAGTTCATTTGCATTTAGATGAGGATATGTACCAAGCACTTCTTCGTCAAATATCCTGAATAATGAAAATACGTTATATTTTCATATATATATATAAATATAAAGATTGAAATTATAATATGTACCATGTACATACCTTTCGAACGGTAATAACTCTTGACAATTAAGTAGTATATATGTGTGGACATGATTATACTCCTCTGGTGTTAACCAATATTCATCGGATTTTCCTCCTGTACGTCCAATCGGTGTAAACATGTCAGGAATTGTGCCAAAGTGCGGATTATATTGATACAGATAATTTGTGTGATCATCCGCTGCACGTCGCTCTTTCGTCTGAATATGCGACTCGAAATAAAATGTGCTGAAATATGTGATTTCTTCCAGCAAGTATTGTTTAACAATAGAGCCTTCGACCGCTGCTTTGTTTTTTGCTTTTTTCTTTAAATGAAAGAAGAACCTTTCGAAAGGATACATCCATCTGAATTGAACTGGCCCACCGAGTATTGCCTCATCTGGTAAATGTATTGGCAAATGTTCCATGACATCGAAGAATGAAGGCGGAAAAACCTTTTCCAATGCACATAATACTTCAGAGATATTGTTTTTCATTACTTCCAAGTCATCACCTTTTAAATTTCTCGAACATATATCTCTGAAAAATATGCTGATTCCGCATAACACATCGTGAACATTACGTGGTAAGAGCTCAGCAAATGCGATTGGAATGAGCCGCTGCATGAAAACGTGACAATCGTGACTTTTTAAACCGATCAGCCTCGAACCGACAATATCCACACACCGAGCAATGTTCGATGCATATCCATCGTGAAACTTAACGTCCTCTTTTAACCACTTTAATAATATTGTTTTGGCCGGACTAGACAATCTGAATACTGGGATAGGTGACCTTCCATCCCGTAATTCCAACTCTGGTCGTCGGCATATTGACTTCAAATCTTTCCTCGATTGTATATTATCTTTCGTTTTACCCGTCACATTCAAAACAGTATTTATGATGTTATCGAAAAAGTTCTTCTCGATATGCATAACATCTAAATTATGACGTAATATCAATGATTTCCAGTATGGTAGTTCCCAAAAGATACTACGCTTATACTAGTTATGTCATTCACCTTGACCTTTTGGTTTACGATGCCCACGATCTCCACCGCATTCTTCTGATTCTTGTAAATCCTCCATTGTGTTCAATCTTTCGTAAAGGATTTGTGTTCCGGTTTGCATGCACGGTGCCTCTTTTTTTTGAACCACGTTCTTCCGAAAATGTTTTTTATCTCTCCGAAAAGCATGACCACGAGGAAGAAATGTTCTATGACAATCAAACCAACATGGTTTCTTACCATGTACTAGTCGAAATGAATCTGTATCCTCCATACAATAAGGACATGCTAATCTTCCGTGCGTGCTCCATCCTGATAACATTCCATACGGAGGAAAATCGCTAATTGTCCACAACAAGACCGCTTTCAATCTGAAATTTTGCTTAGTACTGACGTCATAAGCAAGGATTTCTTCGTTCCACAACTGTCGTAATTCATGAATTAAGGGCTGCAAAAATACATCGAAACTTTTCTTCGGATGTTCTGGTCCTGGAATAAGCAACGTCAGAAACATTACCTCTCTTTTCAAATACATCTCGGGAGGTAAATTATAAGGAGACAATCACCGGCCAGAGGGAATATTGACTTCCCGATTGTCCATAGGGACTAAAACCATCAGTGCATAGGCAAATATAAACATTTCTCGTTTCACGCACAAACTCGGAAAATATTACATTGAAATCTTTCCAAGCCTGACCATCCAATGGATGTTGCATTACACCTTCGGTCGTGGAGTGTTCTGCGTGCCATCTCATTGCTGCAGCGGTTTTTTTTATTCATATAACATTTTCAACCTGTTTGCTACAGGCATATAAAACATTTTCTTTATGGTGCGTATTTCCGTGAAGATGGTTTTTTAGGCCGAAATCTGCTTGCACCGCAAAATTTGCATTCCAACAAGTCTTTATCATTTCCCCAAAACAACATGCAACTGTTTCTACAAACATCATTTTCTCATTGTGGCATTCCCAAGTCTTTTAACACATTCTTTGTTTCGTAGTATGTCTCGGGAGCTTGGTTATTTTCCGGTAAATATTCCCGCATTGTTTTACAAAATGAATCCATGCAATTTTCAGCCACATTGTAGTCTGTTTTAATACTCATCAATCTTGAAGATAAAGATAAACGGGTTGTTTTGCCGAATCCAATAGGTTGAAGAATCGACGTGCATCGATGTTCGGCATCTCTTCATGCGTTTGTTCATTAACAACTCCAGGAAAAGCATCTGACACCATTTCCACATATGGATTGGTCGTTGATTCTTCATAAATAACTTCTTCATTTCGTTGTACTTGTGCATCTTGCACACTATCTCTAACACCGCAATCTTCGCCGTGAAAAAACCAAATTTCGTAATTTTCAATGAAACCCACCTTATACAGATGTTTGCAAACAATTTCTTGACTTCGATACTTCATGTTTTTGCATCTTTTGCATGGACATAAAAATTTCCCACGTTCTTGACACAAAGGCTGCATCGATACAAAACTCATGAATTGCTCTAATCTGTGTAAGAATTTTTGCGTAATCTCTTCGGTTACAGGATCTTTTCTTCTATACATCCACTCCCTTGATCTATATATATTTCGATTCGAAGACGACGATATTTTTCCGAAAATGTTTTGTTGTTGATGGTTTGACGCACTTGTTGGTAAGATCTAAATAGCTAATGTTCCAACGGACATCCGTTGAATATGGCAACGGACGCCCGTTGCAAATTCACGTGTACTTATTTCGACCCGTGAACCTCGAAATTCAAAATATCAACGACCATCCGTTGCTCTCTCTAATGGCAGTCCGTTAAAAATTTCAACGGATGCCCGTTGGAACGCTTTTCCCCGGTTTCTAACGGATCTTTAACGGATAACATTTACTTTCGAACATAAATGGCCACGAACAATATAATTTCCCGTTGTAAATGCTTGCAAATTCGTTATAATTCGTTATTTTTGCATATTACAATAGTTTAAGTTTTGGTAATTATGATATTGATGATGTAAGTGGAACTGATTTCATATCGAACTCAATCAGTACGCAAAAACTGAAATATAGAGTCTAAAATTTCATTTATATCTCTTTCCAATTACATAATTAACATAGGATAACAATAATAATTTACATAAAAAATAACTTTAACATAGAATCCTATCCGACAGCTACCTCCGTCACCAAAACCAGTATCTTTATCTCCATAATCGAATCCAAAACAATACTAATTAACTTCCTCACCACCGGTAAGAAAGTTTATCAAAATTGTTTTATATTCAACCATGAAGACAAAAGATACTTGATATTGGTGGTTTGTTTGATATAACCTTTGGTTCCGATATATTTGTGGTTTGTTTGATATAACCTTTGGTTCCCATATATAGTTAAAATTCCAACGGACATCCGTTGGCATTTGTAACGGATGCCCGTTGCAGGATCTCAAGAATTTATTTCGACGGGTGAACCTCGAAATTACCAATATCAACGGCCATCCGTTACACATGGTAACGGATTACCGTTACAATTGTCAACGGATGACCGTCATAATATTTTTCCACGGATTCTAACGGTCTTTCAACGGACACGGCCAATGGAACGTATCCATTACAATCCATCGCAAATTGTCAACGGATTTGTAACGGATTTGGCAACGACAGTATTCCATTGCAATCCGTTGGAATTTGTAACGGATTGCAACGGATATGCTCCCGTTGAAAGCATTAACATATCTGTTACAATCCGTTGCTATTTTCTTCCAACGGACGGATCGGTTGCCCCGTCCGTTGGAAATAGCGCGTTTTTTTGTAGTGATTTCCTATTCTGCCGTTAGTGAACTATTCTGGTAACAAAAGTTGCTTATGTGCTTCTGAAGAGTTAATCTTGTGTAGCAGTGGCTTACTCTCTTGTCATTTGGTCTGATCTTGCTTCTTCTCTTTTGGGGTAGTTACACTCGATCCTGGCGTTGGGGACTTATAAAGGAAATGCTAGCTTTGCCCTTTTTGTGCACTTGTAGGTGGTGGGTTGGTCGGAATAACAGTTGCCTCGGCTACTTACCCTCTAGATCTGGTGAGGACACGCCTCGCTGCACAGGTAATACTCTTATCCTTGATTTAGTTTCCTCCTTCATTTGTTACCTTTTCAAAATGGTTTATTGATGATATGGTGTCCAAAATATTATTCTTCTTGGTACACATTTTGTTTTGTTTAAAATTGGATTTTGGGAATTCAATGGTTCATCGCTCAAGGATTTAAAATTTTGTTTGGTTTTTGTGGAAAGAAATTATACGCCGGTAAAATTGGTCTGATTTTGCTTTCCTGAATATGCAGGACGTCAAGTGCCAGGGTGCTTCAACATGTAAGGTTTTTACCATGCGCCTATGTCGTAGATTCTTCATCTCTTCTAACAGAATTCCTTTGATATGAATAGGATTTATATTGAATATATTTTCATAAATCAATGATTAATACAGTTAGATGAAGGATGTGGAGCATTTTACGCACCGAAGATAGACATTACTGTATCTGACGCAATGAATAGGAAATTCCAGTATGCTACTCTTCAGGTTATACTCTTCAATTTTCCTAAAAAGCATCTCTCTTAATGTAAATCTATTCAGCAACATGAATTCATCTTTTTCCCGTTGATTTGCAACTCAACTTGACTTTCAACTTCCCGATCGCTTCAAAATTGAATACTCCGCTGAGGATGAAACTAAGAGGGAAATACTTGTTATGATACATAGAAATGTGTTAGGATCTGTGTAACGTATGTTTATCGTAATGTTAGAACACTACAAAGGAAAGTGGTCATTCTGGCTTAGTCCACGTCAAGTTGACAGTCTGTCAAGTGTTCGAGAAATCATCGACATATGCATTCAAGGTTTTACGTGCATGGGTTGGCTTCAACACTCGCCATTGTTACCGTGTTACTTCTCATGCATACTCTCTTCTCTAGAATAGTATTGAATTGTTGGTGTAGTAAGTAGATGATTTTGTTTTGGATTACCTACGAGAGATTCTTGTGTCTAGGAACTGTAATAATGACTATCTTGAATTTCTTTAATGCAAAACCAATTCCTAGACAGCCATGGTGTGTAGAAACTGCCAAACAGTGTTGTGCCAGCCTACTGGCGATAAAGCTAGGCTCATCGAAGGTTGCTCTTTCAGGAGAAAAGGAGATTAAGGTTTGGACTCGAAGAACGATAATTTGAAGATAATAGCTGCTAAGTTATTCGATGTTGGTTTTGTTTAAGATATGGAAGGAATCAGATGTTTTTCGTTTGGATTTCACGTTTAGTAGTTCTAATGTTTCTAAGAGTTTGAACTGGATTTTACCTCTTAAGTACTTATTGTTTTGCTCCTCTTGATACAATAGAATCTGTTTCTAATTGCAATGTTATCGTGAATTTAATCGAATCAAAAGACCTTCAAAATGATTCTCCACTATTTCACCAAAATTAGTACAACACCATATTTACTTAGATAAAATCGACCAATAATTATATACTTTGAATTGCATGAGTGTATAGACTCTGTTTCTTTACAAACTCAAGACTCAGTTTCTTTATACACTAATATGCATGTTAGATGTCTAACAATACTCAAGATGGTGTAATAGATGAGATGGTGTACCGTAGATACACTAAGCATGCATATAATTATCCAGAAATTTATGACTAAGTGAGCATCCACATGATTCTCTTCACCTCTCTCCCCATGAAGTGTTTTTTCTTCTCCACAACTCTTTTGGTTTAATTTATTTTCAACATCTTTAGCCTTGTTTTGTGCCTCCCATTTTCCATAGAACTTTTTGCCCTTTCTACTATATAATTCATATATTCATACACTAAAGAATGATTCATTTGATTTTTCATACAGTAAAGAATGATTCATATATTAATGCGATAGAAAATAGTATCCACCATAACTATATGAAAAAATTAAAGTAATTTATCATTGAATTATTCATGTAAGTCCATAAATGTATTTCCAGCTAAGTACAAAGCCGCAAGAACCATGAGAAAAGCCTCAATATTAAAGAAGAGAGCATTTCGACGTACTAGAGGTACATGATCAATCTAGCACAATTTTTTTAATGCAAACAACGCTTTTTACTAGCCTTTTTTCCTTTTTTCCGAACCAACTAAACCAAATTCTCAATCTGACGGAACTTCATCATCACATTTTCAATGTCTAGTTGATTTAACTATAATTAGAAGGCTATAATAATTGCTTTGTTTCGTATTAACTTAACTACCATATATATGGATGGTCTAGACAACACAAAAATATATATGGAAGAGAGTATTCTCAACTGTCAACATTGTGATACAATAGTTTGGCGGAACGAATGCGTCGATACATGTAATTATATTTATTTATTGTTACTTTTGTCCTAACATTGTCTTCTTTTGTAATGTTTCAAGAGATATTGCACATCTGCATTCATTCTATAGATCAATCCATTTTTCTTAATTACACTCATCACAAAACAGATCATCAACGTGTTTTTTCTTTCGTTACTATCAACAAGCAATATCGACTTATCTATTATCCATAATATTTAATTAATTTTTTTTACAATTCTTCTTTAGTCACTCTTTTTATATGAGATCATTTTTTTCAATTAATCTATATCTTCCACTACAAAAGACAAATTTATAGCATAATTGAATTTTATTAAAAATTATTACATAATTCCAACACATTTGTAAGGAAAATTATAAAAATCATCGCTCACGCATCGCACAGGATCTTTTTCTAGTTTACGGAAAAAACTTCTAGCACCCCATCATTTATGCTTTACGAAAATTCCCCTCTACTATTTGACACATTCGATTCACTTCTCATGTTGCAAAATTCATGTCAACTTGTCAACTTTGTCAATTTCAGCCGATTCTCCGTTATGTTATATAAAATGTGTAACTCTGTTAACCCGCTCGATTTCGACCCGATTTCACCCAAATCCGACTCGATTTCGAAAGCCCGATCCGCATTTACCCGATTTTGACCTAAATTTTAACCCGATTTCAACTCGATTTCACCCAGTTTTAACTCGATTTCACCCAATTTTAATCCGATTTTACCTAATTTTAACTCAATTTCAATCCGATTTCACCAAATTTTCAACTTTAACCGATTTTGTCCAATTTCAACTCGATTTCATTCAATTTCAACTCGATTTCATCCAGTTTTAACCCAATTTCAATTCCATTTCATCCCAATTTAAAATTGGGTGAAATCGGGTTGAAATTGAGTTAAAATTGGGTAAAATCAGGTTAAAATTGGGTGAAATCGGATTGAAATTGAGTGAAATTGGATTATAATTGGGTGAAATTGAGTTGAAATTCAATGAAATCGAGTTAAAATATAGTTAAATCGGGTTAAAACTAGTTGAAATCGGGTTAAAACTGGATGAAATTCGGTTAAAATTCGGATCAAAATAGGAAAAACTGCGATTCAAAATCGAGTATTTGGAATCGATGGAAATCAGATCGGATTTGGATGAAATCAGATTGAAATTGGATTCATTGATAGAGTTACACGATTTATATATCAGCGTTAGAATTGTAAATTATCGATAAAATTAAGATGTATCAAATAATGGTGGCGGGATATTCGCGTGAAGTAGAAAAAACCGTGGTAATCTTAAATTTATTGTCCGGTTGACAAAGAGAATTATTTTTCCAAAACTTTTTCTTTTTAAATTGTTCTGGTAATAAATACGGGATATTTCCAATTCAAATACCGATCAAGTGCGAATATAGTATGATGGATACAGCTAGATGTACTCTTGGATCTTAGCTCACGTTTATCATTTTTTATTTCATAACCGGATCAATAGAATTTATAAAAGCGACTGAAAATTTTGAATAATAATAATAATAATAATAATAATAATAATAATAATAATAATAATAACAATAATAATAATAATAATTAGGGTTGAGTAAAATATTTGAAATATTCGTATCCGATTCATATTCGAACCGTATTCGATCCGAAAATGCAAATATCCGAAGGAACAAATATAAATATAAAAAATTAGATATTCGACAAATACAAATAGTATATTCAATTATTCTCAATTATTTATATTCGTAAGTCTTAAATAAATAATTTATTTAATATATATATATAATAAAATTAATTTTAAGGATCAAATTATAAATAAAAACATTATTAATTTTATTTTGAAACCAAATATAAAATATATAAACAAATAGTTATTATATTTAAAATTTGAAGGACTACAAATGTAATTTACAAACTTTTTATTGGTTGTTTCAAGATTATTTGAAACGTAAAAAATCAAGGAGTACGGGTTGTGAAATCGGAATTGGAAAAATATTTGTCAGAAGAATGTGAAGAAGATGTTGGTAATTTAGATATTTTGTATTGGTGGAAAACTATGGGTTCCAAATATAAAACTCATTCTTTGATGGTAAGAGATCTTTTGGCTATTCCAACATCTACAATTGCTTCAGAGTCCGCTTTTAGTATGGGAGGTCATGTGATTAGTTCGTATCGTAGTTGTATGACCACTAATATGATTGAAGTTTTAATTTGCACTCAAGATTGAATTCGTAATCCAGGTGGAATGGATAATGTTATGGACATATTGCAAGATATCGAAAAAACAGAACTTCGTAAATATATATATATATATATGACCGATTTTTTTTGTTTATATATATAGTTAAGATGGAGTCTACAACAGAAAATTTGAAGGTTGCAACTGGAATTGATAGTTCAATACCGCTTACAACAGAAATTGAGACAATTGGAGGATAATACAAAAAGGTAGTTGAATCTCGACCTCGACCTCCTTCAAGGTTTGGGATCATTTTGAAAAAACAAAAGATATATCATTTTTTGTGTATTTGTGCAATTTGAAAACTACTTATGGATTATATTTTGATAATTATCAACTTTTTTATAAGAATTTTTTTTATTAATTTTTTTAATTGATTTGGATACGGATACAAATATCCGAATATTTGCGGATATTCGCATTTACGAATATCCGAATTTACGAATACGAATAGTAAAATCGAATATTCGACGAATACGAATACAAATACTCGGATATTTATAAATATTCGTTATTTGTTCATCCCTAATAATAATAATAATAATAATAATAATAATAATAATAATAATAATAATAATAATAATAATAATAATAATAATAATAATAATAATAATAATAATAATAATAATAATAATAATAAATTGATGCAACTTTACACGAGGGCATGGTTGTAATATTGTTGTGAATCATGTTGTTCTCCGGTTCAGAATAGGCTCGTTTGAGATCTACAAAATAAATGTATACATATATACATATATATCCAAACAAATGTATATATTTCCTTCCTTGTAGTTTAATTGGATAAAAATATAATAAAATAACTTACAAAAATGAAGATCCATCATTTCAAATTAAGTTTCATACTCAAAATTACTACTGAAGAAAAAGAAATGTACGTGCATTCCTTTTACAAAAAAGATACCATTTTCGGATTGAGTCAGAGACATTTAATTATTGTTTTAATTTAGTGACACAAGAGATATCATTGTCTGATACTATTATTATGTTCGAGGATTCACGTGAAGATGCAATTTTAATTATTGATCGTTTCACTTTCATAATTCCAAGAGACTGAAAGCTTTTCTCCTCGTGGATAGTTTTTTTAATACTTCCCGGGGTTCGAAATCAAATAAAAAAGCAATCGAATCATGTGACATTCAGGTCAGCAATGGCTGCCTTTTTGTGGACCCATTATTTTAAAAAGACTATTTAGCAATAATTGTGATTAGCGTGGTCAATAATTTATTACAGGAAAAAAGAAAACCTTATATCTTTCTATATGGTAATCATAAGTTACATTTGATCATTTATTGGAATGTAATCATTTTTTGTGTACGTATAATTTCTAACTTTAATCCAACTTTTTTTGTTTCATTATCGTAAATGAGGTTCATTTTTATTATCCTGAAAAAGCATTTTCGTGGAAATTATGATGAAGTTTCATCGTATCATGTTACCGGGGTATTGGACCCATATTTCACAGTGATTAATGATCTAATCAAAACGCACGACCCTAATTACATCTTAATCATTTCTTACCTACTTCTTGGGGTCACGTGGAGTACGAAAAGACAACCTTACCCCTACGTCTAATAACAGCCTGATGTGTGTTAGATAGTCTGTTCCGTTTCCCATACGAGAGGGTCAACATTCATCTTCAAAATACTAAATCCAGTCAAGCGTAATGATAACATCATTTAGATAGAGACTCTAACACATTAGAAGTTGCTCCTTAGAGAAAATGAAAGATTTAGAAAAAAGAAAAAATTTGATGTTATAAATTATCGTAGTTTTTCGGTTTTTTTTCCTCTATTTATAAACTTATATTTACATAAGAATTAACGAAAAATAAATGTTACAAACTACAAGAATGACCAATGTGCATGTATTGACCATATTAAAATGGACACAAACTCTCACAAAGATTCATCCAATAACTCACACGTGAACAAGCTTCAAGGATAAGAGTTTGAAGGAACATTAACTTTAGACACATCTTCAACTTCAATTATCTGCACAACTTGTCTCATATTCGGTCTCATTTCTCTTTCTTATTGTATACACAAAGTTGTTGTTTCACAAATCTTTCCAATGTCTATCTCTTCAATGGCCTTGATATCCTTATCAATCAGTTCATTAGCCTATTTTTTTAAAAATAATTATAAGCTTCGACTTTCATTGTGATTGGTATGTTTCTTGTTACGAGAAGAAGTTGGCAACAAAAAGTAGCAAACAAGTGATCATTTAAACAATTAAATAAGTCAAGCACTACATATCCGTTGGAAATGGGAATTTTCCGTTGATAATGACTTTTTCCAACGGATTTCATGCTGTTGGCAAGCGCTCAGTGAAAAATAACAACCGTTACAATTTTCAACGGGGTTGCAACAGACAATATCTGTTGATAACTTTCAACGGACCGTAACAGATATGTCAGTTGAAAGTATCAATTGATACCTGTTTGTAAAGTTTCAACAGATGTCGCCGAACATTGTCAACAGACATTCCTTGCAACTTGCCAATGATTATCCGTTGAAAAATATTGGTGAAACAAAACAACAAATATCCATTGAAAACGAAATGTCGAGATTTTTAAAATATTCCAACTGATACCAGATGAAAATATTTAACATTGCCAACGAATGTTTGTTGATAGGTTAATGAATAAATCAAAAAGAAAATTTTTTAAAAAAGTAATATATATATATATATATATATAAGAGTTTATAATTTATACAAAATTTATACAAGATTGAAAAACTGATTTACCAATTTCATCTAAACCGACATCGTCGTCTTCATCCTTGTGCTCGCCGAAGCCTCGTGAATGGATTGCATCTGAGTCGATGATTGATCCTTGTTTCGGCGTTGTGGCTTCCGTCGCTGGTGGTGGTTGATACTCTCAATCGGTTAATAACTCGATGGTACTCTCCATGTGACGCATCTGCGCTCGCGTATCTCGAAGCTCAGATTGCGTTACTTGAAGAGCATATTGCGTTGTTCCAAGTGTAGTTTCGAGCTGCTCGATGAGTTGTTCTTTCGTGTAAGTCTCTTGGACCGTGAGGGTACCATCGTGGCGTCCTAGACGATATCTTTTTGTAGTGAACCTAAACCGTATAGACGCTCCTTGTACGACCTAACAGTCTGCAATATAAAACAAATTAAAGTTAGTATATCGATTTAAAATATTTTATATAATTAAAGAATTATTATAACAATACTGTTATTATATACCTCTAAATAAATTTTATTGTAAAGGACTAAGATTGTCGAGAGTAGAACCGATGATTTGTATTGCTGTGTGATCTTCTCCGACACAACTTTCACCGTCTGTTATGCGCGAGGGTCAACAAGCTTAGTTTTGTTGACCTCTTCCCCACTGACGAACTTTTTCTTAGTGTGGGTCTCAACAACTAGCCCAAGAAGAGTCGATTCTCTTCTCATCCTATACATCTATAACATTATAATAATATGATTAGTTAACAATTTTCCATAAAAATAAATTTATATGATAAATATAAATATTTTTACCAATTTTTTTCGAAAATGACTTTGATCTCGAAGTATAGCGATGTGGACCATCTCCAAGAACTTTATCGTCGTACTAACATTTTTAAGCCTTCTCGTTTTTGGTCTCGAAGTCCTCTGACTCCCAATGTTGGACGAGTTGGTTGAATACCTCGTCCGTTTCCCATGTCAGTTTGGCGTTCTTCTTATAATAGTTGCGATTGGAATTGTTCATCATCAAGCGCAAACAAACTTGCATATCTCGCATCCAAACAGTATAGATACGTGATGTATCCTTCTTCCACAATCTTTATGCGTGTTACAAAATTAAATTTAAATAAATTAATTTATTAATAAAGGTAGATAATACTTTTAAATTAATTTTTATACTAAATACAATAACAATAAATGTACACCACCATCGGCGGTGTATAACTTTTGACGTCACTTGCCATGAGTAATAAATTTGATTATGTAATGAACCTTAGATGATGATGTTGTTGGTGTGTTTAATAACATCATCCACATCAAACCTGCATGTATAAACATTTAGACAATATTTATAATTAATAACAATATCAATATCAATATTTGTAAGTAATATCTTCTCATAACATCCTGTCAAGACATTCAAGATAAATAATAGGAATGATGGGATGCTTATCGAAACTATCGATCAAAGCGTCAATATCCATCATATCGTCTTCTTATCAAATATCAGTTGTACGAATATAGGTGAAAGAACAGATATGGTGGAGGGACCCTTGCGGAACCTGATGTGTGATCAGAAGTTTTAATTATTTCCAAGACCACTAAACCACAAGTATACGGTTCGTGTAGTACAAGGGTCGAACTCTGGGGACTAAGTGCAGTTTTAGAACTAAGATTGTCACGAGAAGAAGATCGATCAAATGATGAGTAGTGAACTAGAAAATAAAGATAAGTAAGGATGACTAAGATCTCGACTGGCAGAACAAGAGCCCGGCCCCAGAACCGAGCTGTGAGCATCAACGTATGGCCACGGGTTAACCTATAACAAGCACTTCAAGATTCAGACAACGGGGAGAATTGGATTGGAACGTCTAGACGCATGAAGAACAGTAGGGAACTCTACCCCTAATGCTAGAAATGACTTGGCGTAAGCCTAAATCTCCTACCTAGGAAATCAACATCACCCATATTACTATGCGGTGCGGAACTTCTAGATGCATGACGAACGATGGGGAATTCAACCTCTAGTGTCGGA
>CM071860.1:4669512-4723732 GCA_036759665.1 Gynandropsis gynandra
AATTGAAAGGCCAAATTAACCAGTGAAATAAAGAATTAATGCATGTTATCTCACTCTGCCATCACATAAGCTCAGTTACACACTTGCAACATTCTGAAGAGAATATAAAAAAAATTGTAGATAATAAAACCTCAACTATCCGAAGTTCATTAAGACGTGACTCAGATGGGCTTGTGATTGTTTGAAATATATGAGACCTCTGAAATTGACAGACATATTAATAATTATATCATTTGTCAACAAAGAATTCCTTAGTTGAAAAATTTGAAACAATGTCTACCAGATCCACACAACTCACATAATTATCAACAAGTTTCTGGAGTTCAAACTGCACTTTTCCCAGCATAAGTAACACTCTGCCTGCATAGGAATAAGAGAACGGAGCTGTTTTTGCACGAAAATGTATAAAATTGAAGGCAACAGAAAATCAAAAAATGTAAAGCGCATAGAACATAAAAGAGGTGAAAGAACAGATAAATACAGACGTGAATCGCTCAACAGGGGCTTTTTTAGTGCTTGTAATATCGAAGGGATCATCTTTGTACTCGTCAGAACCACTGGCTCCAGCTTCAAAGTCCTTATTTTGCTTCCTCAACTTGGACAAGGGCGTATTGTTCCTCTAAAACATCTTGTTTGCTCAATTCTGCTGCAATCATCCACATTAAACAAAGCACAAACCATTAGAGAAAATCAGAAATCTCACAACAAAACCATGATAAACTTTATCAAAACCAGTAAACATCCCCTTTTGTCATTGGTCTTGGGGTCAAATTATCAAAAAAAGGCTCATATTTTGATGTATCTTTATCGATAAAAAAACATGGAACCTATTGATTTCAATTGTTTCCCATCACAAGTATTTTGGTCAGAATGGTTCTTATTGGGCCCCTGAGGGTAATGCAAAAGATAGTGAATGCATTAATGCTGCCTTTTGCAGTGCAAACAGAAAGAATTTCAATATCTTGACTCTCCAGATCAAGCTAACGGGGAACAATTTCCAAATCAAACAACAAACAATTTAATGATTCTATATTTTGCAAAATACAAGTGTGGTTCTTAAAGGAACGTACCTTGCAAAGGACGAAGTTGTTTGGCTTTTAAATAGAGTTGGCTTCCCTGCCTTTTGAAAGATCTTCTCTTACGAAGACGGGTTTGGACAGTAGCTGAGCTTTCTTCACTTGTTGACCCTGTTTACACACAAGCATTTACATCTAAACACAAATACAAACAAAGGGACGATCGCCCGCTGATGCAATATATCATATTTAACCAATTTACCTGAAAAACCCTAAGGAGAGGTGTTTTTCTTTGCTTCCATTTTCTTGTCCAGTAACTGTATACCATCTCCAACACTTCTTGCTTACCCAAGTAAGAAAGACTGTCAGTTGTTGCTTTCTCATCCAATTGATCATCAGTAGGGATGCAGAAACATGCCTTTTCAAATCATCGTTTCAAAAGTATCCAACTGAAGTTGTTGAGAGTGCTTATCTTCATCAAGCATTTCCCTGTTATACCTCTTCACCCATTCTTCATCTTCAGAATCCATGTCATAGTTAGCACTACTTCTAGCCAGGGCACTTGATACCTCATCTTCATTCATTGAAATGTATGAAACCGGCCTAGAAAAGGAGCAATGACCAATTTTACCCTATGAGAACCCTGTGACATCTCGTACCCCAGGTATAGGAATGGCTTTGACGTTTGGTTCCAAGATGTTCCGTTCACTGAAAAGGCCACTCATGGCTATCGCATGAGAGATTGCACCTGAAAACCAAATACTGTTGATTCAGACACTCTTCTCAGACAAAAATGCAAAAGAGAAACGCCAAAATTAGAAATCAATGGCATTTGTGTTCACTTTATACCTCACCAACTAACTATATCACTCTATCACAAAGCAATTTCACTCCAAAAACAGAATTCACAACTAAGACAAGCAACGAAGAACATGAAACATGGCCCGAAAGAGCACATCTAGCAAACAACCTAGCTGTCATTTCCCTTTCTTCAGCTGATTCAAGAGCTCTGGCAAAAGCCTTTCTTCAGCGACGGAGTCCGATTAATCAATAAATGACTCTCCGGCATCCTCCTCTGCGCCGCCAAGGTCTCTGTGGCGTCTATGGCTAAGGCAATCTCCACCGCGAGGGGCGAGGCCGACCGGAGAGCGCGTGAGGCAGCGCTAGCGAGGAAGAGAGCTCGCGAGGTCGGGGCTGCTGTCCCACGGCTTAAGGAAGCCCCCGTAGAGCTCTCTGGTTCTGGTCAGAAGTGAAATCCAAACCGAGTCCGTTTGCGAAGGCGAAGAACATCAACGGAACAACGAAAGATGATGAAAGGTCTGCAATTGCTTAATTGCCTTTAATTCTTGCAGGATAGATGTTAAGATGAAGAGATCGTGGGAGAGAGAAGAGAGACGTGAAATGAATGAAGGTCGGTGAGGTGGAGGGCTGAGAGTCGAGAGCCAATAGCCAGTAAAAGTTCAAACTTTTAATATATAGATTTGATTATTTGTAGGTTTTATTAATATAAATATTCTTTAGAAAACCAATTTTTTGTAATCCTATATAGAAATTTGGGATAACTAGTCTACATATAGAGATCAATATTTGAAATGAAGTTTTTATTAGCTTTAACTTTTCTTTCTAACAATTTCATATTAAGATAAAAATTTATTTTATAATCTCTATATTTACAAAACTAATTAGAAGTAAAAAACATGAAATAAATAAATATTATAAATAATTTGTGGATATAATATTCTTTACCTTTCAAAACCATTAAAATTTAAGGATGTCAAAAGAGAATATTATTTTCAAAACTTTCTAAAAATGGATTTTAATCTCTATTATCAAAGTGTATATATAATTTTTGACCGAGAAAAATATATCACAATTTGTAAATAACAAATAACGAAATGCTAAAAAAATCTATTTTAAAATGTCTGTATATATATATATATATTGAAAAAAATTATTAATAATATCATGATCGTAAATATATATAGATATATTTATATATATAAGATATATATATAGATGTTAATAACATGACATATTATAATATGTGTGATATACATCTAATGAAGTAAAATGTAGAAAAATTACATATAACTTGAGTATGATGGAATGAAGAGAATGCCACAGAATGAGAAGAGTTTTTGGAGTTTCTAAATTGTGTATTGAAATGAATGGTTATATTGTCTATTATAGAAAAATAAATATGATTCTTCAATTTCAAAAAATCATAAATTCAATACGATCCTTCATAAAAGGTTTAGACATTCACAATTTTATATAATTATAAATATTATAATTATGATACTCCTCTTTGAATGTCTATGGACTCTCTCGTTAAAAACCTTATCATGAAAAAATTCAATGGGATAAAAACCATGATGAAAAAAAGTGTAGCTATAAAAACTCCTCCTTGATTTGTCAATCCTTTTGTTTGTTTATAAGCTTCGAAGGTGACTCATCCCGATATTATGAATGTGTTTTCTCAATGTTGAAGTAGGGAACGTCTTTGTGAATAGATCAACTATATTTTCGTTTGATCTGATATAACAGACATCAACTTCTTTCTTCTTCTCAAGCTCTTGGGTTATGAAAATTTTTTTGGAGGGATATGTTTCATTCTATTGTTTCTGATGTATCCTTCTTTTGTTTGGGCGACAAATGTTGCATTATCTTTTTATAATATTGTTGGATCGATGTTAGCCAATAATCCATATGTTTCTTGTATGTGTCGGGTTATAGCCATGAGTCACACATATTCCTTTGTTATTTCATGGATTGCAATGATTTCGGCCTGATTTGAAGATGTTTACAACAATTTTTTTCTTCTGAGAGCACCATGATATTTTTATGCCTCCAATTATGAAAACATATTCAGTTTGTGGTCTAGCTTTATGATGACCTGATAAATAGTCTGCATCTGCAAAAACAATCAATTCATGTTTGAAGTCTCTATGCCAAAATAATCCTAAATCAATCGTCCTTTGTAAATATCGAAAGATATATTTAGTCCATGCCCAATGATGACGTGTAGGGGAAGAATTATATCATGACGAGTGGTTAATAGTAAGGAATTTCTAAGTGTATAAGGAAAAGAGAAGAATCAAGAATAATGCAGAAAACTCCATTAAAGGAGCAATGAAGCTCTGTATTCGTTAATTTGAACAATCCAACTATTGTGGCTTATATAGCCTTACATTTTGTAACAGAATCAAAATAAAACTTTACCCTTAAAAAATTCAACAACCTTAACCATTTCCAGCTATATTGTCAGCTACTTGACAGGGCTAGGAATCGGTTATGCACAACCACATTTATAGAGAATTCTTCCTATGTTTCTCGAGCACTTGCACCTCCTTGTGCAGAAGTGAAACCTTCTGAATCATCCCAAGTCTCCTTCTTCTTCAAACCCTCTTGTTTAAAAAGCTAGTGACTTAGTAAATACATCTGCAACTTGTAGTTCTGATGGGATATGCTTGATTAAAATAGACCCTAATGCAACTTTTTCCCTGATAAAATGATATTCAATCTCAATGTGTTTGGATCGACCATGAAAAATTGGATTTACTGTAAGATGAGTTGCAGACAAACTGTCACAATATAACAAAAATGGTTCTGCTTGTTGAACTCCTATATCCCATAAAATAAAGGAAATCCATGTGAGCTCTGCTACTGTAGATGCCAAGGATCTATATTCCGCCTAGTTGAAGAACGAGAAACCGTTGGTTACCTCTTAGCAGACCAGGATATCAGATTAGCACCAAGAAAGACACAAAATCCCCCTACAGAACGTCGAGTTTCTGGACATCCAGCCCAGTCACTATCACTAAAAGCATATACATTAAGGTGACTTTGTTGTTTCATATGTAGTCCAATAGTTGATGTACCTTTGATATATCTCAAGACATGCTTCAGGAGATTGAAATCTGCCAGAGTTGGTTGATGCATTCTTCTGCAAACAAGATTAACAACATAAGTAAGATCTGGTCGTGTTAAAGTCACATACTAAAGGGCTCCAACAAGACGTCTAAACCCTGTATGATCAAAATAAGCTTCAGTAAAAGAATGTGTTTGATTAATCTTCTGTAGAAGAGGAGTAGGTAAACTTTTACAATCTGTCATTCAAGCACGTTCCAGCAGATCAGAGACATACTTAGCTTGGCTCAAGAACAGACCAGATGAAGTGAATGTTGCCTGAATACTAAGAAAGTAGTGAAATTGTCCCAAGTCTTTCATTGAAAACCTTTGGCTTAGTGCATCAATTAATTTCTGAAGTAGAATTGAGTTGCTCCTTGTCAAAACCATGTCATCCACATACAACAGCAATAATAGAGTGTCCTCTTCATGTTGATAAACAAACAGAGAAGGATCATATTTACTACAAAAGAATCCAAATTCCAATAGAAAACCACTGAATTTGTCAAACTATGCCCTTGGAGCCTGTTTAAGACCATATAATGCTTTCTGAAGTAAACAAACATGATATGAAAAATTTGGATTCTGAAATCTAGGAGGTTATTCCATAAAAACCTGCTCTTGAAAATCTCCATGAAGAAATGCATTACTAACATCAAGCTGATTGATTTCCCATCCTTTTACCACCGCAATGGTTAAGACAATTCTTATGGTTGTTGTCTTTACCACAGGACTAAATGTTTCTATTTAGTCAATGCCTTCTTCTTGATGATATCCCTTAGCCACCAGACGAGCTTTGAATTTATCAAGAGAACCATCTACTTTCAGCTTAGTACGAAACACCCACTTACAGCCAAGCACATTCATATCATCTCTGTAAGGAACTAAGATCCAGGTTGTATTTCTCTGCAAAGCAGCTATTTCATCCTCCATAGCAGTTTTCCAACCAATTTTTTTGAGAGCTGAGACTATTGACTTTGGTTCAGTAGGATATTTGGAGAGGTAAGTAAGGCATATTTTGGATTAGGCTTATGAATACCAGCTTTGGACCTGGTAATCATAGGGTGAGAAATAACTGAAGTGTTTGAAAAAGAAATAGGATCTGAGATGTCTGTTTGAGGGTCTGTTTGAGGTTCTGTTTGAGGCTCTGTTTGAGGCTCTGAAATGGTTGAAAATTCATCTGAAGAAATAGATTCTGAAGATGGTATTTGTGAATGAATTTGTGGTGGTAAATGAAAAAGGGCAGGGATTTGAGTAGATATACATGAAGAGGGTGGTTTTGAAATCAATAATCCCTTCTCCCAAGCACTTAATAGAGGAGTATCTGAAGCCTTCCTTAAAGTTGAATAAGCATCCTGAAAAGGAAAGTTATTTTCATAAAAAATAACATGCCTTGATATGTACACTCTGCCTGTGGAAGGATACAAACATCGGTAACCTTTATATTTTTCATTATAGCCAAGAAAAACACATTGCAGTAACCTTCGATCAAACTTATTCACAGCGTATGGCCTAAGATAGGGATATCATCTACAACCAAAGACACACAAAGCTGAGTATTCAGGTGATCTTTTGAACAGAACTGAATAAGGACTAGCATTATCCAAAGGAATAGAAGGCAGAAGATTTGTCAGAAATGATGCAGTGAAAAAGGATTCAACCCAGTATTTCAGTGGAACATTTGCTTGAAAAATCATTTATAATCCTAACTCAACAATGTGTTAGTACTTCTTCTCAGCAAGGCCATTTTGCTGAGGAGTATAAGGGTAAGACATAAACTGCTTAACTCCTGAATGAGCAAGATGAGACAGAAAAGCTTTTCTAATGAATCACCTCCTCCATTACACTGAAAAACCTTAATCCTCTTGTCAAATAGATTTTCCACCATCTTTTGAAATAGAACAAAGACAGAGAGAAATTCAGACTTATGTTTCAGTGGATAAAACCAAGTAAAACGTGAGTAGTTGTTTACAAATATTGCATAATATTTGAATCCTTGTACTGAGATTATAGGAGTTGGACCCCAAAGATCACTATGTATTCTCTCTAAAGATTCAATTGCTTGATAAGTAGAATCAGAAAATGAGAGCTTAGTACTTTTATTCAACTGACAGGAATCATAAATAGCAGAAGAAGCTTTATTTATAATAATGTTATTGCTGGAACTGAGAGATTGCAGTATTTTTTTAGTTTGGATGACCAAGTCTTCTATTCCATATATCCTCACTAGCTGATCTGTGTCTGACTGAGAAAAAAGCCCTGAAGTCTGTGGTCTCCAAGAAATAGATACCCTCACGTTTGCTTCCCTTTGCCAAGATTGATTTGGTTGCTAGATCCTTAATGTACACAGAGTGTGAATCAATCACAAAGTAGCAAGGATATTATGTAGTCAATTTTGATACAGACAACAATGATTTTGTCATAGCAGGTGCAACTAGAACATCTGTGATTGGAATCTTACATTCTTGAGTTGTAATTGATGTTGTACCAACATGTGTGATTGGTAAGAATGATCCATCTTCCACCATTATAGAGTCTGATCCCATGTAAGGAGTAGCATACTGAAGCTTATTTGCAGTGTTTGTAACATGTGCAGAAGCACCTGAATCAGGATACCACTCAGTTCCTGTATCTGGTGAAATTTGTAAGGCCTGCAAAGCTTTAGGAACATCAGCACTTTGAAATGCATTATCGAATATATGCCAACATTTTAAAGCATTGTGTCATGTTTTCCCACAGATCTAACAAATTGGTATAGTACTCTGCTGATTCAAATATTCAGGTGCATAAACTTGCTGCATGAAGCCTCTTCCTCTTGTAGAATAACCAGTTCTTTCCCTCTGATTCTGGAATCTGTCTCCACCTCTGTTATTATATCCATTTCCGCTTCCAGACCTAGCATAGGTGTCTGAGCAGTTTTGAGAATTCTCATTTTGAATGTTGAAAGCTAGATGAGGAGAAACACCATGAATATTATAGTTATGAGTGTTCATTGCTAAACTCTTTAACTGAGACACAACATCATCATAAGTAGGAATGGGCGGCTTGTGCATTGAGGTGTGAATAACAGTTGCAAATGATTCATACTCTTTGCCTAACCCTTGTAACAGACGAAAAATCTTCATAGATTATGATACTGGTTTTCCAATTGATGCTAAATGATCACAGATTAACTTGAATTCCTTTAAGTATTCAACCATAGTTCTTCCCTCTTTTGTTAATATTTGCAGTGATGCTAACAGATCAAATTCCCTTGATATAGAATGTTGATTGAAATTTTCTGATAAAGCTTCTCATACCTCTCTTGTTGTGTCAAGTCCAATCACATAGCCAAACACATCTTCAGATAGAGTTCCACATACCTCAGGACTTTATGAGTTGATCAGTCTGCAGCCGCGACTCATATTCTGAATTTGTAGCCTCCACTTGTGCACCATTTATTTCTCTTCTGATGGTTTCTGATGGAGCTTGCTCATTGCCAGTAATGAAGCCGAGTAACTTCTGATTTTTCAGCAGTGATTCCACTTGAGTTTTCCATATGAGATAATTTGTTTCAGTGAGTTTTAGAGTGGGAAAATTTAAGATGTTTACATGGATCGGGAAGGGATATTTTGGAGGAGTAACAATAGCCATTGCAAATTGCAAAGGAAGATAAACTCTAGACAACAAGCTCTGATACCATGAGGAATTTCTGAGTTTATAAGGAAAAGAGAAGAATCAAGAATAATGCAGAAAACTCTATTAAAGGAGCAATGAAACTCTGTATTCGAACTATTGTGGCTTATATAGCCTTACATTTTGTAACAAAATCAAAATACAACTTTACCCTTAACAAATTCAACAACCTTAACCATTTCCAGCTATATTGTCAGCTACTTGACAGGGCTAGGAATCGGTTATGCACAGCCACATTTACAGAGAATTCTTCCTCTATTTTTCGAGCACTTGCACCTCCTTGTGCAGAAGTGAAACCTTCTGAATCATCCCAAGTCTCCTTCTTCTTCAAACCCTCTTGTTTAAACCGAGTGTCCTCTATAAATAGCAAATATTATATCAGGACAAGTGCAATTTGCTAGAAACAAGAGAGCCCCCTATTATACTCATATATGATACTTCTAGTCCAAGTATATTTTCATTTGCTTCACAAAGCCGAAATGAATCATTTTCAACATTTAAAGATCTACATACCATTGACATGAGTAAAGGATTTGCTTTATCCGTGTTAAAGCATTTTAATACTCTCTTCAGTGATGTACTAATATATCATTCTTTAGATGTTCTATTTGTAAATCAAGACAACTTTGTTTGTCCAAGGTCTTTCATTTTAAATTATTATTTCAGATAATTTCGAGCATTTTCAATCTCATTTGAGGTCCCAATTATATTCAAATCATTGATATAAACAACTATAATCATAAATCCATTTGTTGTTTTTTTTTTTTGGAAAAATACACAAGGATAAATAGGGATATTCACAAATTCCTTTTTAATATATATTTACTTAGACGATTATACCACATACACCTAGATTGTTTCAATCCATATAAAGATCATTGCAATTTGATTGCACGTATTTCTTTAGGCTTTGAGTTTGATGTTTCTGGTATTCTTAGTCTTTTGAGGTATTTTCATGTATATATCATTATCCATAGATCCATAAGGTATACAACAACCATATCCATAAGGTTCATATCTAAATTTTTGGATGCAGTTAAACTCATCAAGTATCTAAATGTCATTGCATCCATAACAGGGGAATATGTTTCCTCATAATCAATTTTAGGTATTTGGTAAAACCCTTGTGCAATAAGACGTATCTTATATCTTGTGACATTATTATTTTAATTTCTCTTTCGCAGAAAAAAACCCATTTGCATTCATCTGGTTTAACACCATTAGGAGTTTGAACAATATGTCCAAATACTTTTCTTTTATTTAATGAGTCTAACTCTATTTGCATAGCTTCTTTCCATTTTATCCAATCATGTCTCTTTTGATTATTTTCAAAACTTTCTAAAAATTGATTTTTAATCTCTATTATCAAAGTGTATATATAATTTTTTACCGAGAAAAATATATCACAATTTGCAAATAACAAATAACGAAATGCTAAAAAATCCATTTTAAAATGTGTATATATATATTGAAAAAAATAATAATAATATCATGATCATAAATATATATAGATATGTTTGTATAATAAGATACATACATAGATGTTAATAACATGATATACAATTTGTATATATATAATATATGATATGCATGATATATTATATATCATATTATTATATATAGGTATGATATATATATATATTTAATGAAGCAAAAGATTAAAATTTTACCTATAATTTGAATATGATAGAATGAAGAGAGTGCGAGAGAATGAGAAGAGTTTTTGGACTTTGTAAATTGTGTATTGAAATAAATGATTATAGACTCTTCAATTTAAAAGATCATAAATTCAATATTACTCTTCATAAAAAGGTTTAGACAGTCACAATTTTATATAATTATAAATATTATAATAATAATACTCCTATTTGAATGTCTATCGACTCTCTCGTTAAAAAATTTATCATTAAAAAATTCATCGGGATAAAAACCATGATAAAAAAAAGTGTAGCTATAAAACCTCCTCCTTGATTTGTCAATCCTTTTTTTTTGTTTATAAGCTTCGAAGGTGACTCATCACGATGTTATGAATGTGTTTTCTCAATGTTGAAGTAGGGAACGTCTTTGTGAATAGATCAACTATATTTTCGACTGATCTGATGTAACGGACATCAACTTCTTTCTTCTTCTCAAACTCTTGGGTTATAAATTTTTGTTGAGTGATATATTTTATTGTATCGCTTTTGATGTATCCTTCTTTTGTTTGTGCGACACATGTTGTATTATCTTCATATTATAGTGTTGGATCGATGTTATCCAATAATCCACATGTTTCTTGTATATGTCGGGTTATAACCTTGAGTCACATATATTCTTTAGTTATTTCATGGAGTGCAATGATTTTTCCGTGATTTGAAGATGTTACGACTTCTGTTTTCTTCTGAGAGCGTCATGATATCGTCGTGCCTCCAATTTTTAAAACATTTCCAGTTTATGGTCTAGCTTTATGAGGATCTGATAAATAGCCGACATCTGCAAAACCGATCAACTCATGTTTGTAATCTCTAGGATAAAATAATTATAAATCAATCGTCTCTTGTAAAAGAGATTAGTAGCAAATGTTATATCAGGACAAATGCAATTTGTTAGATACGAGAGAGCGCTCTGTATGCACTCATATATGGTACTTCTGTCTAAGTATATCTTCATTTTCTTCACAAGAACGAAATGAATCATTTTCAACATTTAAAGATTTATATACCATTGAAATGATTAATGAAATTTTCTTTATCCATGTTAAAACGTTTTAATACTCTCTTTGCTTAATTTGATTGATATATGAATATATCATTCTTTAGATGTTCTATTTGTAAACCAAGATAAAATTTTGTTTCCAAGGTCTTTCATTTCAAATTTCTCTTTCAGATAATTTCGAGCATTTTCAATCTCTTTTGAAGTCTCAATTATATTTAAATCATCGATATATAAACTGATATAATCATAAATCTATTTGCTTTTTTTTTTATAAATACACAAGGACAAATAGGGTTATTCACAAATTCTCTTTTTAATAGATATTCAATTAGACGATTGTTCCACATACTTCCAGATTGTTTCAACCCATATAAAGATTGTTGCAATTTGATTGCACACATTTCTTTATGCTTTTAGTTTTATGTTTCCGGCATTCTTAATCTTTAAGGGATTTTCATGTATAGAACATTATCCAAAGATCCATTTAGATATGTCGCAACCTCGTCCATATGGTACATATCTAAATTTTTTGATGTAGTTAAACTCATCAAGTATCTAAATGTGATTGCATCCATAACAGAGTAATATGTTTCCTCAAAATCAATTCCAAGTCTCTAATAAAACCCTTTTGCGATAAGACGTGTCTTATATCTTGTGACCTCATTATTTTCATTTCTCTTTCGCACAAAAACTCATTTGCATCCAACTGATTTAACACCATTAGGAGTTTCAACAATAGATTCAAATAGTTTTTTTATTCAATGAGTCTAACTCTATTTGCATAGTTTCTCTCCATTTTAGTCAATCATGTCTCTTTTGACATTTAGACATTGACATTAGTTTTAGATCTTCAACATCATTTTCAATTTAACTTTTCTTTCTAACAATTTCATATTAACATAAAATATATTTTATAATTTCTATCTTTACAATATTAATTAGAAGTAAAAAACAGGAAATACATTAATATTATAAATATTTTGGATATAATATTCTTTACCTTTCAATTGCCTTAAAATTTGAGGATATCAAAAGAGTAAAGATTATTTTTAAAACTTTCTAAAAATGGATTATTAACCTCTATTATCAAAGTGTGTATATAATTTTGACCGAGAAAAATATATCACAATTTGCAAATTATGAAATGCTAAAAAATCAATTTTAAAATGTGTATATATATACATATTATGATCCAAATGGGGAGATGTTGGGCTTAAAAGTATGATGTTTTGACATGTTCAACAAAAATCAACCCAAAAAAGTCAAAAGCGAAGAGCTCTCAGTCTGAGTCATGCATAAAATTAAAAATAATAAATCATAAATACAAAAAAAAATGAAATATTTGAATGAAGTTTTCTGTTGATTAGTAAGACATTTTCTCACCAGTTTCCAATCCTTTCTTCTTCTTCTTCATCCCCAAAAGACTTTAACATCGTTTCCGAGTCGTCACCGCGTTAAATTCTTCTTATTCTTCTTCTTCTTCTTCTTCTTATAGTCGTGTTTTCAATTTCCTTAAAAAAGGCCCAATCTTTTTTCTTCTTCTTCTGGGTTCTCAGTTCGTTTTTCCAGGTACATGATTCGATCCGCTTTCATTTGTAGTTTTCTTGATGATTCCAATCTTTGATTGTCTGTAAATTTTCTTTTTGTTCTTTGATTTCTCCATCTGATGATGTGCTTTCTCTCCCACTTCTCGTTTTCGCTTCTGTTATCTGGACTTCGTTTCGTTGTTTACACGCAGAGAAACGCGAGAAAGTCGATATACCCTTTTCCGAGAAAATGTTTTTGGGATCTTCATAGGAATTATGCCTCTTTTTACCCTTTTCCATGTTTCTTTTTTTTAAACAACCAGAAAATGCAACGGAGTATCCAATTTCTCTCCTGGTATCACGATTTGTCTTGTAGAAAATTAGAAAAATCCTTATCTAAATACTCTGTAAGATCCGGATATACTTGAAATGTGTTCTTTGGCTTTGAATGTCTTAAATTCGCCTGAAGTTAGTCCCTTTTTGAACCAATCTTTGAAGTATCTTATGATTAAATCATTGTCTCCTTTGCTTAGCTTCTCTGTTATCTCCAATAATTGATGAACTCTAAAGTTTAGTATCTTAAATCCGATTGACTCATCTTATTCTCGTAGCTTGGAATCACAGCATCTTGATCACTTATCTTCCGTTTCTGCAGAAAAGGTTTATCTGTTCAAAGTTCCTGGAACAGAAGTACACGAGGTTCAGGTGATCCTTTGTCTGAAGCAACGAGTTCTGTCATAACATTCGGATATAATGTTTGGTTTGAAGAAATCTCCTGTAAGGATTCCTAAGCATAAGTCGGTTGATCCTGGATTTGACCCGTCTTCCAAATCAAATCCGTTTGGTTCGGATGATGAAATGGACAATAGACAAACCATGAAGCCTTCAAAGAGGACATCTTCGGAACCCTCTTTGGCTGCAGTCAATTTCGGCGCAAACCCTTTTGATGACGAGGAGGTTGACAGAGGATATAGTTGGTCGTTAACTTCAGATGCCAAAAACCGGTACAAGAATGATTTCAGTGATTCGGGAGGTGTAGAAAACCAGTCGGTTCAGGAGCTTGAGAACTATGCTGTGTACAAGGCTGAGGAGACAACAAAAACTGTACATGGGTGTCTGAAGATAGCAGAAGATATAAGATCAGATGCTACCAGAACTTTGGTTATGTTACATGATCAGGGCGAACAGATCACAAGGACTCACCATAAGGCCGTTGAGATTGATCATGATCTTAGTCGGGTAAGACAATATTTTCTCACTTGCTGTCCAAATTGATGGATTTCAATGAGATTCATGATTGAGATATCACATGAATTGGTTTTCAGGGTGAAAAGCTTCTTGGAAGCCTCGGAGGCATGTTTTCAAGGACTTGGAAACCGAAGAAGACTCGTTCCATCACTGGCCCCATTGTAACAAGAGGTTTGATAGTCTCCGAAATCTCTGAAACATAAGTCTTTTACGTGTTACCTTATCTCAGGTTATGATTCGATTCCATGTTTTTGTAATAGATGATTCGCCAAAGAGAAGAACTAACCACATTGAGCAGAGGGAAAAGCTGGGATTGAATGGCGTACCCAAGACGCAACCAAGAACAGGTTCGCCCCTTCCTGAGCAAACCGATGCCTACCAGAAAGTAGAGGTTTGGATTTCTCTCCTTTCGTTTTGCATTCAAGAATACTCCTTATGATGAATTGTACAGGCAACTATACTTCTCTTTGATTCACCAAATTCTGGGGATTATGCTCGTTAACAGGTGGAAAAAGCAAAGCAAGATGACGCTCTTTCAGATCTAAGCGATCTACTTGGTGAACTGAAGAACATGGCTGTCGACATGGGATCTGAAATCGAAAGGTTTCTCTCAAACATGCCCTTCTTCTGACCCATGGTTTTATGCATATTCACCTGCTTTTTTGCTGAAAAAAAGTGTCTTTGATGGATATTGCAGGCAAAACAAAGGACTTGATCATCTTCAAGACGACGTGGACGAACTGAATTTCCGAGTAAAACAATCAAACCAACGCGGTCGACGTTTGCTCGGCAAGTAGAATGGATGGTTTCCTCGTCTTCCTGTTCGGTCATTCGCACCATGTCTCTTGATATTCAGATTCTCTGTTGTTCAAATTCTCTCTTTTTTCTTTTTGTGGGTTCAAAAATATTATCAACATGTTGCTTAAGTTCAGGGTTCTGTTCTGTAAGACCTGTGTTTTACTGTTATCTTATTTCCATATTAATTGCATGAAAATTCTATGCTTTTCACCGAGAAACAATGACCAATTGAACTGAGGCGTTCATCAGAATTGCAGCAACCTAGACCACTCTGAAGCAGGAACAAGAAGAGATTCAATCAAATGATCTGGAACAAGAGGGTATACACTGTGATGATCTACTGGAGCTTGATGTCCATGATGCTCTTGGTCTTTGGAGTGTAGAGCGAGTAGACAACTGCCTGTCGTTGAGCCATCTCCAGCTGCGATTTTCCTTCTGCAAATGCTGCAGACACCTTCTCTGGATCTGTGAGACTCTGATTCTGACGGAATCCATCAATTGTCCTTCGCTTTGTGTACTCTCTGATGTTGTAGTCACGGAATTCACGCGCCACTCGAAGCAGTGAGCGACAGAGATGGAGAACTTTGCTTCTCGATGGAGCAGATGCCATTGGGAACCTGTGTGGATAAGGATATACTAAGAAACAAACACCAAAGAGCTTCAACTAATGAAGAGTTACCGAAATGGCTCTACAGATTAGATTTTGAGTAGCTCCAATTTCAGAATCTATAGTTAGAGCTTAGATTCTCATCGAACCTCATGAAAAAGATTCCAACTTTCGTCACCGATGGTTCTATCTCCACAGAACTCAACAAAACACAAAGCAGAACAAAGGAACGGCCATATCTGAATCCCCAAGAAACAACCACACAATATAAAGACCAACCAATTTCACAATGAAGTGAGAAAACCGAAGAAGGGAGGGAGCAAAACCTTATAGCGACGTATCCGGCGGCTTCAGAGGAGGATAGGTCAGGGAAGTTTCAGAGAGATCGCCGGAGATTATTGAAATCAGTTTCAGGATAAGGTGCATCTAACAAATGGGTCAGACCTAAAGGCCTTTGTTCTGTGAAATTACATTGAAAGTCGACTCCTTTGACGAGATTAGCAGATTCTTGTCGAAACCTACGCAATACCACATGATGTTGGATTCCTTTATTCTGATGAATTCACGAACCGGTTGCTTCACTCAGTACCGAACCGGAAATTTTACGATATATAAAAACCGGTCTCATTTCAACATTTGTATGGGTTGGGTCCCACTAAGATGCGTCGGTGAGCTCCGGATCCGAATGCACCTATTCGGGTTTTATTTTACACACATCTCTGTAGAGAGGGAGAGAGAGCCGAGCGAATCTAATTTCATTGGCCTCTTAGATCTGTTTCCTCGTCCTCTTGGTAATAAGCTAAATCATGGCTTCTCCGTTGAAGCTACTAGTGATCTGCATCATTTCTTGCTTCTCTGCTCTTGCGCAATCGAAAACCCTTAAGCGAGATGGTAAGTCTGCTCATTTGCGATCTGATCTTCTTTTTTATTTTTATGTCCATCAATGGACTTGCAGTTCTTTACATACTCCGAAAGTACCCATGTCTGAAACCCGTTCCTATTTCTTCAAATTTCGTGTTTTATCTCGAAAGTTCGTTTCTTCTTATCTGGGTTCGCCTCAAATTTCGAGAGAATTTTGTAGTTGTTTCACATGAAATGTGTTGTTATTTGACTTCATCAAGGGTTAAGATTTTAACAGTTGCTTGTCGGCCTTTTACATTGTTAATGAAGGTTTTTTTTTCCTTTTGATGCAATCGGAAGTTATGATCCGAAAGCGTAACAATTCTGCCAGTGATTGTGTTTAGTCGGTTAAGATCTTTCATGTTCATCTTCTGCCAGTGAAAGCGCTAAATGAGATCAAAGCCTCCCTCGGATGGAGAGTTGTCTACTCGTGGGTCGGAGATGATCCATGTGGAGATGGCGACCTTCCGCCGTGGTCTGGTGTCACATGTTCAACCCAAGGTGACTACAGGGTCGTCACCGAACTGTAAGTTGATGATTTCAAGCAAAAGTAGTGCTTTTTTGTTTCACCTTACTTCAGTTTTCTTGTTTGTTCATCATGGTGTGACTGAATTCTTGTTTGATCTGTGGATTGTACAGAGAAGTTTATGCGGTTTCAATTGTTGGGCCGTTTCCCATAGCAGTAACAAACCTTTTGGATTTGACAAGACTGTAAGTTGTTTCTATATGTTTGCTGTGATATTATCATCCTTTTCCTTTGCTGCATTGCCATTATCTTACCGGATTTAGCAAGTTCTTTGAAGTGGTTGTGAATTGAAATCCGTCTCTGTATGTTGGTTTTTCAGAGATCTCCATAACAACAAGCTGACAGGTCCAATTCCTCCCCAAATTGGACGGCTGAAACGGCTTAAAGTTTTGTATGTTTCATCATCTTATTCCAAAGAATAAAATTTGGGACAATTGTGCTTTTTGCTATCTTCAAAAAGTGTATATGTTTATATTTGCTTCACTTGACCTCTCAAGTATCTTTATTCCTTTCAGAAATTTGAGGTGGAATAAACTACAAGATGTAATTCCTCCGGAAATCGGGGAGCTGAAGAGATTAACTCATCTGTGAGTGCCCACGATTGTTCTGTAGCTCCCAGCATTTTCTTCCCTTGGTGGTGCTAATCGAGCCATTATTTTCTTCCTTGTTTTTTAAAGGTACTTGAGCTTCAATAACTTTAAGGGAGAGATTCCAAAGGAGCTGGCTAATCTACCAGAACTTCGATATCTATATCTTCAAGAAAACCGTCTCAGTGGCAGAATTCCTCCTGAATTGGGAACTTTGCAAAACCTCCGACACCTGTAAGCACTCGTCTTTGAGTACTTTTCAGTATTCGCGGTTGCTGTTACTCATACTTGGCTGGATTCTGTATCTCTTCCTTTCAGAGATGTTGGTAACAACCATTTGGTGGGTACTATTCGAGAGCTCATCCGATTTGAAGGAAGCTTTTCAGCTCTACGCAATTTGTAAGTATCATTTTCAATTTGCAAACAGCCCCATTCTTCTACGGAATCTTATGATCCTTTATTTTGCCCTCTTGAAAAAACATGGGTTTATAGGTATCTGAATAATAACTATTTGAGTGGAGGGATCCCAGCGCAACTGGCCAATCTGACAAACTTGGAGATTGTGTAAGTATTTGATAGATCGTCCCACATTTATCCGCAGAAAGATAACTCACATATTGCTCCTCATTGCCTTTATAGGTACCTGTCCTACAACAAGCTTATCGGCAACATACCATATGCAGTTGCCCATATTCCCACGCTGACGTACCTGTAAGTTCAATCACATTGATCTCCTAACTTTTGCTATTAACTACTCTTCATTTCCAATATGCATACCGTCTTTATATCAACCGTTGTAGCTAGGCATATTAAGCCTACTTAGAGGTGGTTCGCTTATAAAGGGACGGGCTTTTGAGTAATTTGCTCACGGGTATGAAATCTCACGCTCTCATGACGTTGATGATTATCAGGTATCTTGATCATAACCAATTCACAGGTAGAATCCCGGATGCATTCTACAAGCATCCATTCCTTAAAGAAATGTGAGTTCTTATTCAATGTCTCCGAGTTTCTTAACATTAAAAACAAGAACAAAAAATGCATCGGCCACAGCAGGATGGTTGCTGAGGCAAACATGGTATATTCAGTAAAAAACCTAAAATGAAAGAACATGAACGATGTGGAATGTAGAAGGAAATCTGACTCAAGTCGTTTGAAATGACCATTTGCGGACAAGTTTTAAGGAAAGAACTTTGGATTCTGACAATGAAGAGTGCCTTTTTTTCGAGTTGCAGGTATATAGAAGGCAATATGTTCAAATCAGGCGTGAACCCTATCGGCACCCACAAAGTTCTAGAGGTTTCTGATTCGGATTTTGTCGTATAGTGAAAGGTTAAGCTTTGATCTTCTGGAAATCGAAATCACGAATTTTGGAAATGTTCTAGAAACAAGAAATGTATCAGAAGAACTACTTAGATATGATTCCACTGCAACCCCTGTAATAGTGTCATTCTTTTGTTTGGCTTCTCAATGTTCTTTTTTTTTTTGGCAATGGAAGAAGGATGAAAATTTGCTCAAGGTTTGTGATGTTCATATTGTATATTCATACCCAAAGAGATGTATCATAAACGTATGAAAATACAAATACAGACTCAGTGTAATGAACAAGCAGGAGCATCAAAGTTTGGGAAGACGATGAACGAGATGGACAGTGGCATGATATTTATCGGAGATTTCATGTCTTGTCGGACTGGTTCAAGCTTCGGTATGTCTCTGGTGGCTGTCGGGTTCAATGGTTTACCGTTCAAAAGCATTATCTTGCTTTGCAAGTTACCGTCTTTAGGTGTCAGATGATACTCTTCTCTGACCAAGTATCCATCGGAAGCCTTGTTTCCGACCCAAGAAACATGGTTTTTGAGAGTATCCAAGAAGGATTTCTTCTTCTTTGGTTTTGCATTCATGACAACGTTCTTGCCATTGTCAACGCTGACTACAAAAGCCGATTGCTTGCTGAAGTTTATCAGAAGGATTGTTACGCCCGTCTGAGACAATAGAATTCTCAGTTCTCTCAGACATATTTGTAAAGAGCAAGATCATGTGAATCAAGGGAAAAAGAAAGAACCGAGCTTTTTCTTCCCGTCTGAAAATGGAAACCAAAGGAAGTGGTACTCACTCTTCCTTTTGAGCAATGAGCGTATGCGCGTAGATGTGGTGACACATCTGTCTGAACAGCTAGAACATGTTTTCCCATAAGCCGATGCCAGAGAAGAGCACTGTTGGGATCAAAGATGAGAGAAAAACGTAATAAAAGAATCCATAATATCGAGAGAAACGATGAACTTGCCTGTAATAATCAGGGTTTGGAACAAATGAATCCTTTTGGAGCAGACCATAGAATCCTCCGACTAAGGTCTGCCTGCAGTAGACCTTAGTGGTTCGCACAGATGACATACCAAGCTGATCCAGATACCTAAAACGTCAGAACTGAATCATAGAAACAGAGCAAATGAAGAAGCAGAAAGTGGTTGAATTGAATCCTCGGTGTTTACCAGAAGCTGTTAACGAATGTGTCGGAAACATGTCTACCTCCACTGTTGTAAGATCCGCCAGACTCTCCGACCCATGCAGATGCCCATGGCCCATATTCTTTAATGGTTTGGTTCACATTCTCAAACAGTTTGGATGCGCCGCTCAAGTAATTCGGATCCAATATCTTATCTATGAGTTTAGGATCGTTTCCTAAAAGATTCATTTCGGATTCATAATCTGTTTGGATTTTTTCAAAGATAAGACTAATAAAATTATAGGGAATGAACCTGAACCGAGATTGTAGATATGATGAGTGAGAGCATCGAGAACACCAGGGCCTGAAATGGTAAGAAGCTTGGCGTACCATTGTCGTTCATAGAAGCCACCAGGAGCCAGAAGCAAAGGCTTTGATGGGGAGTTCTTGTACAGCTGATCGATGATATTTCTCAGTATAATCACATCTTTTCCATAATTCTCTACGTTTACGCTAGCACCAACGCCCCTCCCGCTCAGCTCATTGCCTAAACAGCATCAGGGAAGAACATGATGAGAAAATTAAGCAAAAGGGTTTTTGTCTTTTAAAGAGGTCTGGTTCCTCCTACCAAACTCCCATGAATCTATACGGTAACCCTTTGAGACGGTGTAGTTGATGAAATCTTGAGCATTGGTGTAATCCCATTCCCCTCCCCATGAATTTCCGCCGAGTTTATGTTTCCCATGTAATGCGTTCAACCCAAATGTCACCATGGCCCTGCACAGTGACATTAAGACCATGACTGACCAGATCCCTTCGTGGTTCACATTCAGAATACATGGAGAAAAATCATATGATTTGATAATGACTAACCCGGTTTCACTTAGGAAACGATTGAGCTCGTCCCACCGTTTCATGTGTAAACATCCTTTGGAAAACCCAAACAAAGCGCCGTCCATCTTTCTAAACGGATGGCATGGAGTCTTCGAATTTCCTAAGTCGTAGATGACTTGATCTTGCAGCGAACCACCAATCCTTATTCTCAACGGCCTGAATGCTAACAATCAAAGATCCCTCTATCTATTTTAGTATCAACTCTTCAAACTATACTTCTACACAAATGCAGAGCAAAAGCTTGCTGATATTGGCCAAACCTTGTATAGCTTTTGCAAGAAGAGGACGAGACAAGTCCTGCAATTACCAAAAAAGATGCAAAATCAATCCATACGTGTTTCCAAAGGACCAAAAACACTTCTCCTCTTCTTACCATATTGATAGCGGACGAATAGCCCCAGGGACACTGATTGTAGTTGCACTTATCATGAGGCCACCAGTCAATTGTTGCGCAGATAAAGTTGTCATCAGTCTCAGCAACTTTGTGTTTCCCTTCGATAACGATCCTTGCATTCTTAACTTGATGAGCTTGACTCCCTGGACCAAAAATTCCCAGGAAGACTAGGAACCATACGCCGGGATTCATTGTTTTCGTGTCAGGTTCAGATGATCTGAAATTCAGACAAATTAAAAGAAGAGCAAGAACAAAACCATCAATATATGCTTGAACAAGAAAATGATAAAATCGACAAAACATATATGATTTTATAGAAAGAAAATACAATTACACAAGTTTATCATGTTCTTATTTGATAGTCAAAATATTCTCACAACTGGGTTTAGGGTTTAAATTCTTTGAAGAGTCAAAGAAGGATTGCTGTCATCCAACAGCCTCTGTTCTTCCTAATTTAAAACTTACTGAAATTGAATCGAAAGGATATAATTACATGGAAACAAGATTAAGCTCTGTTTTGGAAATCGATTTCGAGTGTGCCCATAAGAGCTAAGATCAAAATAAGCAAAAACCCAGGTCGGAAAACTGACCTTAGAAATGAGCATCAATGGAGGAAAACCAGAGATGGGTAATATTGTTGAAGCTGAAGACCGACACTAGCTTGTTCTTACGGTCGATGACACTTCGACTCAAGATTTTGCTGTCATATGGGTTAGGTGACTCTGTTTTTGTCGGCTTCTCTTTCTCTCTCTCATTCATTTCATATGAATATTTTTGTTGATTAATCAGACGATGAAATGAATATTTTGTTGATTAATCAGACGATGAAATGAATATTTTGTTGATTAATCAGACGATGTCTCTCTAACCTTCCTCTATTCACATGACCTTTATGACTTTCCTCCTTTTTTAAATTGGTTTGGTTTAACAGAAAACAGTTGAGCATCTTCTTATATTTTCTTAGTTCCTTACTTGACCTATACGTAAATAATAATAATAATAATAATAATATTAATAATAATAATAAAATAATAATAGTATACTTCTGTATATATATATTTCTTATATATAATATTATTAATAATAAGAATAATATATATTATGTATAATATATATATATAATTAAGAATTAAATAGTATATATATAATTAAGATATTTATGATTATTTATATAATATATTTATATATGAAAGTAAATAATAAAATAAAAATAAAAAATTATTAAAATAAATTGAAGAGATAGAATGAAGAGGGAATTTTGTTCTTGTAATGAGATTTTTTATAATTTTGGTGTGTCTACAATATGGAGAGAAAATGTCTATTTATAGGCAAAAATTATCAACTTGCAAGAATAAAAAAAAATATAGTTTAGCCACCAATTTAGACATCCATATTTTAACATTCCTTATTGAATGTCTATTGACTGTCTCGTTAAAAACCTATCATGAAAAAAAAACCTTTGGGATAAAAAACCATGATGAGAGAAAAAGAGTGCAACCATAAAATAAACTCATCCTCGAGTTGTCAACCCTTTGTTTCTTCACAAGTTCCGAATGTGATGCATCTCGATATTCCGAATGTGTTTTCTCCATGTTGAAGTAGGGAGCGGCTTTGTGAATAAGTCGATTATACTTTAGCATGATCGAATAGTATTGAACATCAACTTTTTTCTTCTTCTCAAGCTCTTGAGATATGTGAAAAATTTTGGAGGGATATGCTTTGTTTTGTCACTTTTAATATAACATTCCTTTGTTTGAGCAACACATGCAGTATTATCTTCATATAGTATCGTTGTATCATTGGGTTGATATTAGTTGATAATGCACATGTCTCATGTATGTGTCGAGTTAAAGCTCTAAACCACAAATATTTTCTATTCACTTCATGAAGTGCTATCACTTCAGCATTTTGAAGATGTTGTAACTAGAGTTTGTTTCTATGAACGCCATGATATCGTTGTCCCTCCAATTGTGAAAACATATCATGTTTGTGATCTAGCTTTATGAGGATCTGATAAATAACCTGCATCTACAAAACCAATCAACTCACGATTGGAATATCTAGGATAAAATAGTCCTAAAGCAATCGTCCCTTGTAAATATCGAAAGATATGTTTAATCACTGTCCAATGACGCCGTGCAGGGGATGAACTATATCGTGACAAGAGATTAGTAGCAAATGCTATATCAGGACGAGTGCAATTTGCTAGATACAAGAGAGCTCCTATTGTACTCATATATGGTACTTCTGGTCCAAGTATATCTTCATTTTTCTTCACAAGGACGAAATTGATCATTTTCAACATTTAAAGATCTACATACCATTAGAATGCTTAATAGATATGCTTTATCCATATTAAAGAGTTTTGATACGCTCTTTGTATAATTTGATTGATGTACGAATATACCATTCTTTAGCTCTATTTGTAAGCAAAGACAAAACTTTGTTTGTCCAAGGTCTTTTATTTTGAATTCCTCTTTCAGATAGTTTCGAGAATTTTCAATCTCCTTTGAGGTCCCAATTATATTCAAATCATTAACATAAACAGCTATAATCACAAATCCACTTGATATTTTTTGAATAAACACACAAAGGCAAATATGGTTATTCACAAATCTTTTTTTAATAGATATTCACTTAGACGATTGTACCACATACGACCAAATTATTTCAATCCATATAAAGATCGTTGCAATTTGATTGCACATATTTCTTTAGATTTTGAGTTTGATGTATTCGGCATTCTTAATCCTTGGGGGATTTTCATATATATATCATTATCTAAAGATCCATATAGATATGCTGCAACCACATCCATAAGGTACATATCAAAGTTGTTGGATGCTGTTAAACTTATCAAATATCTAAATGTGTTTGCATCCATAACACATGAATATGTTTTCTCATAACCAATTCAGGTTTCTGGGAAAACCCTTGTGCGACAACGCGTGCTTTATAGCTCGTGACCTCATTATTTTCATTTCTGTTTCGTACAAAACCCCATTTGCATTCAACTGGTTTAACACCATTGGGAATTTGAACGATGGATCCAAATACTTTTCTTTTATTTAATGAATCTAATTCTATTTGCATAGCTTCTTTTTATTTTATCCAATCATGTCTCTTTTGACATTTTAATATTGGTTCAGGATCTTCACTATCATTTCAATTTATTTGGATACAGAGAATGAGAATATTCCATCATTGTCATTTATTTCATCTCTTCTTATAATCTTTTCATCATAGATATAGTTGATGGAAAACTCATTGTTCTCTGTATGTTCATGATTATTTTCATGATTTTCAGTCTGAAGATCATCTTTCTCGTTTGTTTCTTTTTGGATGTTCTCTATGATCCGAGAATCATCATCATTATCAAACTTCTTTCTCTTTCGAGGATTTTTATATTTAAAACCAAATGGCCGTCCACGCTTCAAGCTTGTTGTAGACTCATTTGAAATTCTTTCACCCGCATGTCCTTTTGGTATTTCTATACGAGCATGTGCATTTTCAGCTGGTACATATGATTTTGTAACCTGAGTTGTATCATTGAACCCATCTGGAAGTCTATTTGAAATATTATGTAAATGTATTATCTTTTGTACTTCCATATTACATTGTTTTGTAGGATGATCAAGATATAACAATGATTGTGTTTTCCATGTTAGATCTTGTGAAGCTTATTTTATTCCTCATCTTAATGGTGGGAATTCGTTTTCATTAAAATGACAATCAGCAAAACGAGATGTGAACACATCACCGTTTGTGGTTCAAGATATCTAATGATAGATGGTGAATTATATCCAACATAAATTCCCAATCTTTGTTGTGACCCCATTTTTATCTGTTGTGATGGAGCAATCGGAACATATACTGCACAACCATATACTCGTAGATGAGATATATTTGGTTCTTGGCCGTTTGCTAATTGCAATGGAGAATATTTATGATAAGCACTTGGCTTTATTTGAATTAGTGTTGCAACATATAAAATGGCATGTCTCAAGCAGAAATTGGAAGTTTCGTCTTCATTAGCAATGGTCGAGCAATAAGTTGAAGATGTTTAATTATTGACTTTGCCATATCATTTTGTGTACGAACATGTAGTACGAGATGTTCAATCTCAATACCAATCGATGTATAATAGTCATTGAAAGCTTGATAAATAAATTCACCGGCGTTATCATGCCTCACATTCTTAATTGGGTGATCAGGGAATTGAGCTCGTAATTTTGTTATTTGAGCAAGAAACCTCGTAAATACAATATTGTAGGTTGATAATAGGTAAACGTGCGATCATTTGCTTCAATCATCGATCAATACCATAAAGTATTGAAATGGTCCACTTGGTGGTTGAATAGGTCCACATATATCCCCATGTAATCGTTCTAAAACAAAGGTGTTTCATACTTTGACTAATGATGATCTTATTATCAATTTTCCTTGAGAACAAACACTACATGCGATCTCATGAGATTGAAATATCTTCTCATGTTTTAGTGGATGACCATTGCAATTTTCAATGTTTTTCTGCATCATTATTGAACCAGGGTGACCCAATCGATAATGTCAAATCTTCAACATGTCTTCATAATTTGGGTTGAATGTGGCATATAATTTCACCATTCTTATTATTGTGAAATATAATCCAGAGGATAAAACTGGTAATAATTTCATAATATGTTTCTTTCTACAAACCATTGTCGTGATATAAAGATATTCATGATTTTCATCATTCATGGTTTCAACATGATAACCATTTTGGCGAATATCTTTGAAACTTACATAAGTTCTTTTTAGAATTGTGGAGAGAACAATGCATCTTGTATGATAAATTTTGTCTCTCGGACATTATAAAATTTGCTTCGCCACACCTCTTAATTATTTTTGTATTTCTAGATATCGTATTGACACTGGATTCATGTATTCTCAACTTGGAGAAATACGTTAATCTTTTAATATTGTATGTGTCGTAGCACAATCGTCTAGACATATGTCTCCATCATTGATGTTTGATCGTAACATATTTTGTGTTACTTTGATCCAATAAAGATATAGATAAACCTAAAAATATGAAACAAACGTTACACATAATATATAACAATGTAAGAAAATATCACAATAAAAGATAAACTAATAAAACTTAAAAACCAAATAACGAAAGAAAAATACATTCAAGATAATAAAACAAGCTAAGTCTTAAAATGAGAGAATGATAACAAAGAAATCCATGTTGAAATCTCATTTTCTTTCCTCATCTTCATTATCAGGTTGTTACATAAAATTCGCGATGTCTAGGTGTATTCCACCCTTGTCGTCATGTAGGAAATCATCGAGATCATCAGAAATAAAGTTCGTTTAAACATTTTTGCCTTTACCCGTTAGTGACTTCTGATATAAATCATCAAAATGTCTTGGTGTACGACACACTTGAGACCAATGTCCATTCATACTGCATCGATGACATATGGTATCTTTTCGCTTTTTAGTCACGTTTTCATTTTCAATCACTCGATGATCTTTTCTTTTATTTTCTCCGTATTAGAAATTATTTGGTGGATTGCTCTGACCTCATCCTCTACCATATCCATTCCACAACCGCGACCATGTTCGCGGTCTCGACCACAACCACATATATATATATATATATCCACGTCCACGTCCACGTCCATGCCAGTGGTTATATTTGATGAAGTCGTATTGGTTTCATAAAATGGTGCAGAACTAGAGGGACGAGCATGATGATTTTTCATTAATAGCTCATTTTGTTATTCTGCAACGAGGAGAAGCTGTAACAATTCGCGATAAGTCTTTAAATCCTTCGCGCGATATTGCTTTTGTAAAATTACATTATCAACATGGAATGTCGATAATGCTTTCTCCAACTTATCATAATCAGTTATCTTTTTTCACACAATTTCATTCTGGAGATTATTTCGAACATCATAGAATGATATTCGTCCATAAATTTGTAATACTGGAATCTCAAATTCAACCAATCATTATATGCCTTTGGGAGGATCACTTATTTTTGGTGATCAAATCATCTTTGAGAGATTCCCACAAATCTACGGGATCTTCTTTTGTTCGATACTCATTTTTTAACCCATTGGCAATATGGTGGCGTAAAAATATCATGGCTTTTGTCTTTTTCTCATCTAATGAATTGTTATCTTTATCGATCGTGGAAATGACCTTTTTTCCTTTTAGATTCATTTTAGTATCAAATTCCAATGTCATATAGTTTTTTCCAAAGGCATCTAGTGTCGTGATTTGGAAATTCACCAAGTTCGACATGAAGATCTGTTATCATTAAAAATAAATAAATATAAGTTATGACATTGAAAAACAAAATTAAATAAATTATTATATAACAATTCATGTGTTAGATCCGTTTATATTTATAGATAATTCATTTTTAGATTTATTTAACCAATCAATAATTAAATAATAAAAAACAAAATTTAAATGAACTTCAGGGGATGATTTTTTTTCATCTTCCCCATAAATAAAATACTTAACAAAATAAATATAACATAAAAATATGGTTCAATCATCCTCATAAAAATAATAAAATAATAAAAAAATATAAGTTAAATAAATAATAGGTGGATTTTCTCATCCTCCACATAAATAAAAATAAGTAACAAAATAAAATATAACGTAAAAAATGGTGGCTCAGTCATCCATGTAACAATAATAAATAACAAATAAATATTCATAAATGTTAATATTATTGATCGATGGATGAGCTTACAGAATTATATAGTGTAATATATTATATCCGGGACTTAGTCCGCAATGTCTTTATAATATAATATATATATATATATATTTATATTATGACCGGTATATATATTCTACGAGGTCTATATAATTTTTTTACTTGAAATGGAATTCAAATCGAAACCAAAATCGATTAGAAATCGAGATCGTAGAAAAAATAAAAATAATACATGTAACGTATGATATTGTATTTTTTTCTTCTTAATCAATTAGAACGATCGTACTGATTACGTGTTAAAAGTTAAAAATAGATCGATATATCTATGTATATGTATATATATATATATTTCTTATACACGTATTATAAAGAATATTAATCTATATTGAATTGAAAAACAATAATTTTAAGATACCAGAAATTAGAGATGATCGAGGCCTGCGGTTGTAGTGTCCTAAGACAGAAATTTACTCTCTATTCCGTCTTGAGGATTTAACGATCGCAAGAGAATTATCTCTTGTTGAATGTACTCTGTTTTTCTCAGAAAGTTTTACGGGGTTGAAACGAATTTTTGATGCTCATTTCGAATGATCATATGGTCATACATATGGATTTCTTAGGGTGCAAGCTACAGATGCGACCCTACGAACGCAACCCTACGAATGTGTGCGGAGCGTGTGGAGAGTTCGGGAGTGTGCATCGAATGGACGCAGTGGTTAAGCGAACGGACGCAATGGTTCGTGGACGAACACAATTTTTTACTGAAAAACCAACAGTCGAAAAATATCTCGGCTCGTTGGGCCGAGGCCTGGCCTGCTCCAACCAAGAGCACAAGAGCTCCAAGGTACATCTTTGACATTATATATAAATATATGTGCATATACACACATACCAATTATCAATTATATTGACAATTTGAAAGCATTAATTGTATGAACGTTTATATAGTGTTCATTTAATGCTTCAAGTTTTAATGTGGGACTTTTTTAATAAAAACATGTGCAATGCACATGTGCCGACAATAGCCCACATTTTCTATTCAAACTTAGCAATACCCAACATTTGAATAGAAAATAAGATTTCATTCTGAGAATTCTGGTTAGGTATGCATTTGAAAAGGTGTCTTTTGAACTTGAACCGTTCATTGTGAGTACTTATTGGATTCACTTTGTTAGTTAGTGACCTACAGTCTTGAACTACTGCGGTTTCGTAGTAAATCAAGACAATAAGTATCACACATACCAACCCGAAACATTTCAATTCTTACGGTTGTGTTCATTCTAATCCTGAACATATTTTTTCTTCATGATATTTCTAGAGAACTTAGCCATCTTGGTTCTCATAAATGCGACCCCACATCGATCTCGTATCAATTCCACTTTCAAAGCTATTAGCACTACAAAAAACAGGCGTTTTCCAACGGACATATCCGTTGGAAAACGCCCAAAATTCGTTGGAAAACGCATTTTCCAACGGACGACAACGGTTTAAGGCCCGTTGGAAATCGATCGTTGCAAATCGGGATCCGTTACAATTCGCAACGGATTTACAACAGATAAAATCCGTTGCAAAAGTGTAACGGACATTCCAACGGACTCGCCCGTTGAAAATTTTTAATGGAGGCCCGTTGGACAAATTGAGACGGATGCTCGTTAAAAATTGCAACAAATGCCTGTTACAAAACTTCAACGGATGCCCGTTACAAATTGAAACGGATGGTCGTTACAATTTTGCAATAGATTTCCGTTGATATATGGGCGGGAAAAAAAAGCGCGAATTTAAAATTTCCAACGGGCATCCGTTGGAAACTGGCGGAAAAGAATGACGGACGTCCGTTGTAAATTGGCGGGAAAGGGCAACGGATGACCATTGCAATTTGGCGGGAAAACTTTGCAACGGATGACCGTTGGAAATTGCAACGGACATCCGTCGGAAATGTCGTTAAAAAAATAAAAAAATAAAAAAAAATTAAACTAAAAAGTTTTTGATTAAAATATTAAAATTGTTTTACAAAAAAAATTACAATTAAAACTATTCCTATTACAAATCATTAAGATCGGTTGTGTCCATATCATCTCCGCCACGATCACCACAACCTCTAGACGGAGTTGCATCCGAATCGAGTCCTAGGTCTTGCTGCGGTGTTGATCCCCTCACCTGGCCGAACATCAACTCAATGACGCTCTCCAAGTGTTGTATTTGAGAGGTTTGTCGCGCAACGTGGGCTCAATTTCTCGAAGTTGTGATTCGAGCTCCTCAATCCGTCATTGTTGCGTAAAACTTTGTTGTACAGTGGGAGGTACCGTCGTGGCGTCCTCGATGATATCTTTTTGAAGCACACCGAGACCGTATAGACGCTCCTTATACTGTCTCACCGACTTCAAGAAAAACAAAATTAGAGTTAGATTTTTCAAAAATATGTTATTAATAATCGAAAAAAAGAAAAAGTTTACCTCTAAATATATTTTGTCCTTTTGTATAGGACTAGCTCGTCGGGAGTCGAACCGCAAGCTTGTGATTGCTGTGTAATCTTCTCCGTCACAGCTCTCACGGTTCGCTCCGCTCGAGGATCGACGAGTTCAGATTCGTCGACCTCTTCTCCGACGATCGACTTCTTTTTGGCGTGGGTTTCTAATATCAGCTCAAGAAGAATCGATTCTCTTCCTATCCATTGCTTCTGTAATATAAAATAAATTTAATTATATAAATATTTAAATAATAAAATTAAATAAACAAAAGTTTACCAATTCGTGTTTTTCGTTTCGGGAAGGATTTTGATCCCTAAGTATGGCGATGCAGACCATCTCCAGGAACCTTCTCGCCGTAAAGACATTTTTTTTCCATGTCGCTCTTGGCCTTGAATTCTGCGGAATCCCAATACTCAATCATTTGGTTGAAGACTGCGTCCGTTACCCATCTGGGTTTGCGATTGTTGGCGTAATAGTTTCATTTTGCGTTGTTCATCATTAGGTGCATCCGAGCCTGCATGTCGTGCATCCATGCTATGTAGATGCCAATATATCCTTTCTCCGCCATCTGTATGAGCGCCGCAAAATAATTTATAAATTTTTAGTTTTATAACATATATACATATATAACTAATAATTTGGAATTTAATGTAATAAAGAACTTACTATAAATGTGAGTGATGTGTTCTCAAAGTTCAACAAATAACCTAAACTACCCGCAAGTGCACGACACGTGTGTAGTACTTCAGGTGTCGACAATCAAACCAACATGGTTTCTCACCATATACTAGTCGAAATGAATCGGTATCCTCCATACAATATGGACATGCCAATCTTCCGTGCGTGCTCCATCCAGATAACATTCCATAGGCAGGAAAATCGCTAATTGTCCACAACAAGACCGCTTTCAATGTGAAATTTTTTGCTTAGTACTGACGTCATAAGCAAGGATTCCTTCGTTTCACAACTGTCGTAATTCATGAATTAAGGGCTGCAAAAAGACATCGAAACTTTTCTTCAGATGTTCTGGTCCTGGAATCAACAACGTCAGAAATTTTACCTCTCTTTTCAAACACATCTCGGGAGGCAAATTATACGGAGGCAAAATCACCGGCCACAGAGAATATTGACTTTCAGATTGTCCATAAGGACTAAAACCATCCGTGCACAAGCAAAGATAAACATTTTTTCATTTCATATGCGAACTCGGGAAATATTTCATTGAAATCTTTCCAAGCCTTACCATCCGATGGATGTTGCATTATACATTCGGTCGTTGAGTGTTCTGCGTGCCATCTCATTACCGTAGCGGTTTTTTCCGATTCATATAACCTTCTCAACTTGTTTGCTATAGGCATATAGAACATTTTCTTGTATGGAACATATTTACGTGAAGATGGTTTTTTAGGCCGACATCTGCTTGCACCGCAAAACTTGCATTTCAACAAGTCTTTATCATTTCCCCAAAACAAAAATGCAACTGTTTCTACAAATATCAATTTTTTCATGTGGCATTCCCAAATCTTTTAACACATTCTTTGTTTCGTAGTATGTCTCAGGAGCGTGATTATTTTCCGGTAAAAATTCCCGCATTGTTTTGCAAAATGAATCCATGTAATTTTCAACCACATTTTAGTATGTTTTAATACTCATCAATCTTGAAGATAAAGATAAACGAGACTGACATTCACGACAACCTTCATATATAGGTTGTTTCGCCGAATCCAATAGGTTGAAGAATCGACGTGCATCGATGTTCGGCATCTCATCATGCGTTTGTTCATTAACAGCTCTAGGAAAAGCATCTGACACTATTTCCACATATGGATTGGTCGTTGATGCTTCATAAATAACTTCTTCATTTCGTTCTACTTGTGCATCTTGCACAATATCTCTAACAATTCAAATTTCACCGTGAAAAAACAGAATTTCATAATTTTCAACGAAACCCACCTTATAATGATGATTGCAAACAATTGACTTTGATACTTCATATTTTTTGCATCTTTTGCATGGACATAACATTGTCCCGCGTTCTTGACACAAAGGCTGCATCGATGCAAAACTCATGAATTACTCCAATCTGTGTAAGAATTCTTGTGTAATCTCTTCGGTTATAGGATCTTTTTTTCTATACATCCACTCTCTCGATCTATATATATTTCGATTTGAAGAAGATGACATTTTTTGAAAATATTTTTGTTATTGATGGTTTGATGCACTCTTTGGTATGATCTAAATAGTGAACATTCAACCGGACATCCGTTGGAAATTGCAACGGATGTCCGCTGGAGGTTCACGTGAATTTATTTAAACCGGTGACCTCGAAATTAACAATTTCAACGGGCATCCGTTGCCAATTGTAACGGACATCCGTTGCAAATGCCAACGGATGCCCGTTGAAATCATAAATAACGGATTAATGCCCGTTGAAAGTGCTTACAAATTCGTTATTTTTGCATATTACAATAGTTAGATCTTATGAATTACAATTTTGTAATTATAATTGATTTCATGTCGATCTCAAGCGGTGAACAAAAACCAAAATGACGCGGAATATGTAATCGAACTCAAGCGGTGAACAAAACCGAAGTAACGCGAAATATGTAATCAAAAGTTAAACTACAATTTCATTCAGTTCTCTTTCAATTACACTATAACATATTGTAACAATAACCTAAGGAAAAAATATTTAGGAAATGGCTTCAATTAAGAGGCAAAGTGTTGAACTCGACTCGAATCTCAGTCGTCAAAATTAACTACCATCTTTACGTCTATTATCGAATTAAAAAACAAATCTTATAAACTGCATCACCGTCAGGAATCCTTTTCCCGATCTCGATGGTGAGACAGTTTATAAAAGTTGTTTTGGATTCAACGATAGATATTAAGATGTTTGTTATTGATGATTTGGGATAACCCTAGGTTCCGATATAAATAGTAAATATCCCAACGGACATCCGTTGGAAATTGCAACAGATGCTTGTTGCTCCATCACGAGAATTTATTTCGACCGTTGAACCTCAAAATTTACAATATCAACGGGCATACGTTGCAATTTCTAACGGGCATCCGTTACAATATACAACGGACGCCCGTTGTAATTCTTTTTCCGGTTTCTAACGGGTCTTCCAACGGAGACGGCCAACGTATTAAATCCGTTACAATCCGTTAAAAATCGCGATGGATTTCAACGGATATAGCAACGGAAAGAATCCGTTACAACTCCGTTGAAATTTGTAACGGATTGCAACGGATGAAGGCCCGTTGAAAATATCAACAAATCCATTACAATCCGTTGCTAATTGCTTCCAACGGACTGATCCGTTGCCCCGTCCGTTGGAAACAACGAGTTTTTTTGTAGTGTAGCATTATTAAGAATCATAAGATTCATTCCTTTGCTCATCAACGGAGACATACTTTATTTTAGCATAGGAAAGGCGTGATAGTATGTCATGAGACTTGAGTCTTCCTTAACTAGTTAGCCTATTGAACCTAGACCATGGGATCTCCAATGTTGTTAGGTTAGGTTTCCGCCAAATGATGACTCATTCCATTGGCTTTAAGCCCATTCCCCTCTGTGTTTAAAACTTGCTCTCTACCAAGGCCTTTCGTGAACGGATTCGCGATGTTTTCCTTAGATTGTATATAGTAAATAGATATAATTCCATTCTTTAGCAAGTCTCGTATCGTGTTATGGCATCGCCTGATATGCATCGATTTACCATTGTAAATTTGGTTTTTCGCTCTTGCAAGGGCAGCCATATTGTCACAGTGAACACAAATGGCAGTCACACGTTTTTTCCATAACGGAATTCCTTCTAGGAAGTTTTTGAGCCATTCTGCTTCCTCAGCAGCTTTATCCAATGCTACAAAATCTACTTAAATAGTCGAGCGTGTCACTACAGATTGTTTTGATGATTTCAAAGATACAACAGCTCCTCCAAGTGTAAATACATATCCACTTGTGGATTTAGTATCTGTATTGTTTGAAACCCAATTTGCATCACAATATCCTTCTAATACTGGAGGATATTTAGTGTAATGCAAACCATAGCTAATTGTATGTTTAAGGTATCTCAATACTCGTATTAATGCAACCCTATGTTCTTTTCCTGAATTGTTTGAGTATCTACTGAGTCGACTAATCAAATATGTCAAATCCGGTCTCGTACAATTCATGATGTACATTAAACTTCCAATAACCCGTGTGTACTCCAATTGTGATACACTATCTCCTTGATTTTTCTTAAGATGTACACTTGGATCATACGGAGTTACAACCGGTTTACAATCAAAATGTCCAAATCTTTGAAGGATCTTTTATATATAATGAGATTGCGTCAAAGTGTAACCTTCCGAATTTCTTTGAATTCGAATTCCAAGAACTATATTCGTAATTCCGATGTCTTTCATATCAAAACAAGAATTTAACATTTTCTTGGTTCGATTAATTACATCTTTGTTTGACCATTTGAAAGCATTAATTGCATGAACACTTATATAGTGTTCATTTAATACTTCAAGTTCCAATGTGAAACTTTTTTAATAAAAACATGTGCAATGCACATGTGTGTCACATGTGCCCACATATACTAACAAATAGTATATATGTAATTAAATATTCTTAACTATTATATATAAAAGTAAATAATATAATAAAAATAAAAATTAATCCTTCTCAAAATAAATTGAAAAGATAGAATAAAGAGAGATTTTTGCTTTTATAATAATATATTTTATTATTTTGATGTTTTATAATTTTGGTGTGTTTATAAGATGAAGAGAAAATACCTATTTATAAACAAAGATTATCAATTTATAAAAATAAAAAATTATATAATTTAGTCACCAATTTAAATATTGCGCATTTTAACAAATATTATAATTTCATAACACATGAACCAAATACAATGGTTTGCCATATCGATGTCCATAATCAATGTTTGAAAAGATAATGAGAAGATGATGATGATGCAAAACAGTCACGTCAGTTTTGTTTGACAAATATCTTGAATATTGAATAGTGACAACTCCTTTTTTTAGAAAATTAAATAAATAAATAGATCTCTATATTCTGAATCAATCTAGTATGTATAAGAGTTTTTTCCCTCAAATAACGACAAAAATGGTTTCATTATTATGAAAAAAATTAAATAAAAAATTGTATACAAAATAATTTAATGGCTTAATAATAAATAGTCAAATTTGGAGTCAGTGTTTTCCATTTGGCTGTTATGGTCACGCCGGTGACTTGAATACTTGTCACTTGCTAGGATGATAGATTAGTTTAATTTGATCACATTATTAAATTTGTTATTCTCTCTATCTATATACATATAAATTTGTTTGAAGTGATCTTTATTATATTATATATTTTTGGAGGAATAATTAAAAAAGGAGAAGAGCGAATGAGAGGTAGTTAGTTACCCAGATCAGAAGATAAAAGGAGAGCAGATGGGATGGTCGTGTAATGACTTTGGAAAAGTCTTGGTAAGATATTTAATTTAATTTAATATCAACTTGCAAAAGCAAATTGGAGATCCATGTACTTTGATTTCATTTTTCAATTTCGTCGGCTCAATTGCAGTAGGATAAACATAGTATTTAGGGTTTTTTAGGGTTACGGTGTCGAACCTCCATATCTTTTTCTCTTGCTCCTGCTCTGCTGCTGCTGGTAAGCAGTTCTTTCTCTGTGTTGGATTTTTTATTGAGTCTCAGGAAACCCTTTCGTTTCTTTCTCGGGAAAATTGGGGATTGGAGAGAATAGATAAAGGGGGCTTGGAAAATTTACGATTCTTAAGGTTTTTTATTATTTCGTTACATATATTTATTTACGATGGAGTAAATGGTTTACAGAAAGCGGAAATTTAGATATTGTGATTGTTAGGGATCTGTACATACAAAATCGGTGTAATTATAGTTTCACTTGTTCTGCCTGATCCCCGAGAAAGTTGAATTGGACAATAAGCGATGGGAAAGTTAAGGAATTATGATTCTGGGGCTTTGACCTCGTACAATTTCTGTTTGTTTCTCGGGAAAATGGGAGTGGGAGAAACTGGAAGGATAGTAGCTAATGAAGTGTGTAAGGGAAAAAAGGGATTCTTTCTGTTTAAAATTTGAGTTTATGGGTAGCTTTTTCTGTTTGTTTCCGGGAAAGTTAAACTGGGAGGTAAGGGGAGCACAAAAGATCGAAGCTTTTGTGCTCCCCTTACCTCCCAGTTCTGTCTGTTTTCCTGTTCTAAATTAAAGAATGAGAAATTCGTGAGAGAAAATCATCCTTGTCGACATTTTGAGTCTTTCCGAACAGGGAAGCTTCTGTTTTGTTTCCCGAGAAAAGTGAAGTTAATAGGAAAAAGAAAGAAACAGGCCAGATCTTTTTCTAGGATTAGTATAAGTTTGTCTCAAATCTTCTTGTCTCTTGGTTGAATTGCCTGTGTTATAGTTGATGTATCCTCGATCATCCCTCGGCCTATAAGAAAAAAAATCAAAGCTTTTTGATTTGGAAGATGACCTTTCAACCGCCAAGTTGAAAAATATAATCAGAATTCTGATTGATTATGACAAGACCCCTAACTCGAACTAATGCTCAAACACCAAACTTTCATACATTTGTATTTGTTCCATGATGACCTTTCAACCGCCAAGTTGGCTCTTGTTCTTCCTTTTCTCATATTTGTATGCTTGCTTGAAGTGTTGATCGGTATTTGCTGCTTGCCTAATTCGTTAATGTGACTTGTATATGTGCGTGTGCGTGTTTGAGTTGTTAGTCTCAGGGCTTTTCCTCTTTTCTTTTCTGCAGTGGATCTTTTTTCCATTGTTTTGTTTATCTGCTGAAATCAGGGTCCATTTTTGTAAGATTTTTGTGTAGCTGCCTAACTCTGGTTTGCCTAACTCTGGTTTGGGTTATTTTGGACAGTTACTCTGGATTGCTCTTTGTATCTCGACTTGACCCTTGGTCTTATTTAAGATTTCCTGTTTGAATCCGATGGTTTCTCTTGCTCGCATGTGGGAAGATACTTTTGAAGGCATTACCGGCATAGTGAAGCTGAAGAGTAGCGAATTGAAGAGCAAGACTCTGGAGATGAGTAGGATTTCCGATGAAATTTCAGGTGTGGATGAGGGTTTTCTCGAGAAGAAAGATGAGGTGAAACTGGAATGCCCCATTTGCTTTGAGCCATTTGATATGTCTCACAATGCCCCTCTGGTTTTGTGGTGTGGACACACGCTCTGTAAGAGCTGCGTCTTGAGACTACAGCGAGCTGTTTTGAAATTCCAAAATCTACATCCGATCATTCTTCCGTTCTTTGTGTCTTGCCCGTGGTGTAGCTCTTTTTCCATGAAGTTAACTTTCAGGGGGAATCTCAAATTCCCAAAGAAGAATTACTTTGTGTTGTGGATGGTCGATAGCTCTCAGAGTGCCTCTCGCACCACAAGCAACAATCTTTCTTGCGTAGGAAGCAACGGGAAAAGCAGATCCAAGGAGCTGTCCGGATCTAACCAAGAAGAACGGGCGCTGACCTCGACACTTTGCGAAGCTTGGGCCCTCCTCAGATTCCTCTGGAACTTTCTCTCCGGGTATTCGCGGATGGAACGAGTGCTGGGTCTAGCACTGCTCCTGATCTTTGTGGCTTTATATGCTGCTCAAGTAAGCACATTCCTCTTAACTCTCTACGCCCTCACTGTCCTCTTTGGATCCGCCTTCTTGCTCCTTCCCAAACTCTGTTTACCAGGGATCGGTTTAGCCGTTTAATCAGAGGAAGTCCCGAAACCGCCTAAATCTGAAATCTTTCTCTCTACTTGCCTCACTATGTAAAGCCTTATATAGGTTTTCGGCATTGTTTATCATGTAAAATATTTGGTATAGGCATGGCATCTACACGGTATGGGTGGCTAACCGGAGAAGTAATCACTGTTTAGGTTCTGAATGTTGGTAGATTTTCCAGTACAGATACCTAACTGGAGAAATTATCGGTAATGTGTAAGTAAAATGGTTGTATATTAAAGAACTGTGCAAAAGTGTAAAATGTGTATTCATAATAAAGTAGATGATTAATTATTCATGTTGATCAGACTGTTGCTTATAGAATGCCGCAGCCATTTTGTTGTAAAGATCCATGGCCATCATCTACAGCAGAACCAGAAGGTTGTCAATTAATGGTTGGATTTGGAGTAGCAAGATTGTGTATGAAATTGAAATAATCAAACCTGTGCATATGGATGAGTCATAGTGAATGAAGAAGCACTGTTGCAGTCTGTGTTGGTGAATGGCGGTGGAGGAACAAAAGCTCCTCCGAAAGCATTTCCACCATGCATTCCCATATGAGCCATGGCCGTGAGAAGTGCCATCTGAAGTTGTTGCTGTTGGGACGGCAGTGGCTGCATCATCATCATCTGCTGTGGTAAGTTGGGTCTCATGCTCATAAACTGGATTTGTGCTTGCAGCTGTTTCATATGGTCGATCACGTCGTCCAAAATCGATACTTTATCCGTCTGCAAATACATCATCCAGTTTCATCAACGTATATCTATTTATGTATCTTTTAACCAAAAAATACTGAAATCTTTCTTTGTAATTTTACCTTATTTCCATTTGGAAGAAGCTTCTGAAGTGTTTTCATCCGCTGATTGATTCTATCACGTCGTCTCTGCCTCAGTTACAAATCAAAAAGAGATGATTTAGAAAGAAAAAAAAAAGATTTTTAATCTCAATAAAAACCCATTACCCTCTCGGATTCATTATGAACAGCTGCAGCCTTTCCTCTTCTGCTGCCTTTAGTCTCTCGTTCCTCTCCTGTCTCTTGAGTGTCCTGTATCAATGTTTGTGTAAGAACATGCATTGTATCCATAGAAATCTTCTGTTATCTTACCGATCCTGAACAGACATAATCTTTTTCTCCGGTTCTTGCTGTTTTTAAACTCCGAACAGACTCATAAGACGCCCAATTAGACATAGATCTTGCGTCGTTGGTATGATGACTGACACTTGCAGTTGCAGACACGCTCTGACCCAACCATAAATCCACGTCTGAATGTGGACGTTTCTTTTCCCCTTGGTTTGGACCATCCTGGCTCTGCAATTTGCTACGCTGAGCGGCATGATGGACCACAGACTCCAAGGTCTGGCAGCCGCTGAGAGTTTCAGTCCATATGGGTTTAGGCGAGGTGTTTGGCTGCGTGAGTTCGCCTAACCCGTGGACAGTTAGTTCCCCATTTTCCCATGTGAGCTCTCTGACTCCGTAATTCGACCTGAAGAAGAGAGAAAACAAGTAAGAAACAAGAAGAGCTCGTTGTGTCTTTTTCGTCTAAGCTACAGAAACAGAGTAAGGCTCTGTATCAAACGGAGATCACATTTGGACAGGACGATTAATGTAGTGAAGAGTAGCAGCTTCTCTCTCTCTCTCTCTCTCTCTCTCTCTAGGCCTTCTAAGTCTTCTTACAATAACAATTCCTCTGTAATAAGACACTTCCTCTGTTCCAACTCCTTACAATACAACGACTATTCATATACAGTGTGTTTTCTCTTGTATTAGATATTATCAAAATACCCTTTGATCGGTAATGATTTCAAATGATTCATTTAATGTCACGTCAGTTCCTCCGCAGAGGAGATATATCTGGCTGTCAGCCGACAAACGATGACCTTTCGCCGTGACTCGTGGAAGAATTCTATTGGGCGTTGATTGGTCTGCGGTGACCACGAGGAACTCTGGGTTCCACCAATCATTTTCTTGCATTAGATTCGTGACAGCGAATCATAACGCTCCCCAGAGTTTATCTGTTCGATCTTACATTTGTTTTTAAATGCCAATTCTATATTCTCAGTTCGACGACCATCGTTTTATGTCTTTGAAAATTTATAAAATCTTACATTATATTCAATTGTATTCTTATTAATGTTAAGATGAGGTATTACTCTATGGTATAAATTTCATAGATAATATATTGATTTCTTTACATTAAAAATTCATAAATTGGATAGATTTATAACAAAATGATACGTTATACTATCTATCTATTTATTGTAGGTTTGACCATTGAAAATAGTATAATGACGTAATCGAATAAAATTCGACAATAATGAAGAATGAAAACTAGAGTAATAGGCAATGGACCAAATTATGCCCAATTCCATTTAACCAAACAAAATCTTACCACAATTTTGATCATTAAATCTTTCTGGTCCCTCTTTATGCCCCATTCTTAGTTGCTATAATATTCACACGCATCATATATGATATGTTTCATCTTATATTCGGCTATACAAAGCTTTAAAAATATGTATTAAACGTTTTGTTTATAGAAATTTTAACAAAATATGTATTAAATATTTTGTTTATAGAAATTTTAATGAGGTTTTGATATAACCACGAATTTTATATTTATAGTAATAGAATAATGGTGGTGTAGGGTTTTTCGATAAACACATTATCTAATTTTTCTATATATTTGTATATCTTGTAACCTAAAGACAATGTGAATTACATTCGTTTAAATTTTTCGAGTCTCTCCTCCTTATGCTCCCGACGGATCTCCTCATTACGTTTCATCGTGCTCTCCAACGAGATCTGGTTCCGCTGATTCTGTGCTTCTCGACCTTGCTCCGACCTCGACGTGATCCGCACCTTCGCTTTTGCCGATGGTCCTTCGCGTTTCGGCTTCATCTCTGTCAGATCTAGCATCAGTTCGGATCGCGAAGAGATCTTCTTTGGTCTCAACGATGCTCGGTTCCGTCGGGTGGAGGTCCTAGAGGAAGCCAACAATTTCAACAACTGTTGGGTTGATTTAGGGTGCGGAAGCGTGTTTTTATCAACCCGAATATGAGATCTAGTCATGTTTAAAGCTTAGTTTTTTGGGATTTCAACGACGAACAAATATAGAAACGATTTCGTAATACCTTTCGCGTTGAACGTATGATTGTCGAATGTGGTAGACTTGACAACGCAAGCCCTCTACGCGTATCCACGCCAAGATCGGATCTGCCTTCCAACCGTTGGTGCAGAATTCGGGAAGAATGAAAAAACTGTTTTTCATTCTTCGTTCTTTTCTTTTGACGGCTGGGGTTTTGATTTTACGATTGTGTAAAACTGATGACGAAAACTCGTTTTTTCGTTGCATATATAATTATTAAATTTTAATAATTACACTTAAACCCGCGACTATAGGAATATTACATAAGAGGCATATTACTTTCAATCTCCCACTTGCCTTTACGTAATATCTCAAATAGTCGAAGTACATGTATCTCCATACACACACTGCCCGTACATCATATGTACTAACCCCAAAAGAAAAACAAATACAATTATATTCTTCGGTGCTAGCAGATGAATATAACTGCATTCCTCACTTATTGTCTAACAATTACAAGCAGATACCGAGATACTCGTATACGTGTGACCTCGTAGGTTCATCACTAAACTGGTAGCCAATTAGTCTCCACTAATTAACTAATCGAGGTTGGCTTCTAGCAACTCTCCCCAACGACCGGATAGCGTGAAGTAACATCCTTACTCATTTGAGTAACAATCTTACCCAAAACGAACCAGGGTGAAGTTGACGTTAGTATTTCCTTCCATCTTTACAGCTCCGGATGCATCCTAGGTCTAATTATTTCCAATATCTATTCAACTAATACTCTCAGATACTAGGTGTCCAGAATCAAAGAATAATAGATGAGATGCTAGTTACTATGCTGATCTCAGATCTAAGGAAAAAAACTAACTATCTAACTATCTGGAGAAATCTTATGACAGTTCATTGGTTATTTAACCATTAAGTATTTCTCCCTTTAGGTGAGTTTAGTGATCACATCATTATGTGTATCACCCATATATGTGATTCAGTAAAAGAGATCTACTGATTTCATCACCATAGAAACTTATCACATACATGTCGTTCTTTCTGGATCACTGTAGTCCGGGTAGTGATCTTACGAACAAGAACAATTCAGATTAAATCATACCAAAAACTTGACTCTCTTTATTATGATCTCTATCATAATGTCAAGTTTCAGATTTAATCTTGGACTCTATTATACACTTATGAAAATTCATCAAATGAAAATAATGCCATATATTATTAAAAATAAAATCGATGTCTAAAATGTACAACTCGCTACATGTCTATAAACTAATGCCAGCTAGTCATCTCTCTCAATCCGATCCTCAGCTTATGCTTGTCAAAATCCTTTGACCCAAGCGCCTTCGTGAATGGATCTGCTGCGTTTTCCTTTCCATCCACCTTTCGGATTTGTACGTCCCCACGCGTTATAATCTCTCGTATCAGGTGAAACTTCCGCAGAACATGTTTCGATTTCTGATGAGACCTTGGTTCCTTCGCCTGAACAATAGCTCCGGTGTTATCACACAATAAAGGAATAGCTTCCTTTATCGAAGGTACCACACCAAGTTCATCTATGAACTTTCTCATCCAAACCGCTTCTTTAGCTGCTTTCCAAGCCGCGATATATTCTGCTTTAGTCACCGAATCGGCTATAGTAGCTTGTTTGGAACTCTTCCAACTTACTGCGCCTCCATTCAGATAAAACACATAGCCTGAAATGAACCGACTGTCATCCTTGTCTGTTGAGAAACTCGCATGAGCAAATCCTTCTAACTCCAAGTTAGAACCACCATAAATGAGGAACTGATCCTTAGTCCTTCGTAAGTACTTAAGATGTTCTTAACAACCTTCCAGTGTTCCTCACCAGGATATGCCTGATATCTACTCACTACACTTAGTGCGTAGGCTACGTCAGACCTAGTACACGTCATGGAGTACATGATGGCTCCCACTGCGCTAGCGTAGGGAAGCCAACTCATGCGTTCTCTTTCTTCCGGTGTCTTAGGACAATCCTCCCTAGAAAGAGAAATTCCAATGCCTATCGGTAGATAGCCCTTCTTGGAACTTTCCATGTTGTATCGTCTCACGATACTGTCAATGTACTGGGATTATGACAATACAAGCAACCTCTTCGATCTATCCCTATAGATATTTATTCCCAGAATATAGGCTGTTTCTCCTAGATCCTTAATGGAGAACTGATCAGACAACCATGACTTCGTCTCTTGCAATTCTGGAATGTCATTTCCCATGAGCAATATGTCATCCGCATAAAGCACAAGGAAGACAACTGTGCTCCCACTAAACTTCTTGTACACACAAGGCTCTTCATCGCATCTAACAAAGTTGAACTCTTCAACTGCCTTGTTAAAGCGAATGTTCCAGCTTCGAGAAGCTTGCTTGAGTCCATAAATGGACTTCTGAAGCTTGCATATCATTGACTTTGAATTGGCGACGTGAAACCCTCAGGTTGAGTCATGAAAACCTCTTCCTGGAGCTATCCGTTAAGGAAATCTGTTTTCACGTCCATCTGCCAAATCTCATAGTCATAGTACGCCGCTATCGCAAGCAGAATCCGAATAGATTTGAGCATTGCCACAGGGGAGAACGTTTCTTCATAGTCAATCCCTTCTCGTTGACTATACCCCTTGGTAACTAGATGAGCTTTATAGGTCTCTACCTGCCCGTCTGCTCCGATCTTCTTCTTGTAAACCCATTTATAACCGATCGGTCTGGAATCTTGTGAAGAATCAACCAAAGTCCATACTTTATCGATCTTCATAGATTCCATCTCGGATTCCATGGCTTTCCACCATTTCTCAGAATTTGGGCCTTGTATGGCTTCTTGGAAAGTCAACTGGTCGTCATCTCTATGACCGACCACGTCCTCTTTCACCATCAGATTAAGCCTTTCAGGTGCACGTCGAGAACGGATTGACCTTCTCAAGAAAGCATGTGTAGCAGGTTCAACCTGCACTGGGATATCTTGTTGGACTTATTCTTGAACAAGTTAGTGAACTTGTTCCTGAATGGGCACTATCACTTCAACATTTGAAGATGAAGCGCCAGAGCCTAACAACGTATCTCCCAACCAAGATCGCTCTTTTGAAATCTCATGTCCATGAGTTTGTGTTGGTTCGTCGGGTTCTTGAATCTCGTCAAAAACTACTTCCCCACCATGAATTCCTTCATCAAGGAATTCCCTTTCAAGAAAGGTTACCGTTCTGGCCACAAACACTTTGTGTTCAGACGGGTGGTAGAAATAATATCCCATAGTTTCCTTGGGATAACCTATGAACCTACACCTATCAGACCTAGCATCAAGCTTGTTTGGCTAAAGTCTCTTAACGAAGGCCGGAAAACCCCAAACCTTGATATGTCTTAGGTTTGGTTTCCGTCCCTTCCATATCTCATATGGTGTCTTAGAGACCGATTTAGTGGGAACCTTGTTTAGAATGTACGCGGCTGCTTCTAAAGCATAACCTCACAGGTTTATTGGAAGATCTGTGAACCCCATCATGGATCAGACCATATCTAATAAAGTGCGATTTCTCCTTTCGGATACACCATTATACTGTGGTATTCCAGGAGAAGTCCATTGAGACAAATTCCCATTTTGCCTTAGATAATCGACAAATTCGTGACTAAGATATTCACCGTCCCTGTCAGATCTCAACACCTTGATACTCTTTCCAGTTTGTTTCTCCACTTCACTGCAGAATCTCTTGAACATTTCAAAAGATTCAGATTTGTGTCTCATCAAGAACACAAATCCATATCTCGACATATCATCAGTGAACGTGATGAAATATGAATATCCACCCCTGGCTTGAACTCTCATAGGTCCACATACATCAGTATGTATGAGTCCTAGGAGTTCTGTAGCTCTCTCTCCGGTTCCACTAAAAGAAGATTTGGTCATCTTACCAGTGAGACAAGACTCACGAGTTGCATAAGATTCATAATCGAAATGGCCCAGAAGACCATCTTTATGCAACCTGTTTATCCTCTTCTCACCGATGTGACCAAGTCTACAATGCCAAAGGTACGTCTGTCTTTGACGATCATCTACCTTTCTTTTATGGCCCGAAACATGCATCTTAATTTGTTCTACACTAACATCAGGTAAGACATAAATTCCTTGTTGCAAGTAACCATTCACACATAAATCATCACCATGATATATAGAGCAAATGTTACTACTGAAAACTGTTCGAAATCCACGTCTATCAAGCATAGAAATAGAAATTATGTTCGAAACAAACTTCGGAACATAATAACAGTCGTCTAGCAACAAAGTCTTGCCCGTAGGCATTACAAGAGAAATCGATCCTACAGCTAGAGCAACAACACTTGCGCCGTTTCCAACCTTTAGATTGAATTCTCCCTTCGTGAACCTCCTACTGATCCTCAGTCCCTGCAACATATTGCAGACGTTAAAACTGCTACCGGTATCCAATACCCATCTAGATGAATCAATAGTGGTTAAAGAAATCATGAAAACATTTTCCATGAATGTCTTACCTTGTTTCTTGCCCTTGAGAGACTACAGGTATTCCTTGCAGTTCCTCTTCTAATGCCTTTTCTTCTTGCAGAAGAAACACTCGGCTTCAGATTGGTTGGCCTTGGTGGCACCGCCCTTTGTCCTGGTCACACCAGTCTTAGGCGCGCTCTGCATAGTCCTAGGCCTCTTCTTGTCCTTCCTCTTCTGATAAGAGGACTGCCTAACCATCAACACAGATCTCGATACCCTATTCCCAATGGACATCTATTTCTCATACTCAGTAAGCTTGTTGTGCATTTCATGCCAACTCAACGTCCAGCTTGTTCATGTTGTAGTTGACCACGAACGGGGAGAAGGACTCCGGAAGTGAGTACAAGATCATCTCCTGTTGCATCTCCTTGCAGAACGTACACCCCAGCTTCTCAAGCTGTTCTATCAGACTAATCATCCGAAGAACATGGGGTCCCACAAGAGATCCCTCCCTTAGAGCGAACTTGAACAAAGTCCCTGACAGCTTGGACCTTACTGTCCGTCTCTGCTCACCGAACATCTTCTTAAGATGCTCCATGATCTGCTTGGCATCCATATGCTCATGTTGCTTGTGGAGTTCGCCACTCATTGACGCCAAGATGAGGCATTTGACAGTGATGCACCTTTCCTCGTACTTGGTGTATTCACTGAAAGCCTCGTCATTCGCTGGATCTGGCACTGGAGGAGCCGATTTATCGATCACATCGATCAGCTTCTCATGTGTCAGCACCATACGCAAATTGCGTTGCCGTTCGTCGAAGTTCTCACCAACCAGTTTGTTGGTCTCGAGGATTGGACGAAAGTTGAACTGAGACATTTTCAGGAGATCTAAAAATGAAAGGAAAATTTTATATAGCAGAGATTTAGACAATGTATATATATCATTAAGACATGGACTTCATCTGAATGATATATTCGCTAATCAATGTTACGATAACATTAGAAATCTTATTTCCAATTAGCGTCAATCTATAACTATATGCCTCAGTCCCTTGGTAGTCAATATGTTTCCCAAACATATAAACTAGATTCTTTATAAATATTATCCTCATTGGTCGCCCGCTCGGGCTCACCTCGAACCGCCGCTCGGGCGCCTGAGAATCGTCGGCTCGGGCGAAGGAGCGGTTAGGGTTTGTCTAGGGTTTCTGAAACCCCTCCCGCGTCGCCTCCCCTTTCGCTCGAAATCCCGCCGATTCACCCCTTGCTCGAACGTCGCGACCGCTCGAGCGCCGCTCAACCCCGCCCTGCTTGCCGCCTCACCTGCCTCCAGTGCTGAAGACCCGTCGAGCGAGCGTCGGGCGCTTGACAAGAAACGCTCGCGCAACACCGTCATGCTCGCACGTTCTGCCGGGTGTCAGCGCCGGTGACGGTTGCCTCAGGCTGCGGGCCGGCCCTTCGCCCGCACCGGCGACACTCGCTTGGGCGGCTAGGGTTCCGGCTACCACCCAAGTCTCCTCCTTCGTGGGTCACGCCTTCTGTTCTTGTGCGCGCGCACGACTTTTACGTTTTTTTTATCCATTTTTTCACAAAAATTGGAAAAACTAATCCTAAACAGACGACCAGACGCTCTGATACCACTGTTGGGTTGATTTGGGGTGTGGAAGCGTGTTTTTATCAACCCGAATATGAGATCTAGTCATTTTTAACAAATATATAAACGATTTCGTAATACCTTACGTGTTAAACGTATGATTGTCGGATGTGGTAGACTTGATAGCGCAAGTCCTCTACGCATATCCACGCTGAGATCGGATCTGCCTTCCAATCGTTGGTGCAGAATTCGGGAAGAACGAAAAAACTGTTTTTCGTTCTTCATTCTTTTCTTTTGACGGCTAGGGTTTTGATTTGCGATTGTGTAAAACTGATGACGAAAACTCGTTTTTTCGTTTCATATATAATTATTAACTTTTAATAATTACCCATAAACCCGCGACTATAGGAATATTACATAAGAGGCATATTACTTTCAATTCGGACTGGACCATCTCGAATAACCAAACCCATAAGACATATGGATTACTTAGAAAACCCGTATGGACTCAATATCCAAAATCTATTCGGGTTCTGATGCGAACCTCGCTGAATCGACACTCTAGAACAAAGGTCGTGACGAATAATCCTTGTTGCAGCCGAGCCGGAAGACTCCTCTACACAAGGCATGTGGAATGATGGGTCGCACGAGAGTTTCAAAAGGCTCTCGATATACCGAAGAACGTCTTCGTGGATATGATGCACCAAGAAGAACGAACTTGTTGTTGGATATCACACACCAACAATGCTGGATATTACACACCAACAATGGAGATTTCTCAAACAAAAAGTTTGAAATTCAAATTGAAAAGATGGTTGATGTTTACAAGGCGGTGGATGGCTATATTAAGAAGAAGAAAACCATGCAAGACTTCAATACCGTCATAAATGCATGGAAGCCATGCAAGGCTTGTGAATTAAATGGACATAAATTTAAAAATAACAATAAACATTACGGTAACGAGCACATTCGATACGATCGATGTCTGAAGTCTCAGGTAAACAATTAGGGGGACGCAAGTGATTCGTGGCCTCGTTAAAAACCCGTCGTTGAAAAACCACGTGGGAAAAAACCAACGGTGGGAAAAGAGCACACACGAAACACTTGCTCTAATTGTTGAACGTTGCAAGATGAGCTTCGACATGTAGTGCGACTCGGATGTTGGAACTTCCTTGTAGACTCAAGCACTCATCTTGAATCTGCACGGTTTCAAGAAGTCTGACGATAGCGTCTTTAAGCGTCCTAGCTTTGGCACGAGTTACGGTACCTGCTGGTATGGTTAAGGCGTCCTCCTCTCTAGCTTTAGCACGGGTCACGGGACCGGCGTCCTCCATCTCTCCTCAGGATAGGTTGCGGGACCGACGTCCTCTTCTCTCGCCTCAGCATGGGTCGTGTCCTCCTTTCTTGCTTTAGGAGGGGTCACATCTTCTTCTCTCGCCTCAACACGGGTCGCATCCTCGTTTCTAGCCTTAGCACAGGTCACGAGACCTTCTTGTAATGTTAAGGCATCTTCTTCATGTTCGGGATCCTCGATGCTGTCCATGCTCATATCATCCCCTCCCTCTTGAAAAGGATTTGTCCTCAAATCTGTTTGATCTGCAACAAAAGGCACCAAACCAGTAACATTAAAGCTGGAATTCACATTACACTTACCTTGCAAGCCGAGTTGATAAGCGTTGTTGTTGATTCTCTTGATCACTATGATGGGTCCATCGATTCTAGGCATCAAATTTGACTTCCTCTCATTCGGAAATCGTTGCTTTCAAAAATTAATCCAAACTTTATCGTCGGGCTCGAAAATCATTTGCCTTCGTCCTTTGTTTGCCTACTTCGCATAGAGTTTTTTTTTCTCCTTTATGTTCTTCTTAGCTTTATCGTGGATCTGTTGTACCATTTTTGCTTTCTTTTCTCCGTCCAAACTTCCGCAAGTTCGTTCAACGTCCCTCTTCATGTGCGGCCAATGGAAGTGATCCTGTAAGACCTTAAGCGTCTTTGCAATTCCAAAATGATCCATAAGACCACCCTCATGAGCTTCTCTAACAAATAATTCTCGCATAGAGCAGTTAGGCACGCACAATCGATTATCATAAAACAGAAAACCGTCTTGCCTAAAGTAATGACCTGACGCAAACTTTTCACACGGCTTTACACTTCTCCGAACTCCAAATCAGATGCATATATCTCTTTAAGTTGTTCAAATCCTAGAAGCCTAGCATCTAAAGTAGTTAGCAAAGCATACCTTCGGGATAGGGCGTTCGCTACGACGTTTTCTTTACCTTGCTTGTACTTGATGACGTAAGGAAATGTTTCAATGAATTTTTGACCCACCTCGCATGTCGCTTGTTGAGTTTATTCTGCCCCTTTAAGTACTTGAGCTTTTCGTGGTCGGTATGTATAACGGACTCCTTCGGCCACATGTAGTGCTGCCATGTTTGCAACGCTCTCACAAGCGCGTATAGCTCTTTATCTTAGGTGGCATAGTCGAGGGTTGCGCCTACAAGCTTCTCACTGAAATGAGCAATTGGTCTTCGTTTTTTACATCCAAACTGCACCAATCCCTATATCGGACGCATGACACTTGATTTCAAATTTCTTAAGGAAATCCAGTAAAATTAGTAGAGGGGCATGAGTAAGCTTCTCTTTTAACGTTTGGAATGCTTCTTTTTGTGCTTCTACCCACTAGAATCCATATGTTTTTCTTGATGACTTCGGTGAGAGGGGCTGACAAAGTACTAAAGTCCTTTACGAATCGTCGATAGAACCCCGCGATTCCATGGAAGCTTCAGACTTCCCCGACGGGCTTTGGGCTCGGCCATTCCCAAATGGCTTTAACCTTCTCTTCGTCCACCTTGACTCCATCTGCACTTACAACAAAATCTAGAAACACAATGTTATCCGTATAAAAGGTACACTTCTTAAGATTGGCGTAGAGCTCTTCCTTCCTAAGTACATGTAGAACTGACTCTAAGTGACCAACATGTTCTTCGAAGTTTTACTATAGACCAATATATCATCAAAGTAGACCACTACAAATCTACCTATAAACTCTCTAGGAACGTGGTTAATTAGACGCATAAAAGTACTAGGTGTGTTTGTCAACCCAAAAGGCATCACTAACCATTCATATAATCTGTGTCTAGTTTTAAATGCAATTTTCCATTCGTCACCCTCTTTCATCCTAATTTGGTTATACCCGCTCTTAAGATCAATTTTAGAAAATTATCCTAGACCCTTGCAATTCATCAAGCATATCATCTAATCTAGGAATGGTGTGTCGATACTTCACCGTGATATTGTTGATTGTGCGGTAATCAACACACATACGCCATCTACCATCCTTCTTTGGCACGATTAAAACGGGGACGCGGCACGGGCTCATGCTCTCACGAATGTGTCGTTGTGCCATGAGTTCCTCCACTTGCCTTTGCAGCTCCTTAGTCTCCACTGGGTTAGTACGGTAAGCTGGTCGATTTGAAAGTGTGGCTCCGAGGATGAAGTCGATTAGATGTTCGATCCCGCGTATCGGTGGTAATCCCGTGGGGTTGTCGTCGGGGAAAACATCTTCATAAGTCTGCAATAAAGAAGTGATCTCACTTGGCAGCACCGATGAAACGTAAGTAAAGCTCGAAAGAGCTTCCCTAAACATGAACAATAAAACAGATTGACTAGAGTGAAGAGATTTCTTGATCTCACCTGATTTAGCGTAGAAGTTCAATGACTTTAGTACGCGTTCTTCTTTCTATTTTAGATGCACTTTATCTTGTTGCACTTCTCTTTGGCGTCAAAGGAAGAAGGACGGTTTTCCTACCATTAAACTCAAATGAATGCTTATTAGTAAAACCGTGATGTATTACCTTACGATCCGATTTCCATGGTCTACCAAGAAGGATATGGCTCGCTTCCATTGGAAGAACGTCACACAAGATCTCGTCCTCATATTTTCCAATGGTGATAGGCACGGTCACTTTGTTTGTCACGTTCATCTCACCATTCTCATTGAGCCAATGGAGTTTATAAGGCCTCGGGTGCTTCTTGACCTTTAACCCAAGTTTTCGGACCATGGTAGCACTTGCAAAATTAGTGCAACTTTCTCCATCTATAATCAAGCTACAAACCTTCCCTTGAACAAGGCAGCGAGTATGGAACAAGTTCTCTCATTGTTCTTGCTCTTCGGACTTAGATTGCACACTTAAAGATCGTCGTGCCACCAATAACTCCCTTTTAATCGGTGCTTCTTCATACTCGTTCAAAGTTTCAGATTCTTCGTCCTCGGATTTGAACTCGCCATTCACATGAAAAATCATAACTCTCTTGTTTGTACATTCGTTCGCATAATGCCCCTTCCTTGACACTTGAAGCACTATACATCCCGGGCTCTCAATGTAGTGGCCTCGGCTTTTCCTTTGTCTTTTTGAGCCGTTGGAACCACTTTTACTTTGTCTTTGGTTGTTGGGACAGACTTGTCACTCCTATGTAACTCTTCTTTTCCTCCCGTTGATGACTGAATTTTCCAGCCCCAAAGTTAGAACGAGCGCTCCTTTTCCGTTGGAGTTGTTGTTCGATTAGAATTGCTTTATGGAGTATCTCTTCTATTTCTTGAATTTTCAGATTCAAACCTCCAAAGAATCGAGACATGAGAGCTTCCCTATCCTCCGAAATATCAGCCCTTAACATCAGCAACTCCATCTCTTGATAGTACTCTTCGACGGTTCGATTCCCTTCAGTGAGTTTTCTTAACTTGCTATGTAGTTCTCGGTGGTAATGACTCAAGACAAACTGCTTGCGCATTGTGACCTTCATTTCCAGCCACGTCTCTATTGGTTCCTTTCCATTACGTCGCCTAGAATATACTAACTGATCCCACCAACTCAAGGCGTACTCGTAGAACTCTGTTGCAACAACCCTAACCTTCTTGATCTCGGCGTAGTGCTAGCAACCAAACACGAGTTCGATTTTATTCTCCCATTCCAAATAACCGTCCGGATCAGCCTTGCCATGGAACCGAGGAATTTTGAGTTTAAGACCAACAAGGTCGTCCCTTGGATTGTCGTTGTGTTCCCGCACCCCTCGGCGTCGTCGTTGACTATTTCTAGAAGAAGATAAACTGCTTCTTTCGTAGTAATCACTCACTTCTCCTTGCTGTATCCATTCTCGTGGATTAATAGTAGGATCTACCCTTTGTCGGCCTTGAATTTCTTGCTGAATCTTCTGCCTAAACTCCTCAATTTTCGTGTTGAGAGTTCGCTCCAAACGAGCCGCAAGAGCTTCAATCAATAGCTTGTTTACTTGGTTGGATTCTGCATCGCTTTCTTCCATTGCACTTCATGAACACAAAAACAAAACGGATAACCTACACACATACTATACACGAGCAGCCAACAAGCAGTACATAGCACACGAGCAACCAATACTCGTAGCACAAACGAACAAATAACGTACTGTACATAATAAACGAGCAGCTAATACTCGCATTTCAGTCAACTAGCTACCGGCATATGAACAACCAACCAGCCGAGAAGATGAACCAACCTTTTCTAGAACGAGCTCTAATACAACTTGATGCGAACCTCGTTGAATCGACACTCTAGAACGAAGGTCGTGATGAATACCACTTACCGCAAGTATACAGATCGGGTAATATAAGGGTCGAACTCTGGTGACTAATGCAACCTAAGCTAAGAATACGACTAAACTAAGACGGGTTGAATTGATGGTGATGTGGGACAGATTTCTAGAATACTAAAATGGATAATGACAGCGGTGAGATGACGTGAAAAACTTGATAATTAAGAACGCTATGGGTTTCGGGTTACCGGGACTTGCAAGGATGCAACTAACAAAGGATCATGAACCTGTCGAATTATCTTGATTATGGGGATTTCATGCTCGTAAATAAGGAATGATTCTACCGAACCTAAACCTCCTAACCATAATTACGTGCAATCCTACCTTCCAGCAGAGATTAACTCGTGATTACGGTAGCGTTAAGTGCGCAATCCTAATTCCTAAGTCGATTAACCGACCGGTTAGATTCTCATTAATCAAGCTTAATCTACAATCAACTGTTCCGGATTCATAATCTAACCTTCCAGCTAAACACGAATTCCTAAATTACTGAGCGGTCAGCACAAGGATAAACTTCGATAAGTCTAAGCATTAACAAATAATTTCAAGCATCCATTACAAATCCGACAATCCTAACCCATAGCTAGAGGTTTAGTCACTCATGGAATCTACTGTAAAACAAAAGAAATAAACCCTATACATGATAATGAGTAAGAAATACGATTCCTCGATCTTCCCTATCTTGATACCGAAGTCTGGATTGTTGTTTCTCTTCTTCTCCAGCTTCTCCCGAGTTTCTCCTTGTGTTTTTCAGTCCCTCTTCTGGCCTCTGCGTCGTCCTGCTTGCCCTCGATCGCCATCCTCTCTTTCTAATTCAAGTTTGAATTCAAAACCGAATTTGTTGAGAAAAAAAGGGGTTCGTGCGGGCTTGACGTGTGGAAACACGAGGTTTAATTATTCCTAGACCACTTCACCGCAAGTATACGGATCGTGTAGTACCAGGGTCGATCTCTAGGGACTAAAGCAGCTAAACTAAGAACAAAACTAAACTAAGATGGGAAAAGATAGTAGGGGATGTGATCCTAAAACTAATCCTAATGGTGACAACGAAACTAGGTTAGGGATAAAACTAGATATGGTAAACACTACGGGTGTACGGGATACCGGAATTCGCATGGATGAAACAATTAAGGATCATAGATCTATCAACTATTATTGACAACGGGAAATTGATGCCCTAGGGTGAGGAATGATTCTTCCGAGCCTAAACCTCCTAACCATGGATACATGCAACCCTACCTTCCAGCAGTGATTAACACATATCATGGCAGCATTA